>OY740781.1:31900548-32417112 GCA_963514005.1 Raja brachyura
CCAACCAGAGAGTGGTCCTGAGCTCAAACATATCTCATTGGAACCCCTCAGACTATCTTTAATCAGATTTGACTAGACTTTACTTTGCATCAAATGTTATTCCCTTTATCCTGTATCGGTGCACTATGGACGGCTCGATTGTAATCATGCGTAGTCTTTTCGCCGACTGGATGGCATGCAACAGAAAGCATTTCTCTGTACCTTGGTACACATGATAACAAACTAAACTAAACTAAACCTGGTGACTAAAAAATGAGCATCAAATTTTCTAATGAGTGATTTAAAACAACATACTAGTCCACATATCCCCCTTATTGTAACGTGGGATAGCTTTGAGTCCCAGCTCATGTCTTATTCTTGGTTAATTATCATAGCGTCCTATTTTTTTTTCCCATGTTACGTTTGCTCCATGATGGCAGGCAAGCCCTGATACTAACTGATGGGTTTACAACAGAATCCATCACAGTGGCTCGGAGTAATACAGGGTTGTGTTATTATCTGAACACCTCTTCTCCATCTAACGGAGAAAGAGGAGCTGCTGTCAGAACCACATTAAAACCACAGCAGCTATACTCTAGAACAAGGTCATCCAAACCTCAGTAGATTTAATAGTTTATTGTCATGTGTACTGAGGTACAGTGAAAAGCTTTTTGTAGCGTGCTATCCAGACCGCAAAAAGGCTACGATCGAGCTGTCCACAGTGTACAGATAGAGGATTGTAGTGTGTGTATGAACGATGAGGTCAGACTGCTCCACGGATGGAGCTGGAGGAGCCTGATGGACTAGTAGGTAGTTCAGCTGGTGGTTCACTCCGGCAGGGGACCGCCGGTCAAAGGAGGACTTGAGTGAAATCCAGGTTAGTCGGGAAGTGGTGTTGGGTAAATTGAATGGATTAAAGGCCGATAAATCCCCAGGGCCAGATAGGCTGCATCCCAGAGTACTTAAGGAAGTAGCTCCGGAAATAGTGGATGCATTAGTGATAATCTTTCAAAACTCTTTAGATTCTGGAGTAGTTCCTGAGGATTGGCGGGTAGCAAACATAACCCCTCTTTTTAAGAAGGGGGGGAGAGAGAAAACGGGGAATTACAGACCAGTTAGTCTAACATCGGTAGTGGGGAAACTGCTAGAGTCAGTTATTAAAGATGGGATAGCAGCACATTTGGAAAGTGGTGAAATCATTGGACAAAGTCAGCATGGATTTACGAAAGGTAAATCATGTCTGACGAATCTTGTGGAATTTTTCAAGGATGTAACTAGTAGAGTGGATAGGGGAGAACCAGTGGATGTGGTGTATCTGGACTTCCAGAAGGCTTTCGACAAGGTCCCACATAAGAGATTAGTATATAAACTTAAAGCATACGGCATTGGGGGTTCAGTATTGATGTGGATAGAGAACTGGCTGGCAAACAGGAAGCAAAGAGTAGGAGTAAACGGGTCGTTTTCACAATGGCAGGCAGTGACTAGTGGGGTCAAGTCAAACAAAGTCAAAGTCAAACAAACTTTATTGTCATTTAGAAATACATTGATACATGCAGTTCCAAACGAAATTACGTTGCATTTGGCTCCCTGTGCAACACAATAAATTAACCGAAGGATAGGCATGGGTGAAAAGGATAAATAGACAATAGTGGCAGCCCATTACATGGCATTCAGGAGTCTGATGGCTCGTGGGAAGAAGCTGTTGCAGAACCTTGATGTTCTGCTCCTTATGCTGCGGTATCTTTTTCCCGAGGGCAGCAGAGTGAACAGTCCGATGGAGATGTGTGGGGTCTTTTATAATACTGCTGGCCTTAGACACACAGCGTTTGGTCGCAATATCCCCGATTGAGGGGAGAGAGGTCCCGATGATTTTCTCCGCTGTCCTCACCACTCTCTGCACAGACTTCCAGTCGGAGGCTCTACAGTCCCCAAACCAGACAGAGATACAGCTGGTCAGAATACTCTCTATGGTGCCCCTGTAGAAAGTAGTGAGGATGGGATGGGGGAGATGAGCTCTTCTCATCCGGCGCAGAAAGTGCAACCGCTGCTGCGCTCTCTTAACAGTTGATGAGATGTTATTCGACCAGGTCAGACTGTTAGTGATCTGCACCCCCAGGAACTTTGTGCTGCTGACCACCTCCACATCGCTGTCATTGATGTGAAGTGGTGTGGGACTGTGCCGGGTTTTCCTGAAGTCGACGATAATCTCCTTTGTTTTCTTGACATTCAGGATCAGGTTGTTCGTATTGCACCAGTCCGCCAGTTGTTTCACCTCCTCCCTGTAAGCCAGTTGTTTCACCACCTCCTCCCGGGTACCGCAAGGTTCAGTGCTGGGACCCCAGCTATTTACAATATACATAAATGATCTGGATGAGGGAATTGAAGGCAATATCTCCAAATTTGCGGATGACACTAAGCTGGGGGGCAGTGTTAGCTGTGAGGAGGATGCTAGGAGACTGCAAGGTGACTTGGATAGGCTGAGTGGGCAAATGTTTGCCAGATGCAGTATAATGTGGATAAATAGTAAGATTAAACGAGAACTTACCAGTTTGAAGTTTGATCTTTATTTTATGAGGAGTTGCGATGAGGGATTTCGTGAAGAACCCGCCAGCACGCATGCGCGACATACTTCAAAGCCGCGGTGTGGAATCACAGAAAAACCAAGCCAAGAAATGACTTGTTATAGTAAGATTAAAGAGACTCTAGTTACCAGTTGACTTTATGATCGAGGGTTGGGAGCGGAGGGCACGAAATCCCTCATCGCAACTCCTCATAAAATAAAGATCAAACTTCAAACTGGTAAGTTCTCGTTTAATCTTACTATTTCATTTCGGAGTCACGTGAGTGACTTCGTGAAGACTTCAAAGCTTCTGTGATTTCACGCCCTGGACAACGTCCATGCTATCACACACGCTACTGAAAAGGTGGACAGCAGTAATCAATTTCCGTCACTGTTTCTCTGAAAAATAATAATATTTATTAATAACAACAAGAAAGGACCCCTCACTGAGGGGGAACTGTATGTTCTCGGCCTGCATCCAGCACGGCTCCTGCGAACATTCCAGGTACGGTGACGGGTTTATTGTAAAACCGTTGAAAAGTGGCTTCACTGGCCCATCCCGCTGTGGCAAGTATCTGGTCCATGGGCACCTCCATGGCCTTTGCCGCCGATGTTGATGCCGCCCTGGTGGAATGGGATTTAAAAACATCAGTGTCAATACCTGCTTTGTTCAAGACGATCCTGAGCCATCGGGATATCGTCTGCACCGTCACTCTATGGTGAGGTTTTTTATGACTGATGAACAGGTATTGCTCCATTCCCCTTATTTTCCTCGTCACTTTGATATAGTGGCGGATATGGGTGGCTATGCATAGCCTAGCATCAGCGGGGTATGCTGGAAACTCCAGCTGCAGCCCTGTAAATCCAGGTCTATGCTGCTTGAGCAATTCATCAATGAAGAAAGTGACCCGTTCAGGGGTAGAGATCATTCTGTCGATCTTGGCCTTGTGAAGCGTTTGCACCCTTTGTGCTGAAGTAAGTGCCATCAACATCACCACCTTCAGGGTGAGTTTGTCCAATTCGAGCCCCGTCATGGGTGACCATGTTCTCAGCAGGGTCAGTACTTTGCCAATATCCCATGTGACGTTGTAACGGGGCCTCGGCGGGTTGGAATTAAATATCCCCCGCATAAGTTTGGAGACCAATTTATTGGATCCTACCTCAATATTGAGGTAGGACGAGAGCGCACTCCTGGCGCTATTGATGGCACTATAGCTGAGATGTTGATCATGGTGTAGCCCCGCAAGAAATTCCAGCACATCTGTGATGGAGACGGAGTCATATGCAACGTCCATGCGGCCACAATAGGATTCTCATTTCCTGATGTACGATAAGTACTGCCGTCTTGAGGACTCCCTGCATGATGCTCCCATGGTATCCATTGTCCTTGAAGATAGACCATACTGAAGTAGTGGCCTGTTCAGATCCTGCAAGCCAATAGATTCAAATGACTATGGCAGGGGTGTGGTTCCCCTGTGGCAGGGTTCGTCACCAATTGTGGGCAACCCTCCAAGAGGACCCATGGTTGACTTATCATTCCAAGGACCACCGGATACCATGATTGCGTAGGCCAGTCGGGTATAATGAGGATGCCCTTGGCAGCATCGAGCTGGATTTTCCGCAATACCCAACTGATGAGGCAGAATGGAGGAAAGGCATAGAAGAACCATTTCCCCCAGTCTAGCGAGAATGCGTCCATCGCCATTGCCCCAGGATCTGGCTCCCATGATACGTATGTTGGTACCTGATGGTTCAACCGTGACGCAAAAAGGTCAATATCCGGTTTACCAAATTTGGCTGTAATTTTGGTGAATATTTGGGGGTTCAACATCCACTCGATGTTGTCATTGAACTTCCGTGACCTGGTGTCCGCCACTGTATTGAGCTCACCTGGCAAGTAGGTAGCTGAGATCCAAATATTCCGTTGAATACACCAGAGCCAAATTGTGTTTGCCAATTCATTGCATGAAATTGACCTGGTACCGCCCATATGATTCAGATAAGCCACCGCAGTGGTATTGTCTATTTGGAGACGGACATGAGTGTTAGTCATGTTTGAACAATAGGCTCTTAGTCCGTGGAATGCTCCTAGCATCTCCAAATAGTTTATCCCTTGTGCTAACAACAAAGTAGCTTCACGTGAATCCCATCTACCTCCACAACTGTTATTGTTGTCCGTAGCTCCCCAGCCATGGGAGCTTGCATCTGTTTGCAAGTATACCATTGGACGAGGCACAATGATGGGTTTAAAAGAGTTATGGATATTGCCAATCCACCATAGTAACTCAAGTTTTGCCTTAACCGGCAATTGCATGGGTCTATCATAATGTCCAGCATTTAGTTTTAATGCTGTTATTTTTGACCTTTGTAAATTCTGATAGTGTAAAGGTCCATATTGAGCAGCTGGAAATACTGCTACAATTTTGCCAATTACCCTGGCAGTTAATCTGATAGACGGTATACTGGCGCAGACCAGGTTCTTGCATGCTTGAAACACATCACCAATTTTGTTAGTTGGGATGGTGGTGATCATGCGATTGGAGTCTATTGTAAACCCCAAGTAGTCCATGATCTGTGCGGGGAGGAACTTTGATTTGTCTGGATGGATTATAAACCCCATTTGTTGAAAAATTTCCACTGTGGCTGAAACCGCCAACTCTGCGGATTCCAGAGTGTGCCCAATTATCAGAATGTCATCCAAATAGGCCATGACCGTATGATTTTGTCTCCGCAGTGTAGATAACACTGGCTTGAGTAGTTTGGTGAACAGTCTGGGGGCTGTAGTAAGCCCATTGGGCAATGCTTTGTATTGCCAAAGCTGATCCATCCAGGTAAACTTCAAGAACTTCCTATGATGTTTCCGAATGGATACTGAATAGTATGCATCTTTTAAATCAATGCATGCCATGAAGCAGCCCTCCGAAATCAAAGATTTGGCTGTTTCAAATGTGTCCATTTTGAAATGGGTGTATTTTACAAAGGTATTCAAGTGAGTTAAATCTATAATGACCCGGCATCCACCGTCTTTTTTAGTTTTAGTAAATATATTAGACACAAATTCAACTGGTTCATGTGTGGTTCGTTCTATCACACCTTTGTCTTGTAAACTCAAGATTTCAGCATAGCCTTCTGCCAATTCTTTTTTGGAAAGTGCAAATTTGCGATTCGGCATATGCTGGGGTGGAGGCAATTGGCCATGAATAAACTCAATTTCATAACCCTGAATACTTTGCAAGATAAACTCATCTGAAGTGATGGTTTCCCAAGCCTCCTTAAATCCCCGTAATCTGCCCCCAATTCGTGAGGTTAGACATGCAAGTGCATGGAACCCAGACCCCCTTACCTTCATGGTTATCGGCGGTCCCTGGGATTTTTGGTGGGACGTGGAGGCGCTGGGTTTCGTGGTTGGTGCGGAATCCGCATCTTCCATGCTGGCCGCTGAGGGCCTAGTCCTAAAAAAGGCCTGGGCTGATGAGGCTGTTGATATTGAGGAGGTGCCGGAACGTAGGTCCTTGTTGGCCTATCGGTCTGACCTCGTGGCCTGAAGTAAGGTGTCTTCTTGGCCGAAGGTCTGGCCACAAAATGTGGTCTCATCAGACCTATGGTTTTCGCATGGTCATCGAGCTCTTTGACCTGCTTTGGGAGGTCTTCCCCGAACAGCTGTCTAGGTGGGGGGGTAGGAGGTGCTCTGCATAGTCCCGCAAATTTGGGATTTAAGGAAGGTTTGATAATGCTCTTCCGGAAAGCGTTGATCTCGTACTGCGTATTGCAGAGTAGAGCTAGAGCATCCTCCTGTTCGGTGCTTAGATCAACCCCATCTACCGACTTTGCAAAAGCGGTGATCCCAGACGTAAGCAGTTTTAAAATCCTCTGCAGTTTCACTTCCTGCGCTCTGATGCCCGGGCTGATATTACCCCAGATTGGCATGTTCACAATCGGCACGTGGAGTGAATTGCAGTTCCCTGGAGCCTTGTGTCTCTCCATGGCCTTCGCAAGGACCTCCTCCTGCAATTGATGGTTAGTAAGATAATCTATGGTTGCGGCCAGTTTGATGTTGAGGGGTAGTCCTGACGATACGGGTAACCCGAATTTGGCTGCCACATCCAGCAGATCTTCCTGAGGGACCTCAGGTGCTGCTGGGGCATGTACCAGGATATCCTCCTCATCTGGTCTTATGTTGTCCATAGATGGGGACGGGGATATATCCATGAGTCCCCTGGAGCTGTGTGTGTCCTGTTTCTGATTGAGTAGAACTTGCTCCAATATCCTCTCCATACGATCCAAGCGCCCTTCATCGGGCGGGTGTGGGAGGTAAGAGGCCTCGTGCCCGAAGGAACTCCTGAGGCTTCGATCATCAGTCCGTACCTCGTCGAGGTAATATCGGTACTGTGATGATGTGTCGCTACCAGCCGCCTCGGCGAAGCTGAGCGATTCCCGCGCGGACCTGCTCGAGCGCCTCCTCTTCGCTGAGCTGGACCCGGCTGCCTCAAAGGGCATGGGTGGGGAGAGGTCGGCACCTGACGCCGCAGCGTGGTGACCCGACGTCCGCACGGGCTTGCCGACTGTCCTAAATCTGGACCCAGACGGCGTACGGTCCCGACCTGCCCCTAGCGGGGGAAGCGGTGACCTAGGCGAGGCTCCACCCTTGTGACTCCTCCTGGTCCCCCTGGGTGGTGAGTCGACACTGGCCCTCCTTGGTCTGCCAGTGGACTCGGGCCTGCCTGATTCACCAGACCACTTCCTAGTGGCTCCTGGTGAGACCTCAACCCGCGAAGGGCTAGGTAGTGGAATTGTATCCCTGCCTCCTTCAAGAGGGCTCAGGGAGAAGGGCCGTGCATCAGCACGCGAATCCCTCTTGCTCGTCTCTGCGAACGACCCAGTGGGTGAGAGAGAGATGGAGTCAGGATGCACCTGCTCCGGCGCTGTACCGACTGATTGTTCTGCAGGTACCCCGCTAGGGCATAGCTGCGTCGGTAACCCGGGTCCTGTGAATACAGGGCTCCCCGGCTTGCGCGCCTTTTTCCCGGCCCGTCCTCCTGCCGTGGAGGGGGGCTCCGGGTTGGGTTGCCGACAACTCCTTGCAGAAGTTTTACGGCCTTTACTTTTCCTACTGTCCATGTCTCTGTGGAAGAAAACACAATTATTCACACAGAACAACCAACTCAAGGTTGTTAGTACTTACCTGAGTGGCCCTTATGAAGGGCTGGTGATGAGCCGCGCTCCTCTCCAGCCGTCGACTGCAATGCGAGCGACGATATGTCGCGCATGCGTGCTGGCGGGTTCTTCACGAAGTCACTCACGTGACTCCGAAATGAAATGTGAGGTTATCCACTTTGGTGGCAAAAATAGGAAAACAGACTATTATCTAAATGGAGGCCGATTAGGAAAAGGGGAGATGCAGTGCGACCTGGATGTCATGGTACACCAGTCATTGAAAGTAGGTATGCAGGTACAGCAGGCAGTGAAGAAAGCGAATGGTATGTTAGCTTTCATAGCAAAAGGATTTGAGTATAGGAGCAGGGAGGTTCTACTTCAGTTGTATAGGGTCTTGTTGAGGCCACACCTGGAGTATTGCGTACAGTTCTGGTCTCCAAATCTGAGGAAGGACATTATTGCCATAGAGAGAGTGCAGAGAAGGTTCACCAGACTGATTCCTGGGATGTCAGGACTGTCTTATGAACAAAGACTGCATAGACTCGTTTTATACTCTCTAGAATTTAGGAGATTGAGAGGGGATCTTATAGAAACTTACAAAATTCTTAAGGGGTTGGACAGGCTAGATGCAGGAAGATTGTTCCCGATGTTGGGGAGGTCCAGGACAAGGGGTCACAGCTTAAGGATAAGGGGGAAATCCTTTAGGACCGAGATGAGAAGGAATTTTTTCACACAGAGAGTGGTGGGTCTCTGGAACTCTCTGCCACAGAGGGTAGTTGAGGCCAGTTCATTGGCTATATTTAAGAGGGAGTTAGATGTGGCCCTTGTGGCTAAGGGGATCAGAGGGTATGGAGAGAAGGCAGGTACGGGATACTGAGTTGGATGATCAGCCATGATCATATTGAATGGCGGTGCAGGCTCGAAGGGCCGAATGGCCTACTCCTGCACCTAATTTCTATGTTTCTATCTATGTTTCTATGTTATTTACACAGGACCTTTTAAGTCACAACCAGGATGGACCATTGGGTAGCTTGCCAAGTGGCTTACTCCTGTAGCTTACCGGGGGACCTAGTCTCAGCCTAGTGATGAAAGGGTCTTGATACCATCCCGGATACTTCTTCTCAACATAGGCCAGGGAACCCAGAAGTCAGTGGAATGTTGCATTTTCACAAGGTGGCTTTAAGCACATCTTTGAATCCTTTTCTGTCTGCCTGATAATTTCTTCCTTGCAACGGAATGATAAGAGAGTGTTTGTTACAGGACTGTTCTATCAGCTATTCTCACCAGAGCAGCAATTTGAGGATAATTAGGGCATCGATGCAAAGGATGTTGATGTGGGGAGAGGTGGGATCAAATGGAGCTGCACCATTGACCCAGTAGTTTGTTTTCAATCTTCCTCACCATATAGCTGTCACCTTCATTAAATTCCCCATGAAAATGGAACAAATCTTCAGAATCAATGGGAAATTGTTTAACCTGTGGCAGCTTCACCACATAATCAAGGTCACCTAGGTTTCACAAGTTGAGCTGCAGTCTGTAAAACACACTTGTGTTATCTGTGCTATACATGCCTGTGTTATACATACTCAGAACTTGAGCTCCAAGCAGTGGCTGAATTGCTCACTGAAACAAATGAAAGGAGGAGTCCTATTCTCAACGTCCACAAGACAAAGGTCCTCTACCAACTTACCGCCACTGTTCAACACTGCCTTTTGGCAATGAGGTTCAGAGCGAAACTCTGGAAAACATGGACTTGTCAATTTCAGCAGCTGCCCCTTAGTGAAGCTAAATGCTAATCGTGAAAGTTGCCACAGCTTGCACCGTGCCAGCACAGTCTTTGCTCATAGAGTCATATGCATTGGGAGCTTCCCTTCATCACAACTTGTCCATGCTGACCAAGATGCGCCATCTACACTTGTTTCGCCTGCCCTCTCAACCTTTTATATCCATGTACTTGTTCAAAGGTCCTGGCGCAAAATCCATTGTCTACCAGCTCATGGTGATTCCTTCTGCCGTAAGTGCTTCTGAGACCAGTAGGAAACACCAGACACTGGTAGAATCCCCACAAAATGCTGTCTCCGCAAACTTTCTGAGATTTATTGGAAGGATAAGTGAACCATGGCAAGTATCCTTTCACAGGCCATTGCCACACATTGAGTTTCCATTAGTGAATTCATCTGTAACCGAAAGACAGATCATTCCCCAAAGATAACAAACAAAAATCGAGGAGATATTTATTAACTGCAGTGAGTTGTTGTGAGTTATATTGCTACTAAGGATGATGAGGGCAGATGCAATATTAACTTTTACAAGGTAATTAGCTAAAAGTATAAAAGGAGAAAATATGTAGTATAATGAAGTATGAGCATAGGAATGAGACTAATTGGACATCTCATTCAATGTTCTCGGGTCGGTGCAAAGAGTCAAGTGACCCCCCCTCCGTTCTGTAAATTTTGATTTTACAAGAGGTTCAATGTCATCTAGCTACATCAAGCACCAGTAATTGCTCGGCTCTGCGCGCTGGTTGGAAATCAGTCATTTATTTTGTTTGCAATCTGCTCATTTCGTGATGACAATGTTAAAGACTACTCGTTAATTAACCTGCTGAAGGTCCAAAGCTGGATTTCTGTAATACAAAATTTGGGGCTGATTACTGTTGGGAGTTGAGAGCAAAGGCTGTGTGACTGGCAAATTCTTACAGCTGATTAGACACGGCAAATCTCAGTTAAGTCTGTGTGGGTAGTGACAGAAGTAACAAGAGTTGTTACAGACATTACTGGCCTCTTTTGTGTTGCAGCTCGCAGGAGCACGAGCAAAAAACTGCTGAAGCATTTTTTTAATTTCAAATTATTGGACTGTTCATTGTATTTCATATAATGCCAACACGTCGGATGTAGCTGATTGCATAATCTCCTGATAGACGATAATAAAAAATGTATGATCATCATATAATTTAAATACCTCAAACCAACACCAGGGTGGTTTATGTGGTAATGTACATGGAGTAGCTGCAATGATGAATTAGTCATAGAGTATTACAGGCATTTGCCCATGCCAACTAAGATACCCCATCTACATTTGACTCGTATCCATCTAGATCTTACCTATCCATGTTCCAGTCTAATTTCTGAGTTGCGCTTCCTGTAAAGACAATGGAAGCAGATTTAATATTAACCTTTCATTTGCCAGAGGGCATTCATAATTTTGACCCACCTGTGGTTTTTATGAACCATGTGACACTTTGCTTGATAAGTACATTTCCATCAAAGTTGTGGAACGGTATATTCCAGTAAGGGGGAGTGATAAGGATGATAAAGTAAAGGCCCTGTCCCACTTTCCCGAGTTACTCACGAACAATCCCGAGTTTTCCCCTTGATTCGAACTTGGAGAATTATGGTAATAGTTGTTCGTAGGTACACGGGGCTATTTTTTTAATCGTGGACATTGTTCAACATGTTGAAAAAACGTCCCTACTTACCTGATGCCCCGAGTTCCTACATTACGAGCCACTAGGAAACATCTACTGCCTCCTACGGACTCGCTACCGACATTCCCCAACATTCCCCGAGTTCGAATCAAGGGGAAAACTCGGGAGAGTTCGTGAGTAACTCTGGAAAGTGGGACAGGGCCTTAAGGGAATTTTGCATGACCAAAGAGGCTGTAAATTGGTTGTAAAATGTAAGTGCATGCAAGGTTTAAGAGGATGGAATCAGACAGGGTTTTGAGGAATATAAAGAAAGGAGGAAATAAGTGGGTATTAAACGGGACAAAATGGTGCCATGAAATGGCTTTGGTGAGTCAGATTAAAAACATCCAAAGGCTTTTAAACCAATATTAACAACAAGTTTAACCAGGGAGGAGATAGGGTCACTCAGTGATAAAAGAGATTATTTGTACTTGGAGTTAGGGGATAGAAACATATAAACATAGAAAATAGGTGCAGCAGGAGACCATTTGACCCTTCGAGCCAGCACCGCCATTCATTGTGATCATGGCTGATCGTCCCCAATCAATAACCCGTGCCTGCCTTCTCCCCAAAAGTAAGGTACTAAACAAGCATTTTGTATCTGTTTTCAACAAGAAGAAGGAAATGGAGGACTGTAAGATCAATGTGAAGAATACTATTGTGCAAGGGAACTTTGAGATTAAGAAGGAGGAAGTATTGGGAGCTGTTGAAGAGCAGTAGGGTGGATAAATCTCCAGGACCCGATGAGATCTATCCAGGTTATGAAGAGAGGCAAGAGAGTATATTGCTTAAACCTTGACAAAGATCTTCATCTTCTCTAGCCAGAGCAGAGGTCCTGGAGGACTGGAGAGGAATTGGATGAACCGATGGAGGAGGGATGCACCCCAGTGTGAGCACGGGCACAGTGGTGCAGTGGTAGAGTTGCTGTCTTACAGCACTAGAGATTCTGGTTCGATCTTGACTATAGGGGCTGTCTGTATGGAGTTTGTATGTTCTCTCCGTGACCACGTGTGCTTTCCCTGTGTGCTCCTGTTTCCTCCCACACTCCATTGATATTCAGGTTTGTAGGAGTTCAATTGTCCCACGTGTGTTGGATAGTGCTAGTGTATGGAGATCACTGGTCAGCATGGACTCAGTGGGCCGAAGGGTCTGTTTCCACGCTGAATAACTAAACTAAACTAATTTAGAGGAAAAATAGATACACATGGTTTTTATGAACTAGATAATACGCTGTTAAGATGAAAATCAATCTCCGAAAGCAATTGCCATCATGGGAATATGTACTGTGGTTCCCCCAGGCAATGAGTTCCTGACTGCGCAGCTGTGATGGCACTTGTCTCTGCATACTTGACGTTATTACTTCAATGTTTATGCATGAAGATACCATGCAGGCTGCACATACAGGAACAGGCTTGAACAGAAGACAAGGCATGTCCGAGAATAAGAGAAAAGGACTATTCTTACCTGAGCTTCTGTCATAGAATCTGTTGCTGAACATTCTCCTGCTGTTGGAGCGCAGCCGAATGAGGGGTGATCTTATAAAGGTGTATAAGATCATGAGAGGAATAGATTAAGTAGATACACAGTAGGTGAATCGAGCAACAGAGCACATAGGTTTAAGGTAAAAGGAAGATTTAATTGTGTAGATATTCTGACTTTCGTAGTACTTATGATGTCCTGCACGTCATGTTCACCAGTAAACTGCATCTCCTTCACACTGTATCAAACTGTGGTGAGCTCCCTGTGTAGTGTGAGTTTCATGGTGCTGACGTAATCTCCAGACCTGCATCTCTGTTCATTCTTTGGACCTAGATTGAAATTTGGATTTAATAATATTTCCTTATGCAACATTGAGAATCTTCCTTATGGCAAACCTCAGGAATAGATAGGATCAATGCAGGAATAGATATGATGAATGCACAGTCTTTTTCCCAGGAAAGTGGAATCAAGAAATAGGGGCATAGGTTTAAGGTGAGATGGGAAAGATTTAATAGAAACCCAAGATGCAGTTTTTTTTAACACGGAATGAAGTTGATTTATTTAATGAGCTGCGAGAGGAAGTAGTTGAGGCAGGTACAATGACAGCATTTAAAAGATATTTGGACAGGTATATGGATAGGAAAGTAAAACTTTCCTATCCATTTGGCCCAAGGGATTTGGGCCAAATGCAGGTAAATGGAATTAGCTTAAATGGGGCATCGTGATCAGTATTTATTGATTAGTATAGGTGCCAGAGGTTATGGGGAGAAGGCAGGGGAATGGGATTAGGAGGGAGAGATAAATCAGCAATAATTGAATGGCAGAGTAGATTTGAAGGGCCGAATGGTCTAATTCTACTCCTATTCCTTATGATACAGGCCTAATGCAGGCCAATGGAACTAGTGCAGGTGGGCAGCATAGGCGAGGTCGGCCTTAAGTAACGTTTCTGTAATCCTTATGACCTTATAGTATGAATGTGCCAACAGGCCTGTTTCTGCCCTGCATGCCTTTATGACCATGACCTCATCTAGTTTCTAACAAGCAACATCACAGAAGGGCTCTCACAATTGACATTTAAAGAAAAATCTAAAATGATGAAAACACATGATTACGCAATCAGCGCACAATTAACCATCAGGTTAGAAAATTGGTGGCAGGTGGCAGATGGTGCTGTTGAATGTCTACGTGTTGGTGGAAGTGGCTGAGTTTTATCGTTCCCAGCAAGTAATAATTTGAAGTTGCCTTTTAACTGGGAATATGTAAGTCATGGAAAACATGGCATCTGTTTAGGTTAACAATAATTACGATTAAATGACTTTGAGGAAAGGGGGGCAGGTGTGGGTTAGATTGCTGGGCAATCAGAAGCTGTTCCCTGAACGCAGATGATTCTCATTATCCTGACTCCGATGTGACATATGTCCTGTTGTAATGACTGCCTTGCTTGACCTCAATCAAGTCACTTGAGGAGTTCGGTCCCTTGAGAATGTGAATGGCTGATGAGGTAGAAGACTACTTTAGTTACAGTACATTCAGCATTTATAATAAATGTGATTTGATTGATTCTTCTATGCCAGGACTTCACCCCCTGCTGCTCTGCAGTGATATCCCTGCACTCCCCTGTTAGTACGCCAATTATTTCAATTCTGTCTACATCATCACATCGTTCATGATCTGCAATGCATCCTTTCTGGGCAGGTACGTTTCCATCCTCCTGTCTGTACACCTTTTTCTGTGATTCTTTCTTCAGTCAGTCCTTTAGTTCCTCCTTTCCAGAGAATCTTCCCTGAAGTACCACACTTTTGTCGTTAGCCAATCTGATGTCTCCTCTTTCATATTACTTCTACCTTTATTTTGGGAACTGCTTGTGCCTGCTTGTGCTCAGGTTTGCAAGATAATCGTTAACGCTACAATGAATGCTTACTTTCTCCGAGCAGATGCTGAGGCACGAGCCGGCATTTTAGCAGCTGATATTTGACTTAGAAAGTTGTAGTGTCACGTACATAGGAAGTCAAATGCTAAACACACAAAGATCCCACAGGGGGAAGACATTAAATCCAAGAGTAAAAAATAGAGAGATCTGGGTGCATCAGTCCATAAAGATTAATGATGAATTTGCATACTCAGAGCATGGTGATAAGAAAACACAAACCGGTGTCATTTTTTTGTCATTGTATGAGACCATGCATACTATTACAATTATATAAAGCCCTGGAATAATGTTTACCGGTTCTGTCTTGCTTCTTAAGGAAGGATATTCTTGTGAAAGTGGAATGGCAATGAATGACTGATTTCTGGGACTGCGGGTTTGTCACGCGAGAAGATGCCAAGTTTTTTGCACCCATATTCTCGATTTCTCGGGGATGAGAGGTCATCTGAGTGAAATGTACAGAATTCTGGATAGGGTAAATGCAAGTGTGGTGCTTTTCTGATTCAGAATATTGGGGTTGGCCATTCAGGACAGAGGTTTTGAAAGCAGGAGGCTCAGTCTGAGTTATCCAAAATATAGCCATTCAAGAAAAAAAATCTATTCACTACCACAAATTACAGGACAATAAGATGGTATGGCAAGGTGACACAGCTGGATCAGTGCCAAATATGCTTTCAATCCTAATCTTAGATCTGTGCAATTTGTATGTCTTCCTGTGATTGCGTCCCTGTCCCTATCTCCAGTTTAGTTCAGTTTAGAGATACAGCGCGGAAATAGGGCCTTCGACCCACCGGATCCGCGCCGAGCAGCGATCCCTGCCAATTAACACTATCCTACACCCACTAGGGACAATTTTTATGTTTACCAAGCCAATTAACCTACAAACCTGTACATCTTTGGAGTATGGGGGGAAACCGAAGATCTCTGAGAAAACCCACGCGGTCATGGGGAGAACGTACAAACTCCGTACAGACAGCACCCATAGTCAGGATTGAACCCTGGTCTCCGGCGCTGCATTTGTTGTAAGGCAGCAACTCTACCTCTGGGTATTCTGGTTTCCTTCTGTATCCCAAACATGTGCCATGTGGTAGGTTAATTTACTGGTGTAAATTGTCCCTTGTGTGTAGGCGAGTGGTAGAATCTGGGGGGAGTTGATGGAAATACAGGAGTAAAAAACATGTGATTAATGTAGGATTTGTGTTATACAGGGTGATTGTGATTGGGGTGGACACGTAAGATCATAAGACATAGGAGCGGAATTAGGCCAGTTGACCCATCGGGTCTGCTCGATCCATCGATCCGCCATTCAATCATGCTTGATATAATTTCCCCCCCTCAACCCCATTTTCCGGCCTTTCCCCCATAACCTTTGATGCATTAACTAATCAAAAACCTATCACTCTCCCCTTTAAAAATACACAGTCAATTAGCCTCCACAGCTGCCAGTGGCAATGAACTCCATTGAACTTCACCACCTTCTGAATTTGTCTTCATCTCCATTCTAAAGGTACATCCTTTTATTCTGTGTTCATGCCCTCAGGTCCTTAACTCTCCCACAAAGTCAAAGTCAAAAGAGTTTATTGTCATGTGTCCCTGACAGGACAATGAAAATCTTTCTTTGCATAGCACAACAGAACATAGAAGGCATGGACTACAATTCTATACATAAATACACCCATGACTTAATAAATTAATAAAGTGCAAATAACAGATGGAGGGATATTAATGTTCAGAGTTCCGAGCCAGGTTTAATAGCCTGATGGCTGTGGGGAAGTAGCTATTCCTAAACCGGGCTGTTGCAGTCTTCAGGCTCCTGTATCTTCTACCCGAAGGTAGCAGGGAGATGAGTGTGTGGCTAGGGTGGTGTGGGTCCTTGATGATGCTGCCAGCCTTTTAGAGGCAGCGACTGCGATAAATCCCCTCGATGGAAGGAAGGTCAGAGCCGATGATGGACTGGGCAGTGTTTACTACTTTTTGTAGTCTTTTCCTCTCTAGGGCGCTCAAGTTGCCGAACCAAGCCACGATGCAACCAGTCAGCAAGCTCTCTACTGTACACCTGTAGAAGTTAGAGAGAGTCCTCCTTGACAGACCAACTCTCCGTAATCTTCTCAGGAAGTAGAGGCGCTGATGAGCTTTCTTAATAATTGCATCTGTGTTCTCGGACCAGGAAAGATCTTCACAGATGTGCACGCCCAGGAATTTAAAGCTCTTGACCCTTTCAACCATCAACCCGTTGATATAAACAGGACTGTGGGTCCCCATCCCACTCCTTCCAAAGTCCACAATCAGTTCCTTGGTTTTGCTGGTGTTGAGGGCCAGGTTGTTGTGCTGGCACCATATGGACAGTTGCTCAATCTCTCTTCTATACTCAGACTCATCCCCATCAGTGATACGTCCCACAACAGTGGTGTCGTCAGCGAACTTGATGATGGAGTTCACGCTATGACCGGCTACGCAGTCATGAGTATAGAGTGAGTCCAGCAGGGGGCTGAGCACGCAGCCCTGAGGTGCTCCCGTGCTGATTGTTATTGAGTCTGACACATTTCCACCAATACGAACAGACAGTGGTCTGTGGATGAGGAAGTCGAGGATCCAATTGCAGAGGGATGCGCAAAGACCCAGTTCTGTGAGTTTGGTAACCAGCTTGGAGGGGATGATTGTGTTAAATGCCGAGCTGTAGTCAATGAATAGCAGCCTGACGTATTGAGTTTTTGTTGTCCAAGTGGTCCAGAGCGGAGTGGAGGGCCAGCGAGATCGCGTCCACCGTTGATCTGTTGTGACGGTAAGCGAAGTGCAGTGGGTCCAGGTTTTTGTCGAGGTAGGAGTTGATTTGCGCCATGATCAACCTCTCGAAGCACTTCATCACCACAGGCGTTAGTGCCACAGGTCGATAGTCATTGAGGCACGTCACCTTGCTCTTCTTGGGCACCGGTATTATTGATGCCCTTTTGAAGCAGGTGGGAACCTCAGACCTCAGAAGTGACAAGTTCACTCACAATGTAAGTGGGCTGAAGGGTCTTATGACTAGGTGGGCTGAAGAGTCTTATGACACTATGACTTTATTTGACCCATTGAGAATGAACATGCTTTCTCATTGACCATATCCTTATTTCCCTATCTTTTTTCCTGAACCTTTTATATACTTCATTTTCAAATACTTCAATTTCCATTTAAATGATATTCCAGTCTTTGCATGAGTAGCTCAGTAGTAATTTAGTCCATAATCTAAAACCCAATTATACATTTTAAAGGTTATTTGTCCTTGTCAATGAAAAAAGAAAATCATTTCTGGCAAATGAACATTTTTCCTATTCTGTGCCTCCAGTGGGGGAGTGTTCCCGAAGAAAGCTACATCCAGATAATATCTTATTGCCTCAAAGCTATTGCTTTTGCGAGAGTGCACTTGGTGTACCATGTGCTGTTCTTGTCCCCTTCTTTAAGGATTGATATTCTGCATTGAAGTACACTTGAAAGATGAATCATTGCACAGTGCTGGGATGAAGGACGTATCTCGTGTAGAATGATCATGTGGGTCAGGCCTATGCCCTGTGATGTTTTGAAAATGAGAAGTTATCGTATTGAAATCAAATGTTCTGGAAGAGCAGGATGAGTTGGAACTGCAAGAATACTTGCCTGTGTTGGAAGGAACTGCAGATGCTGGTTTCGACCTAAAACAGGTCGAATGAAGATAGACACAAAATGCCGCAGTAACTCAGCTGGACAGGCAGCATCTGTGGAGAGAAGGAATGGCTGACGTTTCAGGTCGAGATCCTTCTTCAGACTAGATTCTTCAGAATACTTGCCCTTATGGGGGAATCCAAAACTAGGAGACAGATTCATTTCAGGTGGAGTTGAGAAGGAGTTCTTTTGTTCTTTTCTTTTTTTTTCCTTTTAATTAATAGTTTGAATGGAGTAGTTTTATTTGAATTGTCTGTTTAGTTTATTTTATTGAATTTTGCATTTGTTAATGGTGAAGAATGGCAGTAGGACTTGACAAGCATAGGCTTCTTCCTATCCCTTTTCGAAAGAGTCTAATGTGTATTATGTTGAAATTGGCTTTTGATTTTTTAATTTATGTATGTACATATTACTTATGTGTATGTGTGTATATGTGTATATGTCTGTATATATATATATATGTACATGTATAAGTATGTATGTGTGTATGTATTTATGTATGTACATATATATATATGTATATATATAATTTTCCTTTTATTTATTCATTTTCATCTTTTCATTTCCTCTCTTTTTTTAATCGTTCGAAATAAAGATAAAGATAAAGAGTTTCTCCCAGTAGATCACAAATCATCTGGAATTTTTTTACTTCAGAGAGATGTAGAACCTGAACTGTTGAATATTTTCAAGGCAAGAATAGTTAGATCATAGACTTTTGGGAATCCACAAGCATTGGGAACAGACTTGAAGGATGAGATCAGCTATGATATTGAAAAGTGGATCAGGCTTGAGAGGGTCATATGGCCTATATCTGCCCCTTTTTCTCAAGCTCTTATACTGTACTGTGTTCAAATAATTTGCCTTAGTTTGAATTTCACAAAGGGATACCCAACCTACAACCCCACCAACTGTTACGCCATGGGGAGTTTTGTATTTCCTATACCAGGTGAAGAGTGAATAAGAAATATAATGTGAGAGAGAAGTTTGTCAACAAGGCCTTGAGGAACGATAATGGATTGTTTGGCCTTATGGGTCAAATGGCCTCCTTCTTTGATCACTGTAGCCTGGTTAGGAATTCCTTGAATTTGTCCTGGAATTTTCTGGAAAAAAAAATAATTTCTTGAAACCTACTATTTCAAATGAGAGAGAATGAAGCAAGTTCACTAAAAATTGTTTATTGTTAGGGAGACGAGAGTAGAATGAACACTTTAGTTTGAGTAGAAACAAGAAAATGCAGATGCTGGTTTAGAAAACGTTTGGCTCATACAAGGAGTTACACAGAACAGAAACAAGCCTTCCAGCACATTTGTCCATGCTGACTAACTTGAATAGCTGTATTTGGCCCATATCCCTCTCAATCTTTCCTATCCATGTACCTGTCCAAATGTCATATAAATGAATAATTATATCCACCTTTAACGCTTCCTCCAGCTGTTTGTTCTACATACCCACCACCCTATGTGTGGTAAACCTGCTTTTTAGGTCCCCTGTAAATCTTTCTCCTCTTACCCCTTAAAGGACATTTGGACAGGTGCATGTTTAGGGAAGGTTCAACGTGGAGAATGAACAACGTGGAGAAATGGAACTAGCTAAGATGGGGCATCTTGGTTGGCATGGATGTGTTGGGTTGAAGGGCCTACTTCTGTGCTGCATGACTATATGGCTCACCTTCACCCTCTGCCCTTTAGCTGTACATTAATGTTGTGCACAGTTAGAGCTACAATGCTGAGGGTTGGGTTTGCCTGCATTGAGAACAAAATCCAACAAAGCCTAAAAATTGGAGATGAAAATAAAATATAGTGAACACTCAGCAGATCAGTCAGTAGTTGTGGCAAAAACCATAATGGTTCCTGCAGATTGCTAGCATTTAAAAAGATTCAGAACGAGGCGGTGAGAAAAAGGAGGACAATGCACTGTAAATCACAGAAGATATGTATAGTGCAGAGCATTGTTTAAACATTTGACTGTCTCAGAGTGGCACAGTGTAGACTGATGAAACGGAAGTGGGATTCCGACCCAAAACATCGCCTATTCCTTTTCTACAGAAATTATGCCTGGCTCGCTGAGTTATTCCAGCATTTTGTGTCTAGTTTCGGTATAAACCAGCATCTGCAGTTTGTTCCTACACACAGTGCTTCAGCACGTCTAGTGACTTGGCTTCAATACTGACTGCTGTCTGTGTGGAGTTTTCTTATTCTCCCTGTGTGGTTTTGCCTGCTTTCCCAAAAGATCCCAAAGACACGCAGGTAGGTTCCTAGCTACAGTAAATTATCCCTAGTGCGGGTGAGAGGCAGGAGTTTATGAACATCTGAGAGACAACAGTTTGCAGTCGAATAAGTGGGGGAATGGGATTGCTCGGAGAACATGTGCAAACACTGGGCGGCAGGGTAGCGCTGTGGCAGAGTGGCTGCCTTACAGCACCAGAGATCCGAGTGCTGTCTGTATGGAGTTTATATGTTCTCCTCATGACTGGGTGCTCCAGTTTCCTCCCACACTCCAAAGATGTAGAGGATTGTGGGTTAATTTGGCTTTGGTAAATATTGTAAATTGTCCCTGGTGTCTAGGATAGTGTTAGTGTGCGAGGATTGTTGGTCGGTGCTAAAGGGCCCGTTTCAGTGCTATATCTCTAAACTAAACTATATTAAACATAAGGTCAATGTGCCAAATGGACTGATATGTCATAAGAAAATATAAAACATGAAATATCTTTGCTTCTTTTGCAAGGGCCTGCACACTGCTCCACTTGGATTGATTGAGTTTAGACTAACTGAGCATCTATTGATCTTCTGGTTCTATTGTGCAGTCACATTAGTCCATGGCAAGCCTTTTTTTCTGCTTGAGTTAATTCAAAAAAGATTTCTCCATTATCATCAGTATAACAGGGCTAACATTCTTGACATTCATTTTGCTTCCAATTCTGTTTCTGTGTTTTTTTTTTCCCTTTAAGCTGGAACAGTATTCAAATCATGCATAACTCTGATAATCCCCTCCTCTGCTCACCACCAGTACTGCTCTACCAAGCCCCAAATTCTATTATTCTATTCTTAAGATTGCGAGCTTTGAAATTGTTTCTGTGTCAACCATTTCATGGATGTACAAATACTTGCAGAGCTCAAAATCTATCCTTCACTTCTGGCTAGGTCTGAAAGAAAAGTCTTGGATTTTCACAGCACATCACCGAATGCCTTAAGGTGTTTGACATCAAATGGATTATTTACAAACTCGAGGAACCGGTGTCAGAGTGAGGCAGCTAATCTACTCATGGGAAGGTCAAACAGCAAAATGATAATGACAATGTTACTGGCATGCTGGTTGAGGGACAAATATTGGCCAGGAAATAGAGAACATTTCCCAATTTTTTTACTCTAAACTTTACTTTAGAGGTACAGTGCAGAAAGAGGCCCTTCGACCCACGATCACCCCTTAGATTAGCACTATCCTACACAATATGGATAATTTACAATTTTACCTAAGCCAATTAACCTACAAGCCTCTACGTCTTTGGAAAGTGGGAAAAAACCAGAGCACCCGGAGAAAACCAATGCGGTCACGGGGAGAACGTACACATTCCATCCAGACAGCAACCGCAGTCAGGATTGGACTTGGGTCTCTGGTGTTGTAAGGCAGCTACTCTACCACTGCGCCACCATGCCACCCATTCCTTTTCTTCAGAGTGCTGCTATTGGATACTTTATGCGCAGCTGTGATGCCGTTCAAGGACTGGAGTTTACCAACTCATCTGAATCAAAGTTGTCTTGCTGCGAACATCTCTCAGTACTGCACTGGCACTTCATTGAAGATTTTTGATCTCATTTGACAAGAGTGACGCATAAACTATCTAACTTATGGGCAGCAATGCTAACAGATGTGCTCCAACTGAAACAACGCCATCTTTTATCCATTTGGTAATGAACTTTGACCTTTGTAACACAATGGTCAGCACCTACAAGATCTAGTGCCTCGACTCACAAAGATTTCTTCAAATGCCATGATTTCTGTCATGGTTTAGCCACTAACTCACAGCCCTGGAGACTTGTCTGAAGAAGGGTCTCGACCCGAAACGTCGCCTTTCGAGTCTGAAGAAGAGTCTTGACCCGAAAAGTCGCCTATCTCCTTCGCTCCTTAGATGCTGCTGCATCCGCTGAGTTTCTCCAGCTTTTTGTGTGCCCCGGAGACTTGGTTTGAGTTTGACCAGGTGGTGTCTGTGTGGAGTTTGCACGTTCTCCCTGTTTCTCCCGGGTGCCCCAGTTTCCACCCATGTCATAGAGTTAAAGAGACATAGTGTTATGCAGCATGGAAATAGGCCCTTCAGCCCAAATTGCCCATGCCAACTAAAATGTGCCATCTACGCTTGTCCCACCTGCCTGCATTTGGCCCATAACCCTCAAATCCTTTCCTATCAATGTACCTGTTCAAATGTCCATATCCCAAAGACGTGTTATTGGTCTCTGTAAAATTGCCTCTAGCATCTAAGGTATGAGAAAGTGGGATAACTAGTGTGATGGTCACCATAGATTTGGTGGGCTGAAGGGCCCGTTTCCATGCTTTTTCGCTAAACTCTAGGCGAAACAGGGACAAGGGAGTAGATATATGGGAACAACTCTCCTTGCAAGTTCCATCACAAGTTGCACACCGCCCTGCCCCGGATTTATATGTCCATAGCCTTAGCTCTGCTGCAGTGAATCAGGGTGGTACCTCTTCACTGTTTTCTCAAAGGCAATTAGCAATGGACAATTAATTCTGGTCTTGTCAGCAATGCATGAATAAATCTCATGAATAAATAAGAAAGTTTGAATCCAAAGGGGAAACCCAATTTTGAACCCATGTGGGAATTCATAACTGGATAAACATCAACGTGGATATGGACGAGTCTGAAAATAAAGGCAAAATGTTTGTTGAATTAGTCAAGGAACCCAACCTGATGGATCTTTGATTAACATAATAAAAAGTAAAACAAAAAGATATTTAAAGAAATCTATGTCAGGTCAACGGGAAATACTCTGAACATTTCTTGAAAATCTAATTGAAAGCTAGTTCATTGACTGGAGTCCAGTTTTGAAAATATTCCAATCGTAGCTGTCGCTGTTTCAATCTGTCCTAATTTTTTTTAATGGGTAACAGTAATTTTCTAAATAGTCATTATGCTATAACATACTTTACATGGGATCCTTTTAAGTGTAATGGCCTGATAAGGCTGAACAGAATTGCACAAGATCAATTATACATTTGACAGGTGCATACCTCCTTGCAATTATAATACTTCAGCAGTGGATTGGGAAACGAGTGAGGGGAAAAAAAACGTTTGTTGAAGAAAAGGCAGGAACACTGGAACTATGAGATTAAAATGAGAAAATGCTGGAAATGCAGTTATTCGCTCAGCCTACTGTGGGGGGATTGATCCTTACTCAGAACAGAAGTGCGGCTGAAATATTAACTTACATATATTTCATGTGCTGAGTGAACCTGCTGTGAGCTTATTGTATATTCTGCTAGCAATCTACAGGATTTTCAGGTTTGCATTCCCATTTTTAAGTGCTGTAATTTATGTGCATTATTTCACATGCATTTAATATAAAACCCACATAATGTGGAGGGAGAGGTTGAGGGGTGGGGGCGGGGGCGGGGGTGGGGGGTGGTCAGAGGCTATTTGAATATGCAATGTTGAGATGACGAATCTGGTGCTCATTCTTCCTAGATCATCTGGTTCTACTGTAGATGATCTATTTGTTTGTGCATGTCAGGTTGATTGCATTAGTCAAAACAGGGTGGACCACGTGAAGATTGCAAACTCCAACACTAACAATGGAGAGGTCATCACAGACCCCACAGTGAAACCACCGGGTTTTGACCTCCATCGTAAGCAATGGTGAACCCTGACAGAATCCGCACCCTCCGAGCAAGAAC
The DNA here is from genome assembly GCA_963514005.1 of Raja brachyura. The sequence continues at coordinate 31,924,696 of OY740781.1, forward strand.
AGCCCCTCACCTGCATAAGTGGGGGATGACAGACAGCCCTGTTTGCGACTGCGGACAGACCAGACCATCCCACACATCATGAATGACTGCTCACTGAGGCTTTTCCCTGGTGGCATCAAACCCATCCATCTGTCTGAAGAAGGGTTTCGGCCCGAAACGTTGCCTATTTCCTTCGCTCCATAGATGCTGCAGCACCCGCTGAGTTTCTCCAGCAATTTTGTCTACCATCCAGTAACTGATGCTGCTGCGGCCTGGATGTCTACCCTTGATCTACAATTTAGGCTGTGCACACCATACGGAATAAGAAGACTGTAGATGGTCACAGCAAAACAGAGTAACTCATCATTATCTTTCATTCATTGTTCTTTATCTCTCCACCATCATCTGAAGAAGGGGCCGGACCCAAAACGTCACAAATTCCTTCTCTCCAGAGGTGCTGCCTATCCCAATGAGTTACTATAGCTTTTTGTGTCTATCTTTGGACTTTAATCCGCACCCTCATCAAATAATCGATTACTATCCTCCACATGTTGCCTATTCATGTCCCGTTACAGCACTTGTATCGACGCCACTCAATCCTGCTACCCTTCCCATCACTCCCACCCCTCATTTACTCTTCCCACCACTGCATCATCCCCTCACACGCTTCTCACCACTCCCACCCTTCCCCAACCTTTCAGTCCCACCACTTCGCCCACCTTTCAGTCCCATTTCCTCCCCCACCCTTCAGTCTCACCCCCTCCCCTGCCCTTCCCACTACTCCTACCCCTCCCCTAACCGCACCACTCCCACATTCCCCCTACCCTTCCCGCCACCCCTCCCAACCCCACCACTGCCACATCCCGCTACCCTCACCACTCCTCCCACCCATTCCCTACCTTCACAACACACCTACCCCTCTCCAACTCTTCCCATCACATGCACATCCCCCCCTACTCTTCCCACCCCTACTCTTCCTACCACTCCCACATCCTCCCCTACTCTTACCATCAATCCCACATCTCCTCTATCCTTCCCACCATTCCCGACCCTCCACCTTTCATACCACTCCCACCTCCTCCTTACCTTTCCCAATATTCCCACCCCCGCCCTTTCCAATGTTCCCACAGCCCTGCTATCATCCCCGACTTTACCATAGATTGCAAGGAATCTTTTACCCCGCATAGGGGAATCAAAAATGGGAGGACATATGAGAGGGGCAGGATAATACAAACCTGAGTGGCAACTTTTCACTCAGAGAGTGGTGGGTATAATTAAATAGAGACTTGGTCTGAACTGAGCCAATATATTTTTTGCAATGGTGGCAGAGAGGTTCCCTGGTAATTGCTTGCGTGTGATCCTGGAATGGGCTGCTGTCTCCTGTTTGCCCTGAAGAGGAATATTGGTAGCAAAGGGACTCCAGTCATCATTCTGTATGAGCCTGTATTTCTGTAAATAGACTTCGTAGGTGTGAAGTAATTGGAAGACGCATTGGTAGAATTAGAGGAGAGTTGATGAAAACAACGTAAACCGAAGTAGACCAGTCTGACGAAGGCTCCCGACCCGAAACGTTGTGCCTGCATGTTCTCCAGAGATGCTGCCTAAAGGGCCTGTCCCACTTTGGCGTCATTTGCACGTCATTTACACGGAATCATTTACGCACCATGACGCACGACGTGATGCTCGCATGGTGCGCATTACGCGCGCATGGTGCTTGGTGACGTAGGCAGTGACGAGCGGTCGGGCGCGGCGCCCCAGGATTTTGGGACGTACAAAATCTTTGCGCTCAATCTGCGTGATGCACAAATTATGCCCAAGTAGGACAGGCCCTTAACCCGTTGACTTCCTCCAGCACTTTGTGCCTTTATTTGGTAAACCAGCATCAGCAGTTCTGTGTGTAAATCAATGTTTGTTAGATGCCTGTAACTCATTCCATGAAAGTGTGATGGAGGCGGAAATCCTGACCACATCTTAATGATATGACGACTCTTTTTCACACAAAGGGTGGTGGGTGTGTGGAACAAGCTGCCAGAGGAGGTAGTTGAGGCAGGAACTATCCAAACATTTAATAAACAGTTAGATAGGTATATGGAATGAGCAGCTTTGGAAGGATATGGATCAAACGTGGACAGGTGGGACTATTGTAGCTGGGAGATGTTGGCCGGTGTGGGCAAATTGGGCCAAAGGGTTTGTTTCCACACTCTTATCACTCTGTGATTCTACTACTCTATGTCTCTGCGCACTTGAACGACTATGACCTGCAGATCAAGTGCTGAAAGGTGCAGTTAAGTGAGGTAGCAGATTTTGAAATGGACACAGTTGGCTGGTGTTGTCGGCTGCTTGGAATATTCGGACAAGATAAGATGAAAGGTGGGGTTCTGTCAATGCAACATTGAATTTGACTGTGCTTGGGCCAGGGAAGTGTGGCAATGAAAGAGCGAACCATGTTGTGGCTCGGTGGAGATCCAGCAGCTGTGATTTCATTCTTGGCAGCTTGATTGTTTAAAGGACTCGCTTTAAAAACGACAAGTGATTAATTGAACTTTTCCTAGGTTCAGACTTAATACGCATAAAGAAATCTTGTAAAGCTCCCTCAAATACTACACGTATTAAGAAGGAAAAAACAATTTACAGAAAGACTGAGAAGGGTGGAAGGAAATAAAAGCCTCAGGGCAAAATTAGCAGAGCCTTATTTTTTTTTGCTGCCTGTTTTGTCTTGATTTCTTTTCTTATTTCAGGCTTGTCAGAATGCTTAATTCAGGCCTTCCATCTTGCCTGAGTAATGAATTTTAACTGAGAGCGGCACGACCTGTTGACACAGCATCAGTCACGCTCTGCTCAGCGACAGTGTCTCACAGACGCGAGATTTGGCTCCCGTCCATTGCAGCAGCCAAGAGGCTACATGTGCACATCTGCGCCTTTCCCCACATTTTTTAAAAGGTATTAGCACAGCTACTCTTGTTAGACTTTTAGACTTCAGACATACTGCGTGGAAACAGGCCCTTTGGCCCACCGAGTCCTCGCCAACCCGCGATGCATGTACTTATCCAAAAGCCTCTCCACCAACACCACTGGCAGCATGTTCCAGATACCCACCATTCTCCATATAATAAAACTTGCACCGGTCCTTACTTTTAGACTTCAAACATACCGCGTGGAAACAGGCCCTTCGGCCCACTGTGCCGACTAGTGATCATCCCATTCACTAGCACTATCCTACACACTAGAGACAATTTACAATTTTTACTGAGGCCAATTAACTGACAAACCTGGACGTGTGTGGAGTGTGGGCGCAAACCGGAGCTCCCGGAGAAAACCCACGCGGTCACAGGGAGAACGTGCAAACACCGTACAGACAGCAGCTGTGGTCAGGATTGAACCCGTTTCTAGTGCTGTATGGCATTGACAGGCTTTGAGGGATACTTAATTGTCAGTTAATTGGCTTCGGTAACATTTTTGGCTTCAGTAATTTTGCTGGAATTCTTTGAAGAAGTAAATAGCAGGACAGGCAGAGAAGAGTCCGTGGATGTCGTTTACTTAGATTTTCAGATAGCCTTTGATAGGCTGACACACGTTAGGCTGCTTTAGGGCGATGAGAGCCCACAGTCTCAAAGTGCACCCCATTTCTAAATGGGGTGAGAATCCAGAAATCGGAGGTGCAAAGGGACTTGGGAGTGCTGGTGCAGGATTCCCAAAAAGTGAATCTGCAAGTCAAATCGGTAGTAAAGAAAGCAAACTCAATGCCAGCATTTATTTCAAGAGCGTTTGTATACTAAAACAGGGATGTAATGTTGAGACGCTGTTATAAGGCGCTGGTAAGGCCGCTTTTGAAAAATTTAGAAGGATGTGCTGGCTCTAGAGAGGGTCCATAGGAGTTTTACAAGAATGATCCGTGGAATGAGTAAGTTAACCTATGATGAGACTTTTGTCGGCACTGGGCCTGTACCCACTGGAGTTTAGAAGAATGAGGGAGGACATTAAAACATACAGATTAGTGAAAGTCTTGGATAGAGTGGATGTGTAGAGGATGTTTCTACTAGTGGGAGAGTCTCGGATGAGAATTAAAGGACGTTCTTTTAGGAAGGAGAAAAGGAGAAATTTCTTTAGTCAGCCGGTGGTGTATGTGTGGAATTCTTTGCCACAGAAGGTCGCGGTGGCCAAGTCAGTGGATATTTTTAAGGCAGAGATAGATAGATTCTTGATTAGTCCAGGTGTTAGTGGTTATGGGGAGAAGGCAGGAGAATGGGGTTAAGAGGGAGAGATAGATCAGCCATGATTGAACGGCGGAGTAGACTTGATGGGCCAAATGGTCTAATTCTACTCCTATTCCTTATGACCTTATGACACAGGTCTAATGCGGGCCAATGGAACTAGTGCAGGTGGGCAGAATGGGCGAGGTGGGCCATAAGTACCATTTCTGTATGCTTCTATGCTTCTAAGATTCCTTTATTAGCCAAGCCACACTGCCCTTTTCCCATCCACTCCTTCTCACACTGTCAACCTCCATGCCCCAAGCCTTTAACTTGCTGGGGATGATGACCTTAAAACATTCTCTTCCATTACCACTTGTCTACCGAATTATCTGGATGCATCCACATGTTAGCTTTCAGTGACAAGTGGACAAGGACACCCTTTGAAAATCACTGCCACCCAATTTCTCTCATTTGAAAAAAAAATCACTATTTCTGTATTTGTGCTAGAGTTGATGACCTCACATTTTTGCACATCGTACTTCATCTTCCAGGTTGCCCACTCATTCCACTTGTCTGTATCCCCATCATATTATTAAACTGGAAAGAGTGCAGAGAAGATTTACGAGGATGTTGCCAGGACTCGAGGGCATGATCTATAGGAATAGGTTGGTAGGCTAGGAATTTATTATTTGGAGCACAGTAGGCTAAGGGATGATCTTATCGTGGTGTATAAAATCACGTGGCGGATAGATCAGGTAAATGCATAGAGTCTTTGGCTATTGCATCAATGTAGTTGGTCCACGACAGGATATCGGTAATATTAACGTGAAGGAACAAGAAGCTCCATTTTACCTCTTTCAAAGGTCTGGGAAGTAGACCATCAGGTCTTTGGGATTTATTTGGAATTTATCCATTTACAGGATATTTAATTCCTCCACTGGTATATTTTTTCTCTCACTGACAATGGACCCACAGTTCGCCAGTATTTATATTTTTATATATGTTATTTTCCATAAAAATAGACGTAAAATACGTTTCCAATTTCTCTGCCATTTCCTTATTTCTCATTATAAGTTCATTATTTGACTCAGTATGACAGAAATCTGGCTGGCCTCTGTGAGTTAAATAACTGTCCAATCACATAGAATTGAGTTCATTAAGTTAAAAGATTCCTTTGCTGGCTGGTTGATAAATTATGAATATTTAAAAATTGGAGGGCATTGTCAGTGGGGAGCCAGTGAAAAACATCTTCAATTTTACACCGCCCTTCCCTAAAGCACACTGGAGCATGCTGCAAACATTGATCAATTATACACATGCAAAATGTTCTCAGATCTAAAATAAAAATAATCAAAAATTGGAATAATCAGCCGGTCAGTCAGCAGCTGTGAAGAAAAAACCGTCATGATTCAACCTATCGTGAAACATTAACACTATCTCTCTCTGCGCTGATGCTGCCTGACCTGATGAATTTCAGACTTCCAAAATATGCAGTATTTTGCTCTTACATTATGTTTCTTTTGAGGTTAGTGTTATGAAGATATTTTATCCCGGAGAACTGTTTAAAAAAAAAGATATATTTACTTTAGGGAGCTTATTGCGATAATTCCCAAGATTAGTTCCTGGAGTGCTGGGTCTGTCATATTAGGAGAAGTTGAGAAGGCAATATCTCTGTTTCATACAGTTTAAAAGAATAACTTTATGAGAACATATAGAAAAGATGATTTGAGTTTATTTTAGTTTACTTTTGTCACATGTACTGAGGTACAGAATAGGTTTAACGAAGGGAGAGGAAGGATTTAAAAGAGATCTTAGGGACAGTTACCTTATGCAGATGGTGGTGTATATATGGAACGAGCTGCCAGAGAAAGCTGTTGTGGTGAAAACAATGGTGGCATTTAAAAGACGGTTACATGGACGGAAATGGTTTAGATGGATGTGGGGCAAACAAAGGCAAACGAGACCAGCTTTGATATAAGGTTGACATGAACAAGTTGGGCCAAAGACATGTTTCCATGCTGTTCTCTATGAACATTGGATTCAGGTAGTAGACCAGCAATGATCCCATGGAACGGTCCAGTAGGTTCAAAGGTCTGAACAGCCCACCCTTCTTTCTACTTCTTACAATATGTTCTTATAAACCAGACTGGATGGAAGACTTTTGACCTGAAATGGTTCTCTCCTCATAGATGTTGCCTGACCTGCCTGGGCATGTCTGGGACATTATAGTTTGCATTGTAATGGGGGCACCACTGATCCAGAGGCATTGGTTCAAATTTCACATGGCGGCTAAGTAATTTAAATTCAAGGAACTTAAAATCAGTCACTTAAAAGTAACACTAAAAAGGACAAAGACTTGCTGACATTTTCAGGAGTTTAATTAGCTGAACCCCAAGATGTGGGAGAGTCATAGGTTATCTAACAAGACATTGGAAGTCTTGTTCGATAATGCCAGCTGTAAGTTGTAAGCTGCACAGGGGACAGCAACAACCGCATGTGACTTGTGGTTGGGGAATCCCCAAGCAAATCCCGCTGATACGAGCAACCCCGACACGGAGGGCCCGCTGCCGGCTACGGGAGTCAAGATCGTTCCGTTGATGGAAGGACAAAGAAGGGAAGAGATTTAACTTTATTTCGCCTTCTATCGCAGTGAGGAATGTGGAGGATTCACTGTGGTGGATGTTTATGTTACAATATATTTTGTGTGTTTTGTTACTTTTTTTTGGTATGACTGTATGGCAAATCAAATTCCTTGTATGTTGCAAAACATACTTGGCTAATAAAGTAATTATGATGAGTATAAGAATAGATTACACTGAGGCAGTATGTAAGAGTCGTACGTTTTCTGGCTGTACAGTATCTTGTGAGCTTCAAGTCCCAAAGCACTTTAAAATGTAAAGTCTTGGTCTTAAAGGCTCATTGTCCTGGTTTTGTCAGAGTTGCAGGGGTGAGCCTGGTCTGACGATGCTGTTGATGTCCTCCACTGCTGCTCCACTGCTTCGTATCGCTGCAGGCCTTATCCGATCCATAGCTCAGCATCTTGGAGCAGCGTCCGATCCAATTGATCCCCAGGCTGCTGCAGGGAACTGCTGCAGCCCATCCCACCAACATACCGTCCCGTGAATGCGCAGTCCCTCACCCCACACGCAGTCCTCTGACCTCGTGCACCGCGGCGCCCCCCACAGCTGAACTGGGCTTACCTTGCGCTGAACATTATTCCCTTATCATGTATGTGTACACTGTGAATGGCTCGATTGTAATCATGTATTGCCTTTCTGCTGGCTTGTTAGCACGCGTCAAATGCTTTCCACTGTACCTCGGTACATGTGAGAATAAACTGAACTGAACTGAACACCCAGAGGGCCACTGAGGGTGCAGGAGGTGAGGCAATGTTATGTCAAACATTGACATAAAGAAAAAAAACATGACATGTCGCTGTTTATGGCCTCAGGTTGTACAGCAATGCTGGTTGATTAATGAAACTTGGCCACGAACCTATGCGTGTTCCCCTCTTTATTGTCAGAATAGTACTGAGGAAATTTTTGCCAGAAGAAAACAGACTGGCTCATGGATCAGCATTTCATTCAAAATACCAGGCACCTGACATTGCAGCTAAGGACTGCTAAGCAGCATAGCTGCTAGAGCTGCTGTCTCACAGTGCCAGAACCTTTGGTTTGATTCTGGCCACGGGGCTGTCTGCGTGGAGTTTGCACATTCTCCCTGTGGCCATGCCAGTTTCCTCCGAGTGCTCCGGCTTCTTCTCACATCCCAAAGACAGGTGGGTCTCTGGGTTAATTGGCTTCTGTAAAATTGCCCCTCGTGTGCAGAGAGTGGGATAACATTGAACTAGCTTGAAAAGGTGATCGATGGTTGGCGTGGATTGGGTGAGCCGAAGGGCCTGTTTCCAAGCTAAATCTCAAAACTCTCCCTCAGAACTGTAGTCCAACGAATTGGATTTTGTCTTCATGTCTCTGTGCTGAGAGGTGAACCCATAACCTTCTGACCCAGATGTGACAGAGCACCCTATGGAACCTTTGGCTAACAATGCACCCTTTGTTATCTTGTGGTTTTCGGCAAAGTAATTGAACTTTATTCTGGCTGGACGGCTTTGAAAAGAGAAGCTGCCAAGAAAATTATGCTTTTTTTTTACTCCTGCCCTGTGCACTTTTGTGCACAGAATAAATTTATGGGTGGAGTACACTGTAATCTTTAAGGCTATGAGAGCTGTCATCTATTGCTGGAATTTAGTAAGTTGTGCTAGATCATCTCGAGATGATCGTGCAAAAGGGTCGGGTCCCAGCATCAAGAGAGTGGGGATGAAACCCCGTGGACAACAGATTGGTGCTGAACCGTTCCCATTTAATCCCCAAATTTTCAGTTCAGTTTAGTTTGTCACGTGTACCGAGGTACAGTGTTCAGCTTTTAATTGCGTGCTATCCAATCAGATCAGTTATCACAATGCATGAATACAATTGTACACTTGTTTCTTACCCCAGTACTATTGACTTGCCATTTTTTTGCCACTTCACCTTTTGATGACGTTTTAGACCATTCTCTGTAACACTTCCAATGTCCCTCACTTCTAAGTCTGTTAAGTGAAGGGCTTGCACATCCATTCAGCTCTACAGCATTAATTGTTAGCTCTTCGGGTAGCTCATGATGTCTCTTTTATTAATTGAAAAGCAAAACAAAACAAAAATCAGACAGAAGAGGAGTATCGACCTGAACCGTCACCTATGCATGTTCTCTAGAGATGCTGCCTGACCCACTGAGTTACACCAGCACTTTGTGCCTTCATCTGCAGTTCTTTGTTGCAACAAGACTGCAGATGCTGGAATTATGAAGTGAATACAGGAAACACTGGAGGTGCTCAACAGGTCAAGAAATTGAGAAACAGGGGTTACATTTGAAATCAAAGGATGGCACGGTGGCGTAGGAGTAGAGCCACAGCCTTACAGCGCCTGAGGTCAGGGTTCGATCCTGATTACGGATGCTTGTCTGTACAAAGTTTGTATGTTCTCCCCATGACCTGCGTGGGTTTTCTCCGTGATCACAATACCATTAGTTTCAATATAATTATGGAGCGAGTCAGAACTGGACCTAGGGTTGAGATTTTTGATTGGAGAAAGGCTAACTTTGAGGGAATGCGTAATGATTTAAAAGGAGTGAATTGGGACATTTTGTTGTATGGGAAGGATGTAGAAGAGAAATGGAGGACATTTAAAGGGGAAATTGTAAGAGTACAGAATCTTTATGTCCCTGTTCGGTTGAAAGGAAATAGTAAAAATCGGAAAGAGCCATGGTTTTCAAGGGAAATTGGACACTTGGTTCGAAAAAAGAGATATATCTACAATAATTATAGGAGGCATGGAGTTAATGAGGTGCTAGATGAGTATAAAGAATGTAAAAAGAATCTTAAGAAAGAAATAAGAAAAGCTAAAAGAAGATATGAGGTTGCCTTGGCAAGAAAGGTGAAAGTAAATCCAAAGGGTTTCTACAGCTATATTAATAGCAAAAGGATAACGAGAGATAAAATTGGACCATTAGAGAGCCAGAATGGACAGCTATCTGCAGAGCCAAAAGAGATGGGGGAGATATTGAACAATTTCTTTACTTCGGTATTCACCAAGGAGAAGGATATTGAACTCTGTGAGGTAAGGGAAAAAAGTAGAGTAGCTATGGAAACTATGAGATTCAAAGAGGAGGAAGTACTGACACTTTTGAAAAATATAAAAGTGGATAAGTCTCCAGGTCCAGACAGGATATTCCCTAAGACATTGAGGGAAGTTAGTGTAGAAATAGCAGGGGCTATGACAGAAATATTTCAGATGTCATTAGAAACGCGAAATATGCCGGAGGATTGGCGTGTTGTTCCATTGTTTAAAAAGGGTTCAAAGAATAAACCTAGCAATTATAGACCTGTTAGTTTGGCGTCAGTGGTGGGCAAATTAATGGAAAGGATACATAGAGATAATATATATAAGCATCTGGATAAACATAGTCTGATCAAGAACAGTCAACATGGATTTGTGCCTGGAAGGTCATGTTTGACAAACCTTGTTGTATTTTTTGAAGAGGTTACTAGGGAAATTGATGAGGGTAAAGCAGTGGATGTTGTCTATATGGATTTCAGTGAGGCCTTTGACAAGGTTTCCCATGGAAGGTTGGTTAAGAAGGTTCAATCTTTGGGTGTTAATGGCGGAGTAGTAAGATGGATTCAACAGTGGCAGAATGGGAGATGCCAGAGAGTAATGGTGGATGGCTGTTTGTCAGGGTGGAAGCCGGTGACCAGTGGGGTGCCTCAGGGTTGGGTCCACTGTTGTTTGTCATGTACATCAATGATCTAGATGATGGGGTGGAAAATTGGATAAGTAAGTATGCAGATGATACTAAGATAGGTGGTGCTGTGGATAATGAAGTAGATTTTCAAAGTCTACGGAGAGATTTGGGCCATTTGGAAGAGTGGGCTAAAAGATGGCAGATGGGGTTTAATGCTGATAAGTGTGAGGTGCTACATCTTGGCAGGACAAATCAAAATAGGATGTACATGGTAAATGGTAGGGAATTGAGGAATGATGTGGAACAGAGGGATCTAGGAATAACTGTGCATAGTTCCCTGAAGGTGGAATCGCATGTAGATAGGGTGGTAAAGAAAGCTTTTGGTATGCTGGCCTTTATAAATCAGAGCATTGAATATAGGAGTAGGGAAGTAATGTTAAAATTGTACAAGGCATTGGTGAGACCAATTCTGGAGTATGGTTTACAATTTTGGTCGCCTAATTATAGGAAGGATGTCAACAAAATAGAGAGAGTACAGAGGAGATTTACTAGAATGTTGCCTAGGTTCCAGCAACTAAGTTACAGAGAAAGGTTGAACAAGTTAGGTCTTTACTCTTTGGTGCGCAGAAGGTTAAGGGGGGACTTGATTGAGGTCTTTAAAATGATGAAAGGGATAGTCAGAGTTGACATGGATACGTTTTTCCCATTGAGGGTAGGGAAGATTCAAACAAGAGGGCATGACATGAGAATTAAGGGACAGAAGTTTAGGGGTAACATGAGGGGGAACTTCTTTACTCAGAGAGTGGTGGCTGTGTAGAATGATCTTCCAGCAGAAGTGGTGGAGGCATGATCGATTTTAACATTTAAAAGTGGATAGGTATATGGACGGGAAGGGAATGGAGGGGTATGGTCTGAGTGCAGGTAGATGGGACTAGGGGAAAATAAATGGTCGGCACTGACTGGAAGGGCCGAGAAGGCCTGTAATTGTTATATGGTTATATGGTTATCTTCGCTCTCCTCCCACACTCCAAAGACCTACAGGTTTGGAGGTTAATTTGCTTGGTATAAATGGAAGACTGTACCCAATGTGTGTAGGGTAGTTTCAGTGTGCGGGGATCACTGGTCAATGAGGACTTGGTGGGCTGAAGTGCCTGTTTTCCGCACTGTATCTGTAAACAAAACATAAACTCAATGAGAATTAAGCTCTCAGCAGAAATTTTGAGCAGCCATCAGTTCCAATCTGGCATCACGTAATTAAACAATGCCCTAAAACCCTGCTCACTCTCTTTCACAGAATTTCCTTATGCGGACCAGGAAATCTCCTGGTTCATATGTTCCCCGTGCAAAGCATTCGGCATCAGCAGGCTCTTGTGGTGGGGACTCAGATTTAAGGACGGTATAAATTTTAACATTGATTTGTCACTATGAGAATAAAAGTAAGAATGGCAGGTTGCTAAGTGCGAAGTGCAATACCAATCAGAGTGCATTTTCATCTTTGCTGCGGTTTTTGAGGACTAAGAAACTCGTGAATAGGGAAGATGAATCCCTGCCAATTTTCTGACTATTTAAATTGAAAATGATTACCTATTGATATTCCTCCCTGAACTCTAAACAAACGGTAACTTTGGTAATGCAGGTAAAATTTGCAATGAGAAAGGTTGATGCGAAATACATTGTTGTTAAGAAACATGAAAGAAATCAAGCATGCACAGAAGAAGTATGTGCAGATGTGAAATTTAAACTAAAATTCATGCACATATATTTACAACAGTAAATATTGGGGTGAAGGCAAGAGAATGGGGTTAGGAGGGAGAGATAGATCAGCCATTATTGAATGGCGGAGTAGACTTGATGGGCCGAATGGCCAATTCTATTCCTATTGCTTATGACCTTATATTGTTAGAAATTCGTGCTAGTTCAGAGCCCAAAATTTGATAACTAGTAATTTCAACCCTTTGAGATTCACTGCATTCAAGTCATATTCAATTGAATATGGAAACAAAATATGCCTTGTGTCATGCTTTTAACATCATTGACTGGAATTAATTTCTCAGAATTCTTTATTTTTTAAAGAGTAGTTGGGTATTTTCTCTTTTCATTTTAGATTTCCATCAACTACAGTTTTTCACTATTCTTATCTCAATTGTACATCTAATCCTAATTATATAATAAACAGTGGGGAATGGATGTCACATATTGATTTACTGATATAACTATGTGCGTATGTGTGTGTGGGTGGTAAGGAATAAAGCAAAGATTGCATTGTAATGAGACCACGCTTGGTCACCTTGATATAGGAAGTTTTTGTCAACTTGATATAGGAAGGAACCTGGAAAGACTGCAGAGAAGCTTAATGAGGATGTTGCCAGGATTCGAGAGCCTGAGTTATAGGGAGAGGTTGCGCAGGCTAGTACTTTATTCGGAGCACAGGAGACTGAGAAGAGATCTTATAGAGATGTATAAAAATTTGAGTGGAATAGATAGGGTGAATGCACAGATTCATTTTACAGGGTAGTTGAATCAGTTATGAGATAGCATTGGTTTAAGGTGAGAAGTGAAAGATTGAAAGGGGTAACGATTTCACTCACAGGGTGGTGTGTATATGGAACGAGCTGCCAGTGGAGGTAGTTGAGGCAGGTTCTATATCAGCATTGAAAAGACACTTGGACAGGTACATGGACAGGAAAGGTTTAGGGGGATATGGGCCGAATGGGAGCAAATGGGACTAGTGTAGATGGGGCATCTTGGTTGGCAAGGGGAGTTTGGGCCGAAGGGCCTGTTTCTGCACAATATGAATATGACTGAGGTAAAAAGTGAGGCAACATGTATTGACCATCCTAATGGCCATGTGTAAGTGGTGGTAGGCTACCTTCTTGAACTGCTACAGTCTTCCTTGTGAAAGTGCTCCAACAGTGCTAATGGGTAGAAAATGTAAGGATTTGAATCCAGCAATATTTCCATGTCAGGAATGTGTGTGACTTGGAGTGAAACCTTCAAGCTCTTGTCCTTGCTGACACAAGAGACAACTGAGGCTGGAATCTGGGGTAAAACGTAAACTGCTGGAAGTTCTCATTGGGCCATGGTTGGCATTTTGGGCTGTGTACTGGCATCAGGACCGAGATGTGCAGTGCTAGTTGGCCAATATATGGAAGTGGGAAATCAAGGCTGGTTGATGATAAGGGAAATCAGATGATGAGGGAACGATGGGCAAATGAGGTGGGATGGAGCAGGTGAGAGGAAAAGGAGATACTGTTAGCTGATAGGTGAACTCAGATAAGAGAGAGATGATGGGAAGATGAACCCATGTGGGGAAGGGGATAAGACTTGGTGATATGGGATGGTGGAGGAATGAAAAGGGTGAAGAGGGAGAGAAGAAGAGGTGAACAGTGGGAGAGGCACCCTAGATCAACTGATGGAAGTGGGAAAGGAACACAGAGTGAGCGGGTTACTTGAATTGGAAAATTCCATGGTCTTACCATTGGATTGAAGGCTCTTGAAGCACAACATGTGGTGTTGTTCTAGTTTGCATTCTGGGGATCATGACAGAAGCCTCCTCGTGGCGATCCCTGGAAGCGATGACGCGATGCACTCTGTGACATGTCGGGCGACAATTCTGTCAACATGTTGGACGACAACAGAAGCCAATAGCGGGCTACGTCATCTGACACACGAGCGTACGAACGCGAGTTTGCATTTGGCCTCAGCGTGGCAGTGAAGAAGACAAAGCAAAGACAGGTGAGTGTAGGAATAGGAAGGTGAGTCTCCACAATATCCAATTCGAAGCTCAAGATGGCTGCTGTAGTCAGGACACACACAGCTGTTCTATCAAAATGATTGCCTAGTCTATGCTTGGTCTCACTAATGTCGAGGATGCAGATTGTGAGAACTGAATGTAGTAGACCAGGTTGGAGTAGGTGCACATAAAATCTCTGTTTCATCCAGAAGGGTTGTTTTGGGCCCTGAATGGTGGTGAAGGGGAAGGTGTAGAGACAAGTGTTGCAGTTGTCGAGGAATTGCTAGGGACAGATAAGAGTGGGTGGGTAAGTATGAGCAGATCAGGGAGACAAGAAGAGATTCCCATTGGAAAGCAGAAATGGAGGAGAGGGGAAGATGTCTAGTGAAGGGATCCACCTGAAGTGGCGGATGTGGTGACGTATGAGGTGCTGGGTGCAGAGTCTGGTAAGTTGTAGGGTGATGACTAAGGGATCTCTGTGTCCGTTCTGTCTGGGAAGAGGGGGTTGTGAGAAGGTGTGTGGGAAATGGAGGAAAGATGTGTGAGAGCTCCATTAGTTGCAGCAGAAGGGAGACCACGTATTTATGAATGTGAGATGGTAGAGAGATAAGTAACACTATGAGCAATGTTATGAGAAACATTAAGTAACATTATGAGCAACGGGCGGTCACGGTACCGCAGCGGTAGAGTTGCTGCCTTACAGCGAATGGAGTGCCGGAGAGCTGGGTTCGACCTCGACTACAGGTGCTGTCTGTACGGAATTTGTACGTTCTCCCCATAACCGCGTGGGTTTTCTCCGAGATCTTTGGTTTCCTCCCTCACTCCAAAGACGTACAGGTTTGTAGGTTAATTGACTTTGATAAATGTAAAAATGCTCTCTAGTGGGTGTAGAACAGTGTTAATATGCGAGGATTGCTGGTCAGCGCGGAACCGGTGTGCTGAAGCCGACCAGCTCTAAACTAAACTTAGAGCCGATCTTTAAACTAAAAAAACATTGAAGGAAGCATTACACACCAAGGCGACATTGCTGATCTATACATTACGTCAATAGAAACTGTCTGAACAAATGGATTTCAGTCAGAGTAAATGTGAACGGTATAAGAACAGAAGACAGTGCTTTCTAAAGGAAATTACTGGAAATATTGGAGATCCAAAGGCATTTGGAAATCCACATACACCATCCCAAAAGTGTCTTGGCTAGGCACACAATAGAATAAAAGAGACAGATGTTATTCTGGTATTTATTTCTGTGAAACCCAAATGCAAGAAAATAATGCACTGCTGCAATGTAAGACTAGTTAGATTCTGCCTGATATACCTTTAGCAGATCTCAAGACCTATGGGATCAGGTGGCAGAGTTATGCACATACATCTTTAACCTCTCACTACTCCTTTCTGAGATCCCCATGTGCTTGAAGAAGACCACTATCATCCCATCTCTCTGTTAATCTAAAATATGCTGTAATTTCAGAGATGGGGCAGCACGGTGGTGCAGCAGTAGAGCTGCTGCCTTCCTGCACCAGAGAAACCCGGGTTCGATCCTGAATATGGGTGGTGTCTGTACGGAGTTTGTACGTTCTCCCTGTGACCTGCGTGGGTTTTCTATGAGACCTTCGGTTTCCTCCCACTCCAACGACGTACAGGTTTGTAGGTTAATTGGCTTGGTATAATTGTAGATTGTCCCTAGTCTGTATGAGAGTGTTAGTGTGTGGGGATCACAGGTTGGTGCGGACTTGGTGGGCCGACGGGCCTTTTTCCGTGCTGTTTCGCTAAACCAAACTAAACTAAACTAAAGAAACAGGTGACTGCCTTTGTCACAGTTGTGTTAAGGGTTCACTAAGATTGCCAACATTTTCTTCCATATACAGAATTAATATTGCGTGTGAGTGAATTTGGAGATAATTATTTGTGGAATAAGTCTGTTTATTTCTGAGGCTATTTAATATCTTCAGTCAAAAGGTCAAGTGGATAGGTATATGGATGGGAAGGGAATGGAGGGGTATGGTCTGAGTGCAGGTGGATGGGACTAGGGGAAAATAAATGGTCAGCACGGACTGGAAGGGCCGAGAAGGCCTGTTTCCGTGCTGTAATTGTTATATGGTTATATGGTTATATGGTCACGATTGCAATCCCCATGTAACCGATTGTAAATGTGAGTCAGTCAGTACTCTTGTAATTGTAATTGTGTAAAGAGGTCTTAATGTGGGTGGAAAAATTGTCATTACCTTTGTGAACCAGTGACATAAGACTTAGAAACAGACAAGAAGAACAGAACATCATTCCTTCCTAAAGGCTTTGCATTGATTAAAATGCACTTATCACACCTTATTATGCTGAAAAGTATCACATGTGGCCTCAGGAATTAGAATCAGAGAGAGTCAGAGTCAAACAGTGTGGAAACAGGCCCTTCGGCCCAACATTGTCCACACTGATCAAGATGCCCCATAGTCTCACCTGCCTGCGTTTGGCCCATATGCCTCTAAACCTATCCTATCCATGTACCAGTCTTAAACATCGTGATAGTACTAAATGTTTCTTGGACGTTGTGATAGTATTAAAACTAAACTGAGTAAAATAACACTAGGCTACCAATTTCATTCCTCGGTTCAGGAAGTTTGACGATTTATCCAGCATGCTTTTCCTAAAGATAGTATCCCTTTTAAATAAAAGCATGTTTGGATGTTTCTCCAACTCCCTTGTGATTGCCCTTACGGGACAGTGTGCCACTTGGGAAAGCTAACGACTGCTCCGTGAACATCTTGAGGTGTAGGAGATCATTTTGTCCTCATTGGCCGCTTGTCTGTCGGACTGCTGCAGGGTGTTATCTAGTGAGCAGGGAATTAAATTCACGCAATGAAAGTGTAAGAGTTTGAATTCAGTTTGCGTATCTGGGATTTAAGAATAATTAGTATTTCTACGTTAGAAAGCCTCCAAACTCTAAATTAAAGATAGAATCTCAGAGACAAAAGTGACCATGAAGCGAACAGATTAATGTTGAATGTAGATCGATCATGTCCAAGAGGGGAGAAAACTACTTTCCTTCACCTACATGCGATAGTATTTTGCCACCACTGTGTTTTGTTCTTAATGGCCCCATAAAGTAGCCTGGTAAACTACTCAAATTAATCTGGTTTCAAGAAAGCCTCCCAATGCCTTCGGAGGACACTTTGGGGCAGATAATAAATGCTGGTGTTGTCAGGGAGAAATAATTGTAGAAAATATCCATCTTGGGGAGCAACTCAGCTATGAATCAATAGCATTTTGTTGAGTTCCGTATCAAAGGGAAAATAAATCAATCATGGTTTATTGCAAAGGATTGAATATTTGGTGAATGCCTCTGATAAAATATTAGGAAGCCTCCAAACTCTAAATTAAAGATAGAATCTCAGAGACAAAACTATACATTGTATTACTTCAAAAATTGAATTCATATTATTATTTTGGATGCTTTCCATTTAGAAACATAGAAACATAGAAAATAGGTGCTGGAGTAGGCCGTTCGTTTATTCAATATGATTATTGCTGATCATCCAAAATCAGTACCCAGTTCCTGCTTTTCCCCCATATCCCTTGATTTAATTAGCCCTAAGATGTAATCTAACCCTCTCGAATTTCTTGTTGGATAGTCTTTCACTTGATGTCATGTCAATCCACTTGCTGTTTTGCCACCTATCTATTTAGCTGCTTGAGTTTTCCAGTTAAATGTTTTTTCTGCCATATCGTATACATTTTGGTTGGTGATTGGTTAATGAAGATCACATGAAACAACAAGGAGTTTGGGATTTTGAAATGAGCTCATCTTGGGCTTTTTCCTCGAAATGTGGTGCTTCAGCTTGCCCTGACTTGTCAGTCCCACAATGGGCTCGTTTTTTGCCCTCCCCTATTCTAGAGGCATCCATGATGGTCAACCTGTGCTCTTGACTATCTCTCCCTGGCAGAATATTAAACTGACCACTGGTTATCCAGACTAGCTCCAAGAGCTGCTCCAACAGCTCCAGCGGCCGACAAGATAGCGTCCAAGCCAGGCGATTCTCCTCATGCTGATCCCAGAAGTGGATCTGCAATCGTTCATAATAATCGCTCCACTCTTTTAAACCTCTACTCCAACAGCAACATTTTTATTCCCTTTATCCTGTACACTGTAGACAGCCTGTAACGGGCGGCCTGATTGTAATCATGCATTGTAATCATGCATTGTCTTTCCACTGACTGGCTAGCACTCAACAAAAGCTTTTCACTGTTCCCTGGTACACATGACAATGAACTAAACTAAACAAAGCTTGGCTCCCCCCAACATAACATCGCTGGACAAGCTAACCAGCCTCTTACCTGACCAGGAATATATCGAACAGAACCATCCTACCAACAACTAGAGAACAGCCCTGACCTACTATCTACCTCACTGGAGACCCTCGGACTACCTTTGATCGGACTTTACTGGCTTTATCTTGCACTGAATGTTATTCCCTTTAACATGTATTGGTACACAGTGGATGGATTAATTGTAATCATGGTTTTTTTTTCTGCTGACTAGTTGGCAACAAAAGATTTTTACTATACCTTGGTACACGTGACAATAAACTAAACTCAAACATGCAGATGCATAAGATAATTAATGATCAAAGAAGTCAATGTAATCCATCTACCAATCCCCCAAAAAACATAACTTGAAGAGCTATGGACCACATGGTATGACTTTTCATACCCTGTTGAGGCAAAGTAAACTGGTCTTGGGCACTGATGAAGGAGTGATCTTTTCGAAGTTATTGGGTTGCCAGTGGAGACCGGTGGTCCAGTCACGTTATTTGGATATATGTCTGGATCATTTGCCAGTGATCATGATTATTAAATCACTGGGATTGAGTTCAGTTTTAGTTCACTGTATTGACGTACAATGAAACGCTTTGGTTGTGTGCTAACCAGTCAGTGTTAAGACAATACATGATTACAATCGAGCCATTCACAGAGTACAGATGATACAAGATAAGGGAATAACGGTTTGTGCAAGATAAAGCCAGTAAAGTCCGATCAAAGATAGTCCAAGAGTCACCAATGAGGTAGATAATAGTTCAGGACTGCTCTTCAGTTGCGGTAGGATGATTCAGTTGCCTGATAATTTGAAGGTGTCAGCTTTCACACTTCTATACCTTTTGTCTGATGGTAGAGGGGAGAAGAGGGAGTGGCCAGGGTGCGACTTGTCCTTGATTATGCTGCTGCCCTTGCCGAGGCAGTGTGATGTATTGTGTAAATGGAGTCAAATGGATTGAGGGCTATGTATTGAAATCTGCAACAGTGGGTAGTGAAGAAGTTGAAGAGCTACTTGAACTTTGGAATTAGAGGTGCAGTCCTAGAGTCATGCAGAATTTGGCCCAACTTGAATAGTGAAAGGCCAAAATAGAGTGGATGTGGAGAGGATTTTGCCACTCGTGGGAGAGTCTAGAACCAGAGGTCATAACCTCAGAATAAAAGAATAAAGGACAAAAGGAGGAATTTCTTTATTCAGAGGGTGGTGAATCTGTGGAATTCATTGCCACAGACAGCTGTGGAAACCAAGTCAATGGACATTTTTAAGGCAGAAATAGATAGATTCTTGATGAGCACGTGTGTCAGGGGTTATGGGGAGAAGGCAGGAGAATGGGGTCGAGTGGGAGGGAAAGATAAACCAGCCATGATTGAATGGCGGAGTAGACTTGATGGGCTGAATAGTCTAATTCTACTCCTGGAACTTATGAACATGAATTTGTCCATCAATCAGGCTTTGACCCACTGAGATACTCCAGCATTTTGAATCTTTTCTTAGTAAACCAGCATCTGCAGTTCTTTGTGTTAATACATTTGCAGTTTTCTAAGACAGGCATTGAGCCAAAGCATGCAGAGGTTGCAAGCAAACAAGACTACCATAATATCAAATAATATGGAATCAAGACTGTGGTCATATTGCAAGGTGCAAATGGGAAGGTGATTGATCATGCCAGACATGGGGTTGTCATATGAGTTGAAAATATCAACGAATAAAATATTAATGGGATTTTAAGAATGTTTTTCAAGACCCAAAGACTTGCAGTGTTGAGTGCTGGGTGAATGCCAACAACTGAGCAGTGTTTACTTCACAGAAGGGCAGCAAGTAAAACAAATTGCAACAGCTGTGAGATACTTGGCCAGGAGTTTTCCATTGTGGAAGTGTGGAGGTGACCAGGAGATGAAAAGGCAATGTTATGGAGATAAATGCATGCAAGCTGAATGAGACCCCTTGAAGTCAAGGACAACCCACTTTCAATAGCTTAAGCTTTGAGGATCTTTTGGGCAGGGGTGTGGGTTGATCAAAGCAATGGAAATGCCTGTGGTCTTCAATAGCAATCAGCTCAGATGAGGAATTATGATTTATTTGGATGATATGAAACAGTTAGTTCTCTGAAGAGTTACAATGGTTGTATCGTTGCAAGAAATATTGATCAGGTGGGAAGTGAGCAGTTTTGCAATGACACATTTCAATCAAATTAGATGATCCTGCTGCGATGGATGCGACTGGGTACGTCATGTAAAGTGGTGTGATGTTTCTCACAATTTACTAAAGGTGCTGAGTCAAACTTGGATCGAGCTGAATGCCTTTGCATTGCAATCCCAAAGATCCTATGAACTTTGTTACCTCAGGATTGCATTTAATGGCTTTTTATGAACATCTAAAAGTTAGCATGATCTGTGAGAAAACAGATCAACGTGAAAACTGAGCCTCCTGCATTGGAAACAACCAGGTGAATGTAAAATTGTGCTTCTAACTTAAGGAAAGACAAGGGTCCATGTTAGGAGGAAATCTAAATAAAAATCAAGTTATGAGATAGGGTGAGTGGAGATTCAAAGACAAGGAGTCCTATGAAGGATTTAAATTAGAAAATGCTATAACTGAGTTTGTGACATTTGGGAATATACTCAATTAATGGCAAGACCCTTAACAGCAACGATATACAGAGGGATCTTGGGGTCCAAGTCGATAACTCCCTGATAATAGCAACACAAGTAGATAGAGTAGTGAAGAAGGCATATGGTTGCCTTCATTGGTTGAGGCATTGAGTATAAGAGTCAGGAAGTCATGATGGCTTTGGTTAGGTCGCATTTGTAGTATTACTTGCAGTTCTGGTCATCCCAAAACCAGAAGGGTGTGGAGGCTTTGGAAATAGTTCAGAGGAGGTTTACCTAAATGATGCTTGGATTAGGGGTATTGGCTGCAGTGAGTGGTGGACAGGCTTGGATTGATTTTGCTGGAACACCAGAGGTTAAGGGGAGATCTATGACCCATTGTATCTTCTTCATTGTGTACAACTAGATCATGTTTTCTGTTTCTTGCAAACTTACTTATCATAACTCCTACATTCTCACTCAATTCATTTATACAGAAAGAACCTATCCATGTGGTACATTGCCTGTTACTAACTTCTAATCAGAAATATACCCATTTGCCATTACCCTCCCATCTCCAAGCCAATTTTCATTATCACAATCCAATGACAATGATATATTTTGACTTTGTACAGCATTGACCCTATCTTTATAAGACTGGATATGTTTCTAAGTTATAGGAGCAGAAATATGCAAATCGGCCCATCAAGTCCACTGTCATTCAATCATATCAGATCTATCTTTCCCTCTCAACCCATTCTGCTGCCTTCTCCCCATAACCCCTGACACAAACCCCTGTTTGTAGGTGAAAAATAATTGCTAGTATTTCCCAGCTGCAGAACTCCTCAGGCCCATTGGCTGTTAGCACGATTCCTTTATTCAGACATTCTAATAAATCTATTTCTAAATAACACAGAACACATTCCCCATGCAAATATGGGAAACTATGCATTTTGCCTATAATACACTTAAATCAGGTGGCTGCGGTTTGGCGGGCAGACCACAGGAAATACAAATAAACATGAATGAACGAAAGGCTATTGATGAAGGAAAACGGATACAAACAGCTTCTGTCTGATTTTCCTGGCATGAAGAATATCTTGTGACTTTTCAGCACAGTTGACATGCCAGAAACTGCATGAAAATTCAGCCATGCATGAGGAAAGCATCACTAGGCCAGACTGGTACTTCAACAAGACGTGATTATTCCTTTCCAACAAACTCCACTTCCACAAACATGACAGAAATCTACAAATTAAACATGCCCTTTAGGAACTATGCCAGACTGAGAAAGCTTCCATATGAAACTACATAGAATGAAACACAGTGAGGTGATCTCTGCTTCTAAATGTTATTTGTTTTGAGATAGTTCAAATTTAGAACTGTCAAATTAGACAGCATTGTCTGCCAAACAACCTCCTGGGGGAAAAATCACGTGGAATACTTGAAAGATAAAAGATGAGTGTGGTCATTTCGTTTTGGGTTTTAGAGATACAGCGTGGAAACAGGCCTTTTGGCCCACTGAGTTTGTGTCAACCACTAATGCCGATCACCCATACACTAGTTCCATCCTACACATGAAGCACAAATTACCAAAGCCAATTAATCTATAAACTTGCACATCTTTGATATCGAGGAGGAAACCAGAGCACCCAGAGAACACCTGCTGTCACAGGGTGAACGTACAAACTCCGTACAGACAGTACCCATCATCAGGATTGAACTCAGGTCTCTGGCACTGCAAGGCAGCAACTCTACCGCTGTGCCACTGTGCCGCCCACTGTTGTCCAGGTTGTAAAATGATTGTCATCTGGTTTAATTTCAGTGACCAATGATGCCTGACAGGATTTTGACCTTAATGTAGATGCAGTGATTTCTCAGTTATTCTTTAACGCTACCTAAAATGATCATGCAAGTAAGCGGCTTTGTTGTTCGTCTTAGGATCTCTGGCAAAATTGGCGTTCTAACAAGTTGAGCAGGATTCAGGTCAGATAGCTTCACCAGTCCTAGGAATCTGATATTATGAATTTAGTCAACAAAAAGGAAGCATATCAAGGTTTTAAGCAGCTGAAATTGGATTAGGGCCTTCTGAATATAAATAAGCAGAAATAACTTAAACAGGGAACCATGAAGGCTCAAATAGCCTATGCAAGTAGGATTAAGGAGAATCTTAAAGTATACATACATTAAAAATAAGGGTAGGTTCACTCAAGGTCAAAGGAAGGTAAGCTATCTCTGGAGCCAGAGGGAGAGAGCAAGGTCAAGAACAGTTGCTGCCTCTAAGTTTTGAGAGATATAAGATACAAGATACATTTATTTGTCACATGTGCCAGTTGGTACAGTGACATGTGATCACCATATAACCAACTTGAAATAAAGAACGCAACACGCGATAGAGTTCAACATAAAACATCCCCACACAGTAGAATCAAAGTTTCCCACTGTGAGGGAAGGCACCAGTCAGTCAATTTCCTCAATGTTCCTGATGTTCACCCATGGTCAGGGCCTCCGGAGCCCTCCGCAGTCACCGCTACGGGCAGCCCGCAGCTCAGGCCCGCTCGCCGGGATGTTGGAACTCCGACGTCGGAACGGGAGGCCAACTTCAGCGGCTTGGACCTCCAAATCAGCCACCTCCCACCAGAGTCCGTGGCTCCCAACATCCCCAAGCTGCGCCGGGTGGAGATTCATGCTGGCAGCCCTCGGCAAAGGGCCCCAGGAGCTCCGCGTACCATAGCCCCGCGATGTTGATGCTGAAGGTCCAATGCTCCGGAGCTTCAAACGGCGATCCGGGTAGGTATGGACCGCACCTCGGTGAATCCAGCGCTGTGCCACTGCTGCCGAAGCTGTGGTCCGGTCTCCGGTAGGAAAGGCCGCTCTGATCCAGTGGTAGGCCGCAAGGAGGGTGGCGAGGACGCGACTTGGAGAAACAGTCGCCGGGAAGCGACTGGGAAGTGGTTTCCCCCTTACCCTCCCCCCCCCCCCCACATAGAAAAACTAAAGTATCCCCAAAACAAACTGGTTAGACAAACTAAAATAAAAATAAAATGGGAAAAAAACAGACAGACTGTAGGCAGAGGCGCCTTCATTGCGGTGCCCCTAGTGGCATGCCTCTGGGCAATGACGAGCACCTAAATGGCCAGGCAAATTTGTTGTTCAAGATTATTTCCCTGTTGTACTTCCGACGTCACCAGCTTATTAGGGTATCCAGGGATGAACAGTAAATGAGGTGTTGCCAGCATATTTCGAGGACAAAGAAAATTAAACCAAGAGCTTGGTATTTCAAGTCAACATGGTAAACAGCAGGATCTGCAAAATATGTTAAATTTGGATCTGCAAAGTAGCAGGACGGAGGAATAATCCTGACCAGCATGTTTATCTGGGCTGTAAGTTCTGATCCAACAGCAGAACTCTTGCAGGGCCAAATGGTTTGGGTTAAAGATCCGCTCCAGAAATGAACATGTAATGCAAATTGCCTCCCTGACACAATGGTTCACTTGCAATCAGGTAAAGAATTCTAGAATTTAATTAAGAAGGAATCATAAACTTGGACCAAATTTAACATATTTTGCAAATGATGGAATTCCTAACAGCTTTGCCTCAGTGCTGGAATGAATTGTCATCTTAGATTATATACAGCGAAGTGGGCGTCAAGCTATAATGTTGAAACAAGGAACTGCAGATGATAGATTTGCAGATGATAGATTTAGTGTTCTTAATTGTACTCATCTGAGCAAGAAGCGGGCAGCTGAAGGAACCTGAAGGTAGACAAAACTGCTGGAGAAACTTAGCGGGTGCAGCAGCATCTAAAGAGTGAAGGAAATAGGCAACGTTTCGGGCCGAAACCCTTTTTCAGACTGATGTCGGGTGGTGGGGAGGGGTGGGGAGAAGAAAGGAGAAAAGAAGAGGAGGAGCCAGAGGGCTGAGGGAGAGCAGAGAAGGGGAGGAGACAGCAAGGCATATCGGAAAATTGAGGTCAATGTTTATGCCACTAGGGTGCAAACTACCCAAGCGGAATATGAGGTGCTGCTCCTCCAATTTCCTGTGGTGCTCACTCTGGCCATGGAGGAGGCCCAGGACAGAAAGGTCGGATTCGGAATGGGAGGGGGAGTGTTAACCAACCACAGGGAGATCGGGTTGGTTAATGCGGACCGAGTGGAGGTGTTGCGTAGGCTTGGCGATCGTTTCGCCGAACACCTCCGGAAGTGAGCACCACCAGAAATTGGAGGAGCAATTTCCCCCTTACCCTCCCCCCCTCTCCCACATAGAAATAACCATATAACATATAACCATATAACAATTACAGCACGGAAACAGGCCATCTCGGCCCTTCAAGTCCGTGCCGAACAACTTTTTTCCCTTAGTCCCACCTGCCTGCACTCATACCATAACCCTCCATACCCTTCTCATCCATATGCCTATCCAATTTATTTTTAAATGATACCAACGAACCTGCCGCCACCACTTCCACTGGAAGCTCATTCCACACCGCTGCCACTCTCTGAGTAAAGAAGTTCCCCCTCATGTTACCCCTAAACTTCTGTCCCTTAATTCTAAAGTCATGTCCTCTTGTTTGAATCTTCCCTATTCTCAAAGGGAAAAGCTTGTCCACATCAACTCTGTCTATCCCTCTCATCATTTTAAAGACCTCTATCAAGTCCCCCCTTAACCTTCTGCGCTCCAGAGAATAAAGACCTAACTTATTCAACCTATCTCTGTAACTTAGCTGTTGAAACCCAGGCAACATTCTAGTAAATCTCCTCTGTACCCTTTCTATTTTGTTGACAAAATTTTGGTCGCCCTATAATTGGGCGACCAAAATTGTACACCAAACTCCAGATTTGGTCTCACCAATGCCTTGTACAATTTTAACATTACATCCCAGCTTCTATACTCAATATACTCAAATACTAAAGTATCCCCAAAACAAACTGGTTGGACAAACTAAAATAAAAATAAGATGGGGAAAAAAACAGACAGACTGTAGGCAGAGGCGCCTTCAATGCGGCGCCCCTAGTGGCATGCCGCTGGGCGATGACGAGCACCTAAATGGCCAGGCAAATTTGTTGTTCAAGATTATTTCCCTGTTGTACTTCTGATGTCACCAGCTTATTATCTCACCACTCCGGCTCCTCCTCTGCCTTTCTCCTTTCTTCTCCCCATCCCCCCCCCCCCCCCCCCCCCACCCTACATCAGTCTGAAGAAAGGTTTCAGCCCGAAACATTGCCTATTTCCTTCGCTCCATAGATGTTGCTGCACCCGCTGAGTTTCTCCAGCACATTTGTCTAACTTTGATTTTCCAGCATCCGCAGTTCCTTCTTAAACAGCTGAAGGAACTCAGCAGGTCAGGCAGCATCTGAGGAAGGAAAATGAGAAGCAATATTTTGGGTTGGGCGCTTCAGGGTAGATGCTGGACATATAGTTTGATAACATAGTGACAGCTCAAGGGCAATGTGGAAATGAGGAGAAAGCGGAAGGCTATAAGGATGTTCACAGTGCCAGATGGAAGGAGAACACAGTATGGATGAGCAAAATCTAAGTGATGAAGGAACTCAAAGATAGACACAAAAAGCTGGAATAACTCAACGGGACAGGCAGCATCTCTGGAGAGACAGAATGGGTGACGTTTCAGGTCAAGACCCTTCTTCAGACCCTGGAACTCAGCAGGTAGTCAGCATCTGTGGAGGGAATGCACAGACAAGGCTTCAGGTCATAACCCTTCTTCAGACTGAATAAGTTATTCGGACTCAAAACATTGCCCATTCCCTCCACAGACACTGCCTGACCCACTGAGTTCCTCCAGCACTTTGTTCTTGACTCAAGATTCCAGCATCAGCTGTGTTTTGTATAGCCACACCAGATGCATTGGTCCATTTCCCAATTTTGAAAGGAAGACCAAATCAAAAGGAACAGTTTGCAAAATCACTCAGTTTGATGGCCAGAAAGAGAATTGGCGGGCGGTTGGTGGGATAGTGGATTGTCAGTGGGTTAAGGGTTTAATAACGCAGATAATGTTTACAGACAGGGAATGAATGAAACAGCATGAATTTACGTAGTTTCTTTCACACTCAAGATCTTTGAAACCACTTTGAAGAAAATAACTGCGTGAAGGTTATTTCCTGTTAAAATGCAATGGAACACGACAGCATTGCACATAACAAGCACTGAGTATAACAATGTCATGTCATGTTACTGTTGAACAAAACGTTAGTTTGCTCACATTTGGAGTATTGTTCACATTTTGGATCACCACGGGAATGACGTGATTGAGCTTCAGAGAGTGCAGAAAAGATTCAGAGTGATGTTGCCTGGAACAGAGGGCAAGAAATGTCAGGATGGTTTGAATAGGTTGGATCTGTTTTCCATGGAGCAAAGGAGGCCAAGCGATGGCATTATAGAGGCATGTAAAATAGTAAGATTAAACGAGAACTTACCAGTTCGAAGGTTGATCTTTATTTTATGAGGAGTTGCGATGAGGGATTTCGTGAAGAACCCGCCAGCACGCATGCGCGACATACTTCAAAGTAGCGGTGTGGAATCACAGGACCAACAACAGAGAAATGACTTGTTATAGTAAGATTGAAGAGACTCTAATTACCAGTTGATTTATGATCGAGGGTTGGGAGCGGAGGGCACGAAATCCCTCATCGCAACTCCTCATAAAATAAAGATCAACCTTCGAACTTGTAAGTTCTCGTTTAATCTTACTATTTCATTTCGGAGTCACGTGAGTGACTTCGTGAAGACTTCAAAGCTCTGTGAATCCATGCCCTGGTCCACGTCCATGCTGTCACACACCACTTATAAGGATGGATAGGAGTAAACAACTTTCCAGACTGCTTGTACTGAAAAAATAAGAACAATATTTATTAACAACAAAGAAAAAAACCCTCACTCGGGGACATCTCCACGTTCTTGACCTGCATTCAGCATGGCCTCCGTGAACTGTAGAGGAGCGGTTTATTGTAGGTTTATTGTAGAACCGCTGGAAGGTGGCTTCATTCGCCCATCCTGCTGTGGCAAGAATATGGTCCATGGGCACCTCCATGACCCTTGCCGCCGACGTTGATGCAGCCCTGGTGGAATGGGATTTGAAGACGTTAGTGTCAATACCTGACTCACCCAAAACGATCCTGAGCCACCTGGATATCGTTTGGACCATCACTCTATGGTGAGGTTTCTTGTGGGTGATGAGCAAATATTTCTCCATTCCCCTCAGCTTTCTCGTCACTTTCACATAGTGACGGATATGGGCGGCTAAACATAGCCTTGCATCAGCGGGGTATGCCGGAAACTTCAGCTGCAGCCCTGTGAACCCAGGTCTCTGCTGCTTTAGTAATTCCTCTATGAAGAAGATTACTTCCTCAGGGGTAGAGACCATCCTGTCGATCCTGACCTTGTGGAGTGTCTGTACCCTCTGTGCTGAAGTCAGTGCCAGTAACATCACCAGCTTCAAGGTGAGTTTTTCCAGCTCAAGCCCCTCCATGGGCGACCATGTCCTGAGCAGGGTTAAAACCTTCCCAATATCCCAGGTGATGTTATAGTGCGGTCTGGGCGGATTGGAATTGAATATTCCCTGCATGAGTCTGGACACCAGCCTGTTGGATCCTACCTCAATATTGAGGTAGAATGACAGCGCACTCCTGGCGCTGTTGATGGCACTGTAGCTGAGGTGTTCGTCATGGTGCAATCCCGCCAGGAATTCCAATACGTCAGTGATTGTTACGGAGTCGTATGCAATGTTGGAGCGGCCGCAGTAGGTTTCCCATTTCCGGATGTGTGTGAGATATTGCCGCCTGGTGAACTCCCGGCATGACGCTCCGATGGTATCCATGGTTCGAGATGATAGGCCATACCCCAATAATGGCCTGTTCAGAACCTGCAAGCCAATAAGTTGAGATGACTGTGGCAGGGATGTGGTTCCCCTGACACAGGGTTTGTTACCAATTGTGGGCAACCCTCTAAGAGGACCCAAGGTTTACTGATCATATCAAGGACCACGGGATACCATGGCTCCGTAGGCCAGTCGGGTATGATAAGAATGCCCTTAGCAGCATCCGTCTGGATTTTCCGCAATACCCGACTGATGAGGCAAAATGGAGGAAATGCATAGAAGAACCATTTCCCCCGGTCCAGCGAGAACGCATCCATCGTCATTGCCCCAGGATCTGGTTCCCACGAACCGTATGTTGGTACCTGATGGTTCAACCGTGACGCAAAGAGGTCGATATCCGGTTCACCAAATTTGGCTGTAACTTTAGTGAAGATTTGGGGATTTAACATCCACTCGATGTTGTCATTGAATTTGCGTGACCTGGTGTCCGCCACTGTATTGAGCTCCCCTGGTAAATAGGTAGCTGAAATCCAAATATTCCGTTGAATACACCAGAGCCAAATTGTATTTGCCAATTCATCACATGAAATTGACCTGGTACCGCCCATATGGTTTAAATATGCCACCGCAGTGGTATTATCTATTTGGAGACGGACATGAGTGTCAGTAAGGTTAGAACAGTAAGCTCGAAGTCCGTGAAATGCTCCAAGCATCTCCAAATAGTTTATCCCTTGTGACAATAACAGGGTAGATTCAAGGGTGTCCCATCTGCCCCCACAACTAGAATAGTTGTCCGTAGCTCCCCAGCCATGGGAGCTTGCGTCTGTTTATAAGTATACCATCGGATTGGGCAAAATGATGGGTTTAAATGAGTCACAAATATTGTCTACCCACCATTGTAACTCAATCTTAGCCTTTAGCGGCAGCTGCATTGGTCTATCGAAATGTCCAGCGTTCAGTTTTAACGCTGCGATCTTGGCTCTCTGCAAATTTTGATAATGCAAAGGTCCGTATTGGGCAGCTGGAAAAAGTGCTACGATTTTGCCAATCACCTTAGCAGTTTGTCTAATTGATGGTATACCGGCCCAGACTAGATCCTTGCATACTTGCGTGACATCCCCAACTTTGTTAGTTGGTATGGTGGCCCTCATGCGATTGGAATCCACCGTGAACCCCAGATAATCCATGACCTGAGAAGGGCAGAACTTTGATTTATCTGGATGGATAACGAACCCCATTTTCTGAAAAATTGCCACGGTGGCTGACACTGCCAGTTCAGCTGATTCCAGGGTGTTCCCAACAATTAGAATATCATCCAGATAGGCCATCACTATGTGATTTTGTCTCCTTCGCGTGGCCAGAATAGGTTTGAGCAATTTAGTGAATAATCTAGGGGCTGTGGTAAGCCCATTTGGCAAAGCCCTGTACTGCCAGAGCTGATCCATCCAGGTAAATTTTAAGAACTTCCTGTGGTGTTTCTGAATGGATACTGAATAGTATGCTTCTTTTAAATCAATGCATGCCATAAAGCAGCCATGAGAAATCAATGACTTGGCTGTTTCGAACGTGTCCATTTTGAAATGGGTATATTTTACAAAGGTATTCAAATGGGTCAGATCAATAATAACCCGACATCCTCCATCCTTCTTGGCTCTTGTGAATATGTTGGATACAAATTCAATTGGTTCGTGTATAGTTCTTTCTATCACGCCTTTTTCTTGTAGCCTTAAGATTTCAGCATAGCCTACTGCCGTGTCGTTGCTGGACAGAGTAAATTTCCGATCTGGCAT
Organism: Raja brachyura; assembly: GCA_963514005.1. Next base: position 31,955,395 of record OY740781.1, read on the forward strand.
ATGCTGGGATGGAGGGATTTTACCATTGATTAAATTCAATCGCATAGCCCTGAATACTTTGTAAAATAAACTCATCAGAAGTGATAGTTCCCCATGCCTCCGTAAAGAACCGTAGTCTCCCACCAACATGTGAAGTTAAGCATGCAAGTGTATGAAATCCAGACCGCCTTACCTCCATGGTTACCGGCGGTCCCTGATATGTTTGGCAGGACGTGGAGGTGCTGGGTTGGGCTGATGATGTGGCGTCCGCATCTTCCATGGCGGCCGTTGGGGGCCTAGCCCTAAAAAAGGCCTAGGTTGTTGAGGCTGCTGAAATTGAGGCGGAGCTGGAGCGTAGGTCCTTACTGGTCTAACGGCAGGGCCTCGCGGCCTGAAAAATGGCAATTTCCTGGCCGGCTGCCTGGTGGAGATGTGTGACCGCATGAGTCCTACCGTTTTGGTGTGGTCATCCAGCTCCTTGACCCTCTTCGGGAGGTCTTCCCCGAACAACTGTCTGGGTGGCGGCGTAGGAGGTGCTTTGCACAACCCTGCAAATTCTGGGTTGAGCGCGGGTTTGATGACGCTCTTCCTGAAGGCGTTTATCTCATACTGTGTGGTGCACAGTAGAGCCAGAGCATCCTCCTGGTCGATGCTGAGATCCTCCCTGTCCACCGAACGAGCAAACGCGGTAATCCCAGCAGTGAGCAGCTTCAGGATCCGCTGGAGCTTCATCTCCTGGGTCCTGATCCCTGGGCTGATGTTGCCCCAGATCGGCGTATTGATGATGGGCACGTTGAGGGAGTTGCAGTTTGCTGGGGCTTTGTGCCTATTCATGGCCTCCGACAGGACCTCCTCCTGAAGCTGATGGTTTGTTAGGAAGTCCACGGTGGCAGCCAGTTTGGGGTTGAGGGGTAGTCCTGACGTCTCTGACAATGCAAACTTTGTTGCGACATCCAGGAGCTCCTCCTGAGGGGCCTCTGATGTTGCTGGTGCATGGCCCAAAATGTCCTCATCCTCCGGCTGTCTGAGGCTACCTGCTGATGATGGTGATATCTCCCTGTGCCCTCTGGAGCTGGATGTTTCCTGCCTCTGATTTTGCTGCAGGAGAAGCTCCAACATCCGCTCCATCCTGTCAATACGCCCTTCATCCTTGGATCCTGGGCGGTCGGTGTCCTCATGTTCTGCGGAACTGCTGAGGCTCCGGTCATCGGCCCGTACCTCGTCGAGGTAATCTCGGTGCCGGAAGCTGTCGCTACCAGCCGCCGCAGCGAAGCTGAGCGATTCCTGCGCGGATCCGCTCAAACGCCTCCTTTTGGCAGAGCTTGATCCCGCTGCCTCGAAGGGCAAACGCGGTGAGAGGTCGGCACCTGACGCCTCGGCGTGGTGACCCGACATCCGCGCGGGCTTGCCGACTGCCCTAAACCTGGGCCTAGACGGCGTACGGTCCCGTCCTCCCATCCCCGGGGGACTCGGTGACCGTGGCGGGACTCCACCCGAATGACTCTTCCTGGTCTTGGTGGCTGGTGAGTTGACACTGGTCCTTGCAGGTCTCCCAGTGGACTTGAGTCCCGCCAATTCACCAGTCCGCAATCTAGCGGCAGGTGATACCCTTGCTCGTGAAGGGCTAGGTTTACGGGCTCCATCCCTCCCTCTCCTCCGAGGGCTTAGGGAGAAGGGCCGTGCGGCAGCATGTGAACCCTGTTTGCCCTGGTCGACCAACGAGCCCGTTGGCGACAGCGATACGGAGTCAGGGTCAACCTGCTCCAGTGGTACACCGAAATCCTACTCCGTGGAATCGTCGCTGGAGCTCCGGTGTATTGGCGGGTCGGGTCCTGTAGCGACAGGGCTCCCCGACTTCCTCGCCTTCTTCCCGGCCTGACTCGCAGGTGTAGCCGTTGATGAGGGCTCCGGGATGGGTGGCCGGCGACTCCGTGCAGACGTCCTACGGCCCCTGTTCTTTCCTTCCATGTTCCTGTTGAGAGAAAATACTCACAACAGAAACCAACCAACTCAAGGTTAGTTTCACTTACCTGAGCGGCTCCTTATGAAGGGCTGGTGGTGAGCCGCGCTCCACCTCCAGCCGTCGACTGCAATGCGTTGCAACGATATGTCGCGCATGCGTGCTGGCGGGTTCTTCACGAAGTCACTCACGTGACTCCGAAATGAAATTATAACCGGCATTGATTGTGTAGATAGGCAGTGACTGTTTCCTATCGCAGAGACATATAAAACTAGATGGTAAACTTTTAAGGCGAGAAGAAATAGGTTTAAAGGTAATCTGTGGGTAACTTTTTCAGACAAAAAACAATTGGTGTCTGGATGGGGCTGCCAAAAAAAGGTAGGAATAGTGAGGCAAGACCTTAACACCAATAAGGTTATAAGGTCATAAGTAATAGGAACAGAATTAGGCCATCCAGCCCATCAAGTCTACTCTGCCATTCAATCATGGCTGATCTATCTCTCCTAACCCCATTCTCCTGCCTTCTCCCCATAATCCCTGATACCCATACTAATTAAGAATCTATCTATCCCTGCCTTAAAAATATTCATTGACTTGGCCTCCACAGCCTTCTGTGGCAAATAATTCCACAGATTCACCACCCTCTGACTAAAGAAATTCCTCCTCATCTCTTTCCTAAAGGAAGGTCCTTTATTTCTGTGACTTTGACCACTGGTCCTAGACTCTTCCACTAGTGGAAACATCCTCTCCACATTTGCTCTATCCAGTAAAGAGATATCTGGGCAGGTACTTGAATGAGAAGGCATTGAATGAATGCAGGCAGGTAGGTAGGATTAGTATAGATAGGCATTATGGGCAACTTAGGGATGGTGGGCTGAAGGGCCTGTTTCTATGCTGTACAACTCTATGACTCTATGAACCTATCTCACAAATCATAATAAGATAAATGATGTAATCTATTCTGGTAGACAAAAATGGAGCGAAGGAACAGGTTTCGGGTCTAGACCCTTCTTCAGATTGATGTGGGGGTGGGGGTGGGGGTGGGGAAGGAAGAAGAAAGGAAGAGTGGGCTGTGATATTGCACTGAGATAATCTATTATTGATAATCCATTCTGGTGATATTGCATTGAGAGACAAATATCTCAGACACTGGTAGGCCAAACACTTAGGGTGGGCAGTGTAAAAATCTATTAAATGATCCGGACAAATGGACAAGCTCAAACTTATACACGGAAAATGTAGAGCAGAAATCAGAATAAACATAGTGTACATAATGTATGGAATAGAATTTCAAAGTGAAGAAGGAAAAGTAGAATCAGGTAAACACAAAAGGAATGGATGCTAAGAAGTGCGATCTTGTGAATTTTTGCAGCTGAATGAAGGGGGATTGTAATTTCATTGTAATTATTGCGATTGTTTTGTCTCATCCATGATTCAGTAGTTCAGTTTACATCTTGAGGTTGAACTTGAAATTGCCTTAGTTTGTTTTACTCTGTTGCTGTTGGTGTGTGAATCCACTAGAATAGATTGCTCCTACCATACAGTATATCTGGCAGATAGATTCTTTAACATCCGATGCCATGCTTTAAATTGTATCCTGGTAATGGAGACACTTTCATTAAATAAGTTTGTTACATTGGGTTATATAGTCCAGTGGGTAATGCAAGGCCTCACAGCCTGACAGCCAGAAAGGAAGGAACAAAAGACTGCAGCCCTTGGTGTCATTGCGGTAAGACAGCTGCTCTCCGAGGTACTCACTGGACTGATAGTTAACACAGAGCGTGGTGATAGCTCTAGAGTCTAAACAGAAAGGAACAGCTGATGCCAGTCGAATTGTTCTTCAATTTTCCCTTGTGTACCTCGAGCTATCAGTACCTGAGTAACCAAGGGGAAAAGAGCGTGTTTGTATATGGAAATGATTTCTATTAATATTGACAATTTCAAACCTGGACTCTGCGGAATAATTCAGCCTGCCAGAATGGACACATGCATGAAATGGCACTGAGGCAGGCAGAGTAGAAAGTTGCAAGCACGATTTGTCAGATAAACGCTTTCAAATCCTGACGGAGAGAGCAGAGCCTGGAGTGAGGAATTAAAAGGCGCTGGGGTCCAGTGGGGCCAGGCACGTGCCGTGAGGAATTACTCAGGGTAGGCACTCGGTCCTCTTTTAAAAATAAATTAAACTGCGCATGCGCAGATTGGTCTCCCCGTTAAATAAATAAATAAATAAAAACAGTGACATTTCTATTTGCCCAAGGCTTCTTAGTAATAGATCAATTGGGGGAACAGTTCCTTTCACAGCGTGTGGAGAGTCTGTGCCAGGGGTAAAGTTGTGGGGAGGGCACGAGTGTTGAGAAGGAGGGTGTCAGGGATACTGCCAGTAACTCACTCACTCACTCACCGCTACCGCAGCTCTCCGGGCGCGAAGCCACGCACTGTAGCTGGGGATAGAAGCAGCTCGGGGAGCTACAAGCGGCCACCGGGACCCGACAGCAGAACTGGCCGTGACTTCAGCGCCTTCTGCCGGCCCGCTCACCTTTGGCAGTGCTCTCCGTTGCAACACCTGTCACCTGCCGTTCGCCGACTTTGCTCATGTCAGCGGCTTCCTGCAAATCCTTAAATTCCCACAGCCGAGTAACCGCATTCGCGCTGTTGGAATTTAAGGACATGAGTGAGGCCAGCGAGCGGCAGGAGAGAGGTTTTTAGATGGAGAGCTGTCAGAGGTGAGCGGGGACCGGCAGAAGGAGCTAAGGTGGCGGCTGGTTCCGCTGTCCGGCCCGGCGGCCGCTCAGCCACCCGAGCTACTTCTCTCCCTCCCCCCCCCCCCCCCCCCCATCGGCCTCAATGGGGTGGCATTCCATGCCTCCGTGCAAGGAGCGTCACAAGTGGCATTATCCCAATCCCATCATTCATAACATTCGTGCCCTTCCTGCAACTTTATCCCGGGCCAGACTCCCTAAACGCTGTGAAAGGAGCGCCCCCCCTCCCACACACCCCGGGAAATAAGGTATTTAAAAAGATAAACACAAAATGTACTTACCACATCATTGGTACACGACAAACTATAGTCGAAAACCCTGCCAAGAAACTTGCACTGTGCATGCGCAGTAGACTGATGCGCATGCGCAGTGCAGCAAAGGCAGAATTTCTGCTGGCTTCAGCCCCGCTTGAAACTGACGGCTTCCGGCAGCGCTGATGGCACGTGGGCTGCACAAACCTTCCCGTGTTACAAGTGCTGCAGATGAAAGGCACAGAGAATTATGCCTACCTAAGAGATCGGTCTCTTAGATAGGCATAATTCTCACATGCCTTTATTATTTATATTTAGTTATTACTATGTTATAATTTTAGTCAGGGTAGGCAGTGCCTACCTTGCCTACCGTGACGACACGTGCCTGAGTGGGGCAGAGTCCCAGAGTTTCAAGTGCAATGTTTGAGCAGCAAGTTCAGAATCTTTGGCATGAAAAATTTCTAAGAGCAGGCTGAGCAGACGTGTAGGTAAGAATAGGTAAGGTCTTTTAACTTAAGATTTTAACTTCAGATTTTGCATGGTCCAGATGGCAGTCGGGACAGTAGTGTGCTTCTCCTTTCACTGTCTCTGCTGACAGACCTGTGAGAAGTGTTTGCAACTCCTGACTGATTGCGTCAAGAAACTGGACCTGGAGTTGGATGTTATGTTACAGTTGCATGCACATGTTTTGTTTTCATGCATATAGTTTAGTTTATTATTGTCACGTGTACCCAGGGCTGGGTCAACCATTAAGCAAAATAAGCACGTGCTTAGGGCATCAAGGGAAGGGGGGCACCACAGATTAAAAATCCCATCAGAACAACTATGCAACAAGGCAGGCTGGATGTCTTATCCCTACTAAATATAGAAGCAGATGTGTTACGTAAGATTAATTTTGAGGATCTGATCAAAGACTTTGCAATGAAAAAAAGTAGAAGAAAACTTTTCAAATATAAATTGTGGAAGTATACAAAAATAAACATTATTTTCCATCACTGTTAGTTTTGTTTCATTTTGAAAAATAAACAATTATTTTATGGTTTATTATTGTTTATATTTTGAATTACATATATATGGGGGCACCAAAATCTTGTAAGTGCTTAGGGCCTCTATGGGTCTTAATCCGGCCCTGCGTGTACCGAGGTACAGTGAAAAGCTTTTGTTGCATGACATCCAGACAGCATGCTGTCAAACTCTTTCAGTGACAACAACACAAAGATGTCCATCAACTATCGAGGACAGTTCGTAATTTGTATCTGCACTGTGATAATTGTATCTGTTGTTTTCTCCAGACTAATTTCCAATTTGTGCTGATTTTACAATAGATTGTGATATAGGTGCCATAATTAGTCTAACTGTGCCTGCCAACAAAAGAAACTATTTGTCAAGGTCGGTCTATATTGACATTCCTTGGACTGAAGACTGAGGTTAGGTACAGCGTTGCACCTCGGCAGATATTTAGCAACATGTGCATTGAAATATATTTATTTAATTGAAATATTTCAAATTTTAGATGCAATTTAATGACTTTATGGATGGATGGATTAACAATTGGATTTTATGGATTAACAATTGGGAGTTGGCTGTAACTATATATCATATAGTGTGGAGCTTTTCTCTTTTTTTCTAACTACTTTGCTCTGATGCGAAATGTCATCTGTTCTCAATGTTTAATTTGCTACATAATACGCTTCAGGGAGAATTAGATATCGTGCAGTGAACAAATCAAAATTATTGGCAAGATATCATGGAGGCACCTGTTCAAATTGTTGTCAAAATGACTCATTCAAATGTATCTCAACCAAATACCTGCTTGATGCATAAGAACAAAAAATAATATCAGTAATTAGGAGCAAGTGGGGCCAAACCGAGGTTATGGGAAGAAGGCAGGAGAATGGGGTTAGGAGGGAGAGATAGGTCAGCCATGAATGAAAGGCAGAGTAGACTTGATGGGCCGAATAGCTTAATTTTGCTCCTGTCACTTCCGACCTCCTAACTTTATGACAACCCTTCAAACTTGTTCTACCATTCAATATGATTATGGCTAATCCCCCCAGACCTCCTCTCTTTTGGGCCTCAATTTCTTGATCTTTCAAAAGAATGATTTAGTTCATCTTTAAATACCTCTCATGATCTAGCATTTGCAACCCTCTAGGGTAGAGATTCCCATGAGAAGAGGTTCCTATGCACCTCTGTTTTAAATAACCACCCCTTACCATCTGATGGAATTCTTTTTACTGCCATGATTATTTTTTTCCTGGATTTTCTGATTCATGCCAAGACAAGTCAAGGCCAGCAGAGAAACCGTTTAGTCGTTATGTGTTTGTTATGATCGGAATATTATGAACCATGAGGGCACCTAACTGTGGAGTTTGGGAGTTTATTCGGGAGTGAGTGACCACAAGAGTCTGGTTTTGTTTTCTTCCCCTCATAGGCTAGAGATGTTGAGGACGTTTATAACATCATAACCATGAGCTAAACTCATATTCATCAACAAAGCAAGGACCGACACCTCAGCATTTAACTGGTTATATACTTCAGTGCCAATTATTTTCACTTCCCAAATAGAATAATTTTCAAATCAATTTAAAATCATGACCAAGATCTCTACACTTACAACAACTGGAACTTGAAAATGGCACCAAAAATTGGTGACTGTATACTACTCAGTGTACTACTGCTGTACACTTGCACTGTATCGAGATGCTAATCTAAGAGGTATTTAAGTGCTTATGTATAGTGATAGACACAAAATGCGGAAGTAACTCAGAGGGACAGGCAGCATCTCTGGATTGAAGGAATCGGTGACGTTTCAAGTCGAGACCATTCTTTGACCCATTACTTCTCTGCAGAGATGCTGCCTGTCCTGCTGAGTTACTCCCGCATTTTTTGTCTATCTTCAGTGTAAACCAGCATCTGCAGTTCCCTCCTACACATTATATATAGTGATACTTGTTATGAACTGTACACAAAAATGAATTTCACTGTACCTCGGTACATGTGACAATAAAGTACCATTGAACCATTGAATTTAATCTCCAATATGCAAATTGACAATGTTCTCTGCCGCTACCGTCTGGTTCTATTTCTTCCATAGTTTTCAGATGGGCACCAGCACCAAAAATATTGAAAAGTGCGGGTTTCCAAAGCTCTGAGTGGCCACAGTGGAGAAATGCAGTAAAATACATCATTGTAATGCAGCAGCTTATTCCATTGTTGGAGATTTGAATGGCTCTGGTTATCAAACTCTTTGTTACTGTCACATCATTTAAAGAGTCATTCAACATTGAATAGACTTTGAAATAACTCAGAAATTGAATGTATTTATGCCAGTTTATTCGGGCTATGTGAGCAACAGGTTGAATAGAGCCTATTTCTGAGTTTTCCATAAAGGCATTGCATAATTGTAGAATATTGTGTACCAATCCCTCTAGGTTGCTGGTAAATTCCAGCCCCAGGAGTCAGCAGATCTTATCTAGACAGCCACTGAGCGCTGAATTTTAGACTAGCAAACCCAATGAAATCAACATGAGTTCCAGGTTCTATTTCAATAGATTTTGTAAGAAAAGATGTACATGTATTTGTGTTCGGATGTCAGAAAGATAAAAACAGCTGCCAGGCCTGGATGGTAGTACATAAGTTAATAAATTATAGGGGCAGAGTTAGGCCATTTGGCCCATCAAGTCTATGCTGCTATTCAATCATGGCTGATCTATCTATCTTTCCCTCTCAACCCTATTCTCCTGCCTTCTCCTCATAAATCGTAATACCCATACTCATCAAGAATCTATCAATCTCTGCCTTGAAAATATCCACTGCAGCCTCTACAGCTGTCTGTGGCGATGAATTCCACAGATATAGCACCCACTGACTTAAGAAATTCTCCTCCTCTCCTTCCTAAAGGTATGTCCTTTTATTCTGAGGCTATGGCCTCTGGTCTTAGACTCTCCGCTAATGGAAACATCCTCTCCACATTCACTCTCTCCAGGCCTTTCACTGTTCTGCATGTTTCAATGAGCTCCCAACTCATCCTTCTAAACTCCTGTGAGTACAGCCCCAGTGCCATCAAATGCTCATCATATGTTAACCGAATCATGCCTGTGATCATTCATGAAAACCTCCTCTGGACCCTCTCCAATGCCAGCTCATCCTTCCTCAGATATGGGGCCCAAAATTGCTCACAATACTCCAAATGCAACCTGACCAGCGTCTTGAAAAACCTCAGCATTACATTGCTGTTTTTATATTCTGGCCCCCAAAATAAATACTAGCATTGCATTTGCCTTCCTTACTACTGATTTGACATGCAAATTAACTTTTTGGGAATCATGCACCAGCACTCCCAAGTCCATTCCCTTAGTTCTCCTCGATTTGAATAATCTCTAAGCACTTGCAATTCATTGCCATATATGGCTGCTTCTGTAAGGTTACAAGAAGGCTGGGTTATGGTTTTCTGATCAATATATTCAGAAGAAGCAGAGTACAGTTTTGAAGGATCGTAAGGCATTAATCTTCAATTATTGGTTACAAATCACCATTTGCAGAAAAAGTTGGACATACACGAATGGCCAATGATTATGCATGAGAGTAATCAGTGTTAAATAACTGCTGAGGCAGCAAATTATTAATAGAAAGAGTTACTTAGCAAAATGTGATGATATAGTAAAGATTACACAGGCAATTTAATGTCTCGCTGCTAATTAGCACCGAGGGACACTGAGCATTAACTAAAATCTGAAACTGTGAGGTTTCTTTGAGTAATTCCGTAGATAGTTGTCAAGTTGAGAAATTTGAGCATCCTAAGTATTTCTTAACTCACACTTGTATGTAACAATGTTCATACCTTATATGACATCAACTTCATGAGTAGCACGGTTGCCTCAATCTTCACTCCCTAATATAGACAGTAGCTCTGGGATTATTGAATCAATAAAACTCTCAGCAGTGATATTACTAATTCCGCCATATTGCAAGTGTGATGATGCCTAAACTGACTTTATTTACCTGAGATGCTTAAAAAAGTTCAGAGATAAGCTTCCTTGTTTCAATTGTGTTAATTTGTGTGTATCTTTCTTGACCTTGCGTGCTGAATATGTATAGACAGCTAAGAAGCAAAGGCTGCTTACAGAACAAAGAGCATTATATGTAAATTAACAGCTATTGTTGCCCGACAAAGACTGTTTAATATACCTGAACTAATTTACTACAGGGGACTTACTATTGCCACTTTCACTGTCTACCTGTAATCTGACACTGACCAGCATTAAGGTTACAGGAAACTCTGCAAATATTTATTTCTATTGGGAGGTCACTGACCAATGTATCAATTTGCTGGAAGAATTCAGGTAACATCTCTGGAGAACATGGATAAGTGACATTGCAGGTCAATTCCAGGAACTATTCCCCATATAAAGGCTGGTTAAATAGTAGAGCACAATCTATAAATGACTATTGATATTAGGATAAAAATGTTAGACCTGAAGTGACAGATTTTGTTATCTAAATGAGGAAGGATGCGGATGTAAATTTAGTCAGCAGATCAACCATGAACTCAATGAACACCAGAACAAGCTTGAGGGCCAATTTATTCCTTTACACTTGGAAATGATTTTATTGCCATTTTCAATCATTACAGCTCTTCACATTCACTTTCAAATAGCAACAAAGATGCAAATGTTTTGAAACAGCGAAAGGTTATTAAGGTTAGATGATCCCAGATTCTTTTGATGGATCAAATGGAACTGGTCTTGTTCACACAAACTCCATCCCTTTTGGACTGCGTGAGGGACACTGGTTTCCAGTACTGCTTCAGAACTCCAGTGACCAAGATTCAATCCAGTGCTGTCTGTGTCGTGTTTGCACGTTCTCTCCGTGAATACGTGGGTTTTTGTTGGAAACACTGATTTCTTCCCTCATTGCAAAGGTGTGCAGGTAGGTTAATACACCTCTGTAAATTACTCCTTTGGGTAGATGAGTAGTGAAAAAAAAATTAAAAGGTGGGAGACAAAATATCGCAGGATTTTGAGACGAGGGGTTGACTGATGGCTTTGTTGGGAGTCAGAACAGATCTACCTGGCTGAACGGCCTCCTTCGGCTTAATTGGAAATAAGATCAGTTAAACCATTTTCATGTCATGGGATGAATTCTAACTCTTTTATCAAGTCTAGTTCAATTTGTTTGAGTTTGAATTTAGTTTATTGTCACATGTTCCGAGGTACAGTAAAAATCATTTGTCGCATGCTAATCAGTCAGCGGAAAGACACAACTCTGGAAAGATGCAAAGTGCTGGAGTAACTGAGCGGGCCAGGCAGCATCCCAAGAGAACATGGGTAGGTGACATTTTGGGTTGGGACCCATCTTCAAACCCTTCTTCAGATGTTATTTCACCCTGTTGAGATGGGCACATGGTAATTATTTTGATCAAGGTCATTGGACTTCAGTTTAGTTTAGAGATACAGCATGGAAACAGGCCCTTCGGCCCACCGAGCCCGCGCTGACCATTAATCACCAGTACACTTGCTCTATCCTACACACGAGGGACAATTTACAGAAGCCAATTAACCTACAAATCTGCACGTCTTAGAAATGTGGGAAGAAACTGGAGCATCTGGAAGAAACCACGTGGCCTCAGGGAGAATGTGCAAACTCCACACAGACTGTCAGGATCGAACTCTGGTCTCGGTTGCTGCGCAACTCTGCTGCCCTTCACGCCAACTTCTTCATTCACTCCTGACAAATATTTATTCCTTCAGCAACACAACTGAAAAAACCAGCTGTGATGTTCTTTATCTCACTGGTTTTTGTGGCACCTTTGTGTAAATTACCTACTGCATTTTCCCTCAAAGTGTTTAGTTATCACTACAAAACAACTTATTTTAGATAGCAGATGAGATATTAGTCAAAACCCCAAATGTGCACCATGGCGGAGTGAGTGAAGGAACGGCTTCATTTGCCTCAGGCTTCTTTGGTATAAAACTGTTGAAGCACCAAATTTCCTCAAGCCACGAGATTGCCTTCAGCAATAATTTTAGCTGCAATCTCATATGTGATAAACCTTTCAAAAATGCCTTTGGGTACTCGTAGAAATTCATCCTGGGATGTTGTATTGCATTCAGCCTCCAAACGTCATTCTGTTGACTTCATGAGGTTAACTGCAATGAGCTGATGCTCAGCTTTGCTGACACTGGGGATGAATTACTATAAACAATAGACAATAGGTGCAGGAGTAGGCCATTCGGCCCTTCGAGCCAGCACTGCCATTCAATGTGATCATGGCTGATCATCCCCCATCAGTACCCCGTTCCTGCCTTCTCCCCATATCCCCTGACTCCGCTATCTTTAAGAGCCCTATCTAGCTCTCTCTTGAAATTATCCAGAGAACCAGCCTCCACCGCCCTCTGAGGCAAAGAATTCCCCAGATTCACAACTCTCTGTTTCCTCGTCTTCGTTTTAAATGGCTTACCCCTTATTCTTAAACTGTGGTCCTGGTTCTGGACTCCCCCAACATCAGGAACATGTTTCCTGCCTCTAGCGTGTCCAAACCCTTAACAATCTTACATGTTTCAATAAGATACCCTCTCACCTTCTAAACTACAGAGTGTACAAGCCCAGCCGCTCCATTCTCTCAGCATATTACAGTCCCGCCATCCCGGGAATTAACCTTGTAAACCTGGTTAACCGGGAATTAACCTTGTCAACCTGTAAAGCTGCACTCACTCAATAGCAAGACTGTCCTTCCTCAAATTAGGGGACCAAAACTGCACACAATACTCCAGGTGTGGTCTCATTAGGGCCCGGTACAACTGCAGAAGGAACTCTTTGCTCCTATACTCGACTCCTCTTGTTATAAAGGCCAATCTGCTATTCGCTTTCTTCACTGCCTGCTGTACCTGCATGCATACTTTCATAGACTGATGAACAAGGACCCCCAGATAATAATAATAATAATAATATATTTTATTGTCATTGCACATATGTGCAATGCAATTTGGTTTGCAGCCTCCATCCGATGTCATAACTTAAACAACTAATAAAATTTAGGTTTAGATACCCCGAGAACATGGTTTTTAAAAAGAACAGTAAAACAGTAAAACAGTCAAAGCAGTCTAAAGTGCAAATGTGTCTGTGCAACGTGAGTATCCGAGGGAGACAGTCCATGGGGGTGGGGGGCACTCAGCAGGGCCGGTTCAGAGCAGCTATAGCTCTGGGATTGAAGATCCCGTTGTACTTCCCCTTTTCCCAACTTGGCGGCATTTAATCGTAGTAATCTGCCTTCCTGTTTTTCATACCAAAGTGGATAATCTCACATTTATCCACATTAAACTTCATCTGCCATGCATCTGCCCACTCACCCAACTTGTCCAAGTCACCCTGCATTGTCATAGCATCCTCCTCACAGTTCACATTGCCACCCAGCTCTGTGTCATCTGAAAATTTGCTAATGTTACTTTGAATCCCTTCATCTAAATCATTGATGTATATTGTAAACAGCTGCGGTCCCAGCACCGAGCCTCGCGGTACCCCACTAGTCATTGCCTGCCATTCCGAAAGGGACCCGTTAATCCCTACTCTTTGTTTCCTGTCTGCCATCCAATTTTCTATCCATGTCAGCACTCTACCCCCAATACCAGGTGCCCTAATTTTGCCCACTGATCTCCTATGTGGGACCTTATCAAATGCTTTCTGAAAGTCCAGTTACACTACATCCACTGGCTCTCACTTGTCCATTTTCCTAGTTACATCCTCAAAAAATTCCGGAAGATGGAAGTTCCTCATCGTTAACCCATGCTGACTGGGACCGATTCTGTTTCTGCTATCCAAATGTGCTGCTATTTCATCTTTTATAAGCCGATTGATTTTGATATATTTTACTAGCCAAATGATCCTTCATCATCTCTTTCAACTTAACTCTGTGAAAGAATTCTTGCTTACTTAGATCTGAGATGTCTTTCACAAGGTCAGGTTGCTTTTCCACATCATCCAAATCCTCACTTTATCTCACTCCCCAAGGTTGCCCTTTCCTTTTTTTTGGAATGACAACGTAAAAATTTGCTTGCCTCTTTCCAATGCTTCGCCACTATTCTTAACTCCACAAACTTTGGAAGATAATGTGATGGCTTTTTTAAGGAGTTTGTCTCTGAAAACCTATTGGAAAAGGAATTAACACATGGAATTCAAATAAGATTTATGATTTTCGAATCGAAAATCCCACACACAAGTAAATGGAAACTAATGTAAATATTCTGAAGATCAAACAGGGTGTGGCGAGAGAGATGGATGTAGAAATTGCTCTGCATTGTTATTTTTATCGTTATGATATTGGTGGGGATCACCCTATCATTGCACAGGAAAGGTGTACAAAAAATGAGGACTTCATTTGTGAGGTTTACAGAAAAACATTGTTGCATGTTCCTTTCTCAGACTGAAATAGAAGAGAGATAAGGGTGGCAAGGCATGTGTGTATATGAGAACTTATGACCTTATATGGGTGAAGGGTGTGTGTGAGGTGGAGATAGTTCATAAGTGATAGGAGCAGAATTAGGCCATTCAGCCAATCGAGTATAATCCGCCATTCAATCATGGCTGATCTATGTCTCCTATGCCCATTCTCCGGCCTTCTACCCCAAACTCCTGCAGCCCATGCTAATCAAGAATCTATCTATCAGAATGCCTTTTATTGTCACTGTACACATGTACAATGAGATTAAAAGCTGCTCCTACTCAGTGCAAAAACAAAACAAAAGGGGGGGGGGGGGGGGATAAGGTGCACAGTTTCTGCAGTGCTATATACATATCTATAAAAAGACAATGGATAAATAGAATGGATAATAGGATTCCTATATCCAGTATGGGTTATTGCACATATTGGAAATTACAGTTACAGTACAAATTATAGTAGGTGGATAGATGGACGTCCGGGGGTTAGGCTGTGAAGTCAGTGCATGTGTGAGTTCATGGAGATAATGGATTTTGGAAAGAAACTGTTCTTGAGTCTATTTGTCCTAGTGCTGATGCACCTATAGCGCCTCCCTGAGGGTAGCAGGTTGAACAGGCCAAATGCAGGATGGGAGCTGTCCTTGATAATGTTCTTCGCCCTGCTGAGGCAGCGGGAGGTATAAATGTCCATCAGAGAGGGGAGTGGGCAGTCGATTATCTTCTGTGCTGCCCTGACTACCCTCTGAAGCCTCTCCCTGTCTGCCATGGTGCAGCAGCCGTACCATGCTGTAATGCAGTATGTCAACAGGCTCTCAATGGACGAGCGGTAGAAGGTCAGCAGCAGGTTGGAGTCCAGGTTGTGCTTCCTGAGGACCCTCAGGAAGTGCAGCCGCTGCTGAGCCTTCTTGATGTTGTCTGTCCAGGAGATGTCAGCGGAGATGAGGACGCCGAGATCTCTGCCTTAGAAACATCCATTGACTTGGCCTCCACAGCCTTCTGTGGCAATGAATTCCATAGATTCACCAGAGTGATATAGGCTTGAGGTGAAGTGGAGACAAAATAGTGTCAGATAAGGAAGGGAGAGGAGGTGTGAAATGTAATTGCAGAATGATGGCTAGAGGGAGACACAGCGTGGAGGGAAAAGAGGGGGGTTAAAAGGAAAACTGGGGATGGAGTAGAGAGGAATGGGGGATGAATGGAAGGAGAAGGGAAGGGAACAGGTTAATGGGGGTATGAGAAAAAGAGTGACAGTGGGTCTGTACTCACTGGTTTAGAAAGATGAGGGGGGACCTCTTTGAAACTTACCGAATAGTGAAAGTCTTGGATACAGTGGATGTGGAGAGGATGTTTCCACTTCTGGGAGCGTTGAGAACCAGAGTGCACAACCTCAGAATAAAGGGAAGTACCTGTAGAAGGGAGATGAGGAGGACTTTCTTTAGTTAGAGGGTGGTGACTCAGTGGAATTCATTGCTGCAGACGGCTGTGGAAGCCAGGTCATTGGGTATGTTTAAAGCTGAGATTGACAGATTCTTGCTTCGCAAGGGTGTCAAAGGTTATGGGGAGAAAGCGGGAGAAAGTTGTTGAGAGGGTTAGTTAGTTCCTCCATGATTGACTGGCGGAGTACACTTGGTGGGCCGAATGGCCTAATTCTACTCCTCTGAATTATGAAACCTATTAACACATGTGGGATTGGGGTGGGTGGGGGTGGGAGGGGGACTGGAGAACGGGCAGCTGGAGAAAGGTGTGGGAAATGAGACTTGAAATTCAATGTTCATGCCATTGGGTTGTTTGCCACCCTAGTGTTCCTCCAGTTCCTCCAGTTTACCGTGCCTTACTCTGCCAGTGGATGAGGCCAAAGACAGAATGGTCTGTATGGGAATGGGCGATAAAACTGTTTGCAGACTCAAGACCAAGCGTAATCTAGGTATTCGTTGTGACAAACACGAATACCTATACGAAATACGAAATACAAACGTGCACTCTGTATGTCAGGGACCGCTGGCTCTCACTGTTGCCAACTGTTTTATCTCCCTTTCCATACCGACCATATGTGGATTTGTGTGAAGGAGTTTCTAGGCCACTGTCTTCAAAAGACCTGGGTTCTATCCTGACTACGGGTGCTGTCTGTATGTGGTTTGTACATTTTCCCCGTGACCTACGTGGGTTTTCTCTGAGATCTTCGTTTTTTTTAAATATATTTTTATTAGAGGCCATACGTATTACAAATAATATAATATAATAATTTTTGCAGATATGCATATTACATCTTTCCAAAATTATATGAGTATTACAAAGCCACGTATATAGGCCTCAATTTTTTTTAATAGTGTAAAGAAGAAAAAAAAGAGTAAAGAAAGAATAGAGATTAATTTAAAAAGTGTGATTATAATTTTGATTAGAAGAGAAAGAGAGAGAAAAAAAAAAAGAGGCTGATCTTCGGTTTCCTCCCACATTCGAAAGACGTACTGGTATTGGCTTGGTAAATGTAAAAATTGTTCCGTGTGCGTGTAGGGTAGTGTTAATATGTGCGGGGATTGCTGGTTGGCGCGGACACGGTGGGCCGAAGGGCTTGTTTCAGCGCTGTATCCATACTGTAATTGTTATATGTATCTCTAAACTAAACTAAACTAAATAGGTCTGAGGAGGCCAGAAAATCATGGGAATAAATCAGCAGAGTGGACTTTGTACATATTCTGGAGGGGACACAATCTTTTAGAATCTGCTGGCAAGGTATAAAAAGTGACAGGCTGATGTCTAATTCCTTTTTCTGTTCTGAAAATTGTTATTGAATAATAGACGGATACAGTTAGAAGGTAATCATTTGGCTCATTGTGACTGTGATGGGTTTTTAACAGAGCAATCCATTAGTCCCACTCTCCTGATCTTTCCCCATAACTAAACGAATATTTCTTTGTCATGCTAGTATTCAATTCTCTTCAGAGAGTGACAAGTGAACCTGTTCCCTGCAATATTCCAGTACTTCATTCCAGATCGCAGCAACTTAACTGTGTATAAATATTTTTTCACATCTATTTTCTTGGTTAGTTTGGTTTAATTTAGTTTAGAGATATAGCATGGATACAGGCCCTTCGGCCCACCAAGTCAGCACCGACCAGCGATCTCTGCACATTAACACTATCCTACACACACTGGGAACAATTTTTGATTTATACCAAGCCAATTAATCTACAAACCTGCACGTCTTTGGAATGTGGGAGGAAACCGAAGAGCTCAGAGGAAACCCACTTGGTCACGGGGAGAACGTACAAACTCCGTACAGACAGCACCTGTAGTCGGGAGCAAACCCCGGGTCTCTGGAGTTGTAAGCGCCGTAAGGCAGCAACTCTACCGTTGCACCACAGTGCCACCCTTGTATGCATTTGAGTCCCATTATGAAAACAATGGGTCCTGTGCACAAAATATACAGCAATGATCTCCGGGGCCATGTGCAGATTGGCAAAAGCGCAAATGAATTAGAGAAGTAAATACATGGCTCAGGATGTGATGTGGTAGAAATGGGTTCCAGTTCATGGGATGCTGGCATCAGTTTCAGGGAAAGAGGGAGCAGCATTCCTAATGAATTAT
Source organism: Raja brachyura (assembly GCA_963514005.1). The sequence continues at coordinate 31,973,364 of OY740781.1, forward strand.
ATACATAGATACATAGAAACATAGAAACATAGAAAATAGGTGCAGGAGGAGGAGGAGGCCATTCGGCCTTTCGAGCCAGCACCGCCAATCATTGCGATCATGGGTGATCGTCATGGCAGAGGTTTATAGACAGGACTTTAAAGAGGAGGGCAAGGAGTCCCAGAATGGGATATCTAATGAATTAAGAGAATATGAGAAGCTGGAAATGAGGGGGAAATAGATAAGCAACGAATGACACCTGCCCCAGAAAGTACACAACATAGAACAAATCCAGAGATAGTAAAAAATCGAACCTTAACAGTCTCTCATCTATTCCAGAGATTAGATTGTAGAGTGACCAGGATTGGGCACTCAATATTCCAGGTTGTATGATGTTCCAAAATAACAGAGTCAAAGGGAAAGGAGGCAAGGTAGTGTTGTTAAATAGGGGGGTATCAGAGTGATGATGAGTCATGATATAGAAGTGTGACTCAGCACCAATAATAATGTAGAATTGAAGTTGAAATCATGAACAACGCAGGAAAAAATGCATGAGTGGGAGTAGTTTACAGGCCCCCAAGATGGTATCTTTTGATTGAGTGGATCATAAATGGTGAAATATCTCGTGTATATATCTGGGGAGCTGGAGTTGTCGGGGTGATTTTAATCTAGATATTGATTGGAGAAACCAAACTCCAAGTGGTATATTTGAAGAATAATTGGTGGAGTGCATGAGAAATTACTTTTCAGGGTAGTATGTTACGCAAACTACCCAGCTACAGGCGATTATAGATTTTGTCATTAATATTGGGGATGGATTAAGAAAAAATCTTGTGGTTGAAGATGCTCTTGATGAAAGACCTATTATGAATGAAGTTTGATGGTGAACACGACACGACTAAAACTATTCTCTTCAACTTAAATAAGGCCAATTATAATGGTATGAAAGTAGAGTTGTTCTAAAATAGTTTGGGAAAATAATAGAAAGACCATAAATTCATGTGATAGGAGCAGAATTAGGCCATTCCTCAGCCCATCAAGTATATTCCGCCATTCAACCATGGCTGATGTATCTCTCGCTCCTAACCCCATTCTCCTGCCTTCTCCACAAAACCTGTGACACCCGTCAGGGGCAGATATTCAAACAACTGGTCCATAATGCTTAGTAACAGGTATTTTTCCCCATCCGAAAGTGAGATTTCATGAGCAAAAGGCACAATCTTCAGTTGACAATGAGGCAATAGACAACGTTAAATTGAAATGTAGGACATGCAATGACAAGGGCTGGTGAAAACCCTGGGCGCAGAAAACCCACTCGGTCACAGGGAGAACGTACAAACTCCACACAGAGAGCACCCATAGTCAGGATCGAACCCCTGTCTCTGGCGCTGTGAAGCCGTAAATTAAGGGCTGGTCATTTAAAACTAAGGTCCGTCGAAATGTCTTCTCCCAGAGGATTGTAAATAGCAGCAATTCTCTGGGGCCGAGGGTGGGGGAGGTCAGATTGTTGTATATATTTAAGGTGCAGATTGATAAATATTTGAAAGATTTTTTTTTTTGTTTTTGTTTATTTTTGTTAGAAGTAAGTACAATAGTGTGGTACTTGAGTACCTAATACATACATACATACATATTTCCATTCTTGTACAACTTCATACTTTTGATTTAATAATAAAAGAACAGTGGAAGAAAAAAGAAATACAGAGTGTCGGAATAGCTAGACAAGCGAGTAGAAACAGATAGCAAAAGAAATAAAGGACATAGAAGAGAAGCTGAAAAGATTGAGATAGAAGGAGAAAGTAAAGAAAAGAGAGATTAGGAGAGATCTACCTATTTCGTATTTTTGCCCATCCGTCACCCGGTTCTAAACCATTTAATTTCTGAGGTTATGTTATGTTGCACCATATGCTTGCAAAAAGTTGATAAAAGGAGACCAAGTCTTTGAGAATTGGTCTACTTTGCCTAGTAGGAGAAATCTCATTTCTTCAAGATGAAGCGTTTCAGACATATTTGAAATCCACATTTTGAATGTTGGCGTGATTGCGTTTTTCCAAAATTTGAGTATAAGTTTTTTTGTTGTTATTTTATTTTCACTCAGTGTTGTTTAATTGCCATTTAAAACATCTATTCTATTTTCTTTGAAGAGAGAAGAAGTGTTGATTGTTCTTGTCAGAGAGTTCCTCTATTCTCTACTTAATATAACTAATCACATTTCAATTGCCGTTTGAAAAAAAAGAGCCAGCATTTTGGTTGAATCACGTTATTGTTCAGGAGCAGGAACAGTTCCAGGAGAACTGCCTTCAGTCTGAAGAAGGGTCTCAACCCGAAACGTCGCCTATCTCCTTCGCTCCTTAGATGCTGCTGCACCCGCTGAGTTTCTCCAGCCTTTTGTGTACTACCAATTAAGATTGGTTCAGTTAAGCCCTGAGAAAATTGAATTCCTTGCTACAGAGGGCAGTGGAGGCCAAGTCACTGGATGGATTTAAGAGAGAGTTAGATAGAGCTCTAGGGGCTAGTGGAATCAAGGGATATGGGGAGAAGGCAGGCATGGGTTATTGATTGGGGATGATCAGCCATGATCACAATGAATGGCGTTGCTGGCTCGAAGGGCCAAATGGCCTCCTCCTGCACCTATTTTCTATGTCTGTGTTTCTAGTAATGTTGAGAAAGCAACAATGACAATGCCATTGAATGTCAAGGGGAAGTGATTAGACTCAACCATGTTGGAGATATCATTCAGGCTATTTGTAGTTTGGATATAGATTCTGCAAGTGGCAGTTGAATCTACAACAATTGAGGCTGAGTTTTTATTTATAAACATTATTGAGACATATAGGCAAAGGAACAAAAATGTGGTTAGGTCACCAATCCGTCTTCATCACAGTGTTTGCCTGAAGAGACTTGAGGAACTAATCGGTCCACTTATGTTTCACTATTCCTATGCCAGGCACTTGTGTGATATGAATGTCATTTGCCGCATCAGCCCAAGCCTAGCAGCTGCCCATATATGCTGCATGTAGATTGCTTCATTATCGAAGGAGTTGAGATTGGAATTGAACATTATGCACTCATCAGTGAAGGGCAGGTCATAGATGAAGAAACCTACATCAGAGTTGCAAGCAGTCTACTGGATTGGGAGAAATATGTGAGGACATTTGTGGAATAGTAGTATTTTTGAGGCCATGGTTGAGCTGTTACTTTGTTCTGTGTTAAGAGTTCCCCATAGTTGTTTTTTGTACGTCTTGAATCTAGCTTATGACTAATAGGAGGCTGTAACTGCAACATGTCTGGAAATTATAGTCCCAAAAGTCTGCATCACAGGGATTCATTCATGTCATGTCAGGGTCTGTTGAAGACTAATTGATGTGTTTATCCCACACCCATTATCAGTGCATCACCCCTCTCCACGGTTAAACGTTGGGCTTTATCCATGTGAAAATGTATTTGCTTCTAAAATTCTTGGGAAAAATACACAAATCTTTACTAATCCCGGTCATTCCTACTTTTTTAGTTTAGTTTAGAGATACAGCGTGGAAACAGGCACTGCGTCGCACCTAGTCCGCGCTGACCAGTAATTCCCATACACTAGCACTATCTTACACACGAGGGACAATTTACAATTCTTACTGAAGCCAATTAACTTACAAACCTTTATGTCCTTGGAATGTGGGAGAAAACCGGACCTCCCAGAGAAACTCCACGTGGTCACGGGGAGGATGTACAAACTCTGTACAAACAGCACCCAGAGCCAGGATCGAACCCAGGTCTCTGGCAGTAAGGCAGCAACTCTACCGCTGCGCTACTGTGCCTTCCAACTTCCTGCTCCCATCTGGCAGAAGATACAGAAACCATGCACCATCAGATTTGGGAACAGTTCCTTTCCCTATTATCAGGCTTCTGAATGGTCCTTCCATAATATAGGATACTGTCTGATTCACCTCTACTCCATTGTAGAATTGGACTTTATCCAAGGAACTCGTGCTGTACAATGCTGAGAACTATATATTCGATACTCTGTATCTTCCCCTTTGCTTTATGTATTGTACTTAGTTTGATTTAATTGGATTTATGTATAGCATTATCTCATCTGACTGGATAGCACACAAAACAAAGCTTTACCATTGTACCTCGGTACATGTGTTAACAATAAACTTAAACCTGTCTCAAGTACCTGCCTCAATACCTCCTCTGCTCACATACCCACCATCCTCTGTGTGAAAACATTACCCATTAGGTCCCTATTAAATTTTCCCCCTCTCATTTTAATACTATGTCCTCTGGTTCTTGATTCCCCTACTCTGGATAAACAACACTATGTATTCATCCTACCTGTTCCCCTCATGATTTTATACAACTCTGCAAGATTACCACTCCAAAGGATAAATTCCTAGCTTGCTGGAAATCTTTCCAAGTCATGATCCAAGGAATAAACTGTGAATGCATTGGAAAAGAATTGATTATGAAATCATAACTTTTGGTTGAAGACAATTAGTTTTAAAGATGCTCTGATGCTGATTATTCAGTGGTAATGTATAGCCAAGAGGAAGGGAGCAAAGACGGATTTCTCCCAGGACTGCAGAGACTTCCAAAGTATTTGTATATTCCAAAGTATAAGAGTTGACAGCCTGTCTTGTGTGGGCGTTATCAGTTCAGTCAATGTTCCTGCTTTTTCCTTTGCTTGTGAAAACGTGGTGCTCTACGAGGTGAAATATGTCAGCAGTTGCAGTGGAATAAATTTACAATCCAGGCCTTTGGGATTTAATGCAGCATGATTAGCACCTTGGTAAAATTACATTGTCATTCCACAACAATTTGACCGACCACACTCCCCTCACCCCTCACCCCCACTTCTGCTGCTCAACCCTACACCTCAGAACCTGCTACAGTATTCTGTTTCCATTTGCATGAGTCCTGTAGCTGGTATGAATGACATCGCTCACTAGTGCTGTATTTTGGTGTTTACACATGAGGGTTGGAGGATTGTCAGAAGGGCCCTCGGCATCAGTCAGCTTAACTTTAATGTTATGTAAATGGAAATATCGGATGGAGAATATTTATTTAACTCTAAGTTAAACTTAACTCTAAGACAGACGACAGATTCAGCTGCCAAGAGGTGAATTGTCGCCCTCCCTCAGCTTGGAGTGTATGGATGTTGATGCCACTATCCAGAATTTTACACTAATTCATTTAAAAATAACCAACAAATGAAGAAGAGAGCAGGGAAGCTGTGCCCTGTAGCAAACCATTGGATGGAAAATAATGTGTCTTAACAACATGATTATGACAACATTGATCAAGAAATTAAATCGACAATTACAATACACAGTTATGTTCCCCACTTTACCAGTGCTGCAGAGCCATTTTATTTTCACTCAGTGTTGTTTAATTGCCATTTTAAAAATCTATTCTATTTTCTTTGAAGAGAGAAGTGTCGATTGTTCTTGTCAGAGAGTTCCTCTATTCTCTACTTAATATAACTAATCACATTTCAATTGCCGTTTGAAAAAAAGAGCCAGCATTTTGTTTGAATCACGTTATTGTTCAGGAGCAGGAACAGTTCCAGGAGAACTCCTATCAATGGAAATGAAATAAAGGAATACTTCTAACCTCGGATATATTGTTTGTCATCATAAATATATTGCATTGTCATCTTTCTAATCCATTCTAATCTTTCTAATCCAACTCTCTGGTTGAAAATGTTTTTTCTCATCTCAGTTTTATTCTTAGACTGTGGTCCCTAGTTCTGGCCTCCCCCAGCATTGGGATAATTTTTCATGCATCTTGCTTGTCCAGTCCTTTTATAATTTTACATGTTTCTGTAAGATCCCCTCTCATTCTTCTAAATTCCAGTGAATACAAGCCCAGTATTTCAAATCTTTCCTCATATGACAGTCCCGCCATCCAGGGGATTAACCTCGTGAACCTACGCTGCACTCCATCAATAGCAAGGATGTCCTACTTCAAATTAAGCGACCAAAACTGCACACAATAGTCGAGATGTGGTCTCATGAGGGCCATGACAATTGCAAAAGGACCTCTTTACTACTTTACTCAAATCCTTCCATTATGAAGGCCAACATACCATTAGCTTTCTTTACGCCTGCTGTACCTGCATGTTTACTTTCAGTGACTGGTGTACAAGGGCAACCAGGTCTCGTTGCACTTCCCTTTTTCTTAACATGACACCTGACTTGAGATAATAATCTGCCTTCTTGTTCTTGCCGCCAAAGTGGATAACTTCACATTTATGTACATTATACTGCATCTGCCATGCATCTGCCCACTCACTCAACCTGTCCAAGTCACCCTGCAACCTCCTCGCATCCTCTTCGCAGTTCACACTGTCGCCCAGCTTTGTGTCATGTTCAAATTTGCTAGTGCTACTTTTAATCCCATCATCTAAATTATCAATATATATTATATTAATCCACACTCCCAACTGCTCAGATCCAACAATCTTGGAACAGCCATGATTTTATTGATTGGCAGAATAAGATTGAGTGGCCCAATTCAGATGTTTGTACATATCTTTGTATCAAACCTATCAAAGGAATCTCAGTTGAAAAACAAAATCCCCTTGGATACATTTCATTATAATAAGAATAAGGAGTAGGCCATTTAGGACTGAGATGAGGAAAAACTTCTTCATCCTGAGAGTTGTGAATCTGTGGAATTCTCTGCCGCAGAAGGCAGTGGAGGCCAATTCACTGGATGTTTTCAAGATAGAGTTAGAATTTGTTCAGGGCTAAAGGAATCAAGGGATATAGGGGAAAAACAGGAACGGGGTACTGATTTTAGGTGATCAGCCATAATCATATTAAATGACGGTGCTGGTTCGAAGGGCCGAATGGCCTACTCCTGCACCTATTTTTTTATGTTATCAGCTCTCCAGTAAACAAAATGGAAACTACAGGCGATATGAACGTTGACATGCATTTATCTATTAGTCTCAACATGAGATACATTCCTCCGTAGCCTTTTTATTTCCTTGTAGGGAATAGGTTTCACTTAGAAAGAAGAGGCATCCAGAAAGGAGAGTTGAAAGAGATTAGAGTTTTTTTTCACATTTCAAAGATGACAGATATTGAAGTTCACTGACATTATCTTTCGCAGGTTCACAGAATATTTCTTCAGGCACTTATCAAATCGAATTTAGATTCTGAAAAAGAATACTTATGTACACCATGGTAAACCCAGGAGTCCATGAGGAAGGGTGATTGACTTCATGCTCACTGTTTGAGGTGAGGTGAAATTGACTGGAGAAAGCCCACATGTTTTTTTCTCGCCCCATTCTGGCACATCATTTAAAAATGCAGACATCAGGGCAACTGACACAAGCTCCAGGGTCTGAACTGACAATTTAACTGGTCAAAATGATCAGAGGTGGCTTCCTGCTGGGAACAGCAGCCAGGACCAAATACAGAACCATAAGGTAATGTTTTAATGTCATGCAGTGTAGAAACATGTCCTTCAGCTCAACGTGCCGATGCCAATGACCTGGCCTGATGGTTACTTTTTGCAGCCCTTGTACGCTGCCCCCTGTTTATTTTCTCATGTTGTACTCATGTGTGGTTTGATTATACTTGTGTATGGAATGATTTGCCCAGGCAGCATGCAAAACCTGCTATATAACCTGCTTTAATAACAACCTGAGGGGGTAACTTTTTTACACAATGGGTGGTAGGTGGAACAATTGGTGGCAGAGGAACAACTCCAGGACTGTTTGGAGTCTGTAGACTGGGCAATGTTCAGGGTCTCGGCAACGGACCTGAATATATACGCCACAGTCGTTACAGACTTCATAAAGGAATGTGTGGAGGACTGCATCCCAAAAAAAACCTACCGAGTGTTTCCTAACCAGAAGCCTTGGATGAACCATGAGATCCGCACTCTTCTAAATTCCTGATCCCGGGCATTCAGGTCTGGAGATAGAGTTCTACAAGAAGTCCAGATACGACCTTGGTAAGGCCATCAAAAAGGCCAAAAGGGACTTCTGCTCCAAGCTGGAGGATGAGACGGATGTTCGGCAACTGTGGCAGGGCTTGAATGCCACCACCTCCTACAAGGTGAAATCAGGAGGCAGCTTAATTGTCAGCGAAACATCACTCCCTGATGAGCTCCATGCGGTTTATGCACGCTTTGATAGGGAGAACACTGATGTGCCTTCCCGAGCCCCCATTCACTGTGATGGTATTTCAGTCACAGTTACAGCCGATGTCAGAAGATCCTTCAGGGGGGTGAACCCTCGGAAAACGCCTGCACCTGATGGTATACCGGGTGTGTTTTAAAAACCTGTGCGGACCAACTGGCTGGAGTTTTTACGGACATTTTCAATCTCTCACTTCTAAGGTCTGAGGTTCCCACCTGCTTTAAAATGGCATTAACAATACCGGTGCCCAAGAAGAGCAAGGTGACGTGCCTCAATGACTATCGACCAGTGGCACTAACATCTGTGGTGATGAAGTGCTTTGAGAGGTTGGTTATGGTGCATATCAACTCCTAACTTGACAAGAACCTCGAGCCACTGCAGTTCGCTTACTGCCACAACAGATCAACGGTGGATGCGGTCACATTGGCTCTCCGCTCCCCTCTGGACCACTTGGACAACAAAAACTCATATGTCAGGCTGTTATTCATTGACTACAGCTCGGCATTTAATACGATCATCCCCTCCAAGCTGGTTACCAAGCATCTCAAGGCTGCGTGCTCAGCCCCCTGCTTTACTCACTCTATACTCATGACTGTGTAGCCGGGCATAGTGCAAAATCCATCATCAATTTCGCCAATGACACCAATGTTGTGGGACAAATCACTGATTTGAACAAGTCAGAGTATAGAAGTGAGATCAACTGATTAACCAAATGGTGCCAGCACAATAACCTGGCTCTCAACACCAGCAAAACCAACGAACTGATTGTGGACTTTGGAAGGTGTAGGATAGGGACCCACAATCCAGTTTATATCAATGGGACGATGGTGGAAAGAGTCAAAACTTCAAATTCCTGGGCATGCATATTTCCGAAGATCTTTCCTGGTCCCAGCACACTGATGCAATTATAAACAGCGCCTCTACTTCCTGAGAAGATTATGGAGAGTCGGTATGTTAAAGAGGACTCCTAGAGAGAACTTCCACAGGTGCACAGTAGAGAGCATGCTGACTGGTTGCATCGTGGCTTGGTTCGGCAATTTGAGCGTCCAGGAGCGGAAAATAAGGCAGAAAGTTGTGACCACTGCCCAGTCCATCATCGGCTCTGACCTCCCCACCATTGAAGGGATCGATCGCAGTTGATGCCTCAAAAAGGCTGCCAGCATCAAGGACCCACACCATCCTGGGCACACACTCATCTCTCCACTGCCATCGGGTAGAAGGTACAGGAGCCTGAAATCCAGGTTAATGAACAGCTACTTCCCCACAGCGATTAGGCTATTAAACTCGCCATCAAACAAGCTCTGAACTATAACAGCCTATTGCACCTTATCTGTTTATTTATGTGTATATATATGGTGTATGCTCTATAGACACACTGAACTGTTCTGTATTTATGCTCACTATATTCTGTTGTGCTGCAGCAAGCAAGTATTTCATTGTCCTATCTGAGACACATGACAATAAACTCACTTGACTTGACTTGACTTGAGGTGTATTGAACAAGCTGCCTGAGGAGGTTGTGGAAGCAAGTACTATCGCAACGTATAAGGAACATTTGGACAGGCACATGGATAGGAGAGATAGAGGGATATGGGCCAAATGCAGGCAGGTGAGACTAGTTTAGATGGGGCATGTTAGTCGGTGTGGGCAAGTTGGGCCAAAGGGCCTGTTTGCACGGAGTCTGACTCCATGAATCTATAAAACACATGGCAATAATAAAGCATTACCAATACTATTACTCATACTCATCGATCTCCCTCTTCAGCATTACAATTGTATGTAACTCTACTGCCTCCCCTTGGTATGTATTCCAGATCCTTAGCACCCACGATGTAAACAGTTTTTAGTTCATGTCACTTTTAGCTCTTTTTCCAAACATCTACATATTAATTATCCTAGATCTTGATCCCTCCAACTATGGGAACAGTTTGTCCGCACTTTGTGATTTGAAATACCTTGATCAGATCTCTATAGTTTAGTTTAGAGATGCAGCGCGGAAACAGGCCCATCGGCCCTACCGGGTCCGCACCTACCAGTGATCCCTGCACACTAACGCCATCCCACACACACACTAGGAATAATTTACAATTTACCCAAGCCCAATAACCTACAAACCTGAACGTCTTTGGAGTGTGGGAAGAAACCGGAGCACTTGGAGAAAACCCACGCAGGTCACGGGGAGAATGTACAAATTCCGTTCTGACAGCACCCATAGTCAGGATCGAACCCAGGTCTCTGGCGATGTAAGGCAGCAACTATACTACTATGCCACCAAGCTGTCCTTTGACACTAAAGAAGGTCTTGAAAGATAGTAGAACTGAAATGCTTTTCCCACTCTGCAGACCAGTTGATTCTTTTCATCATTAAGCTGGAAAGGATTCAGAAAATAATCAAAAGGATGTTACTAGGACTAGAGGGCTTATGCACATGGAGAAGGTGGGTACCATTTTATCTCTGGCGCATAGGACGTTAATGGGTCACCTTATAAAGACATAGGAAATCATGAGGGGCATAGATAAGATGGATAGCCACAATCTTTTTCTCATGGTAGAAAAGTCTAAGACAAGGGACCATAGATTTAAGCTGAGAGGGGAAAGATTTTAAAAAGGCCTAAGGGGCAACCTTTTCACCTAGAGCTTGGTGGATGTACATGAAACGGCCTGCCAGTGGCAGGAACAATTACAACCTTTAAAATGAAATTAAGGCAGGTACATGGATAGGAGAGACTTCAAGGGATATGGTCAAAACACAGGGAAGTGTCCAGCTGAAATGCTTTTCCCACTCTGCAGACCAGTTGATTCTTTTCACAATTTTATGTTTTACCGTGAAACTCGTATTCCTTATTAAAATATTTCAGTGACTAATACACTCAAATCCCTCTGACAATTTGTGGAATTAAGATGACAGACTAACATATTTCTAGGATGCTAGCAGTTGTTTGAATCCCCCATTGATTTGCCAAGATATAAGATTTAATTGGAAAAGACAAAGTTCAGTGCTAGTTCTGGGAATATTTGCAGTTTTTATCTTGCAGAATATGCTGGTATTTCGGAATAGAATTGCCAGTAGTTAATTGATTCAGCATCAGAAATCCAGGAACTTCTGTGCATCCAACGTTGTACATAAAGTAGATGTTATGGACTTACTTGCAGATTGAGATTTAGTCTTTTAGACCTTAGACTTTGAGATACAGTGCCGAAACAGGCCCTTCGCCCCATTGAATCCATGCAGGCCAACGTACACTAACTCTATCCTACACACTCGGGACAATTTACAATTTCACTGAAGCCAATTGACCTTTAAACTGCATGCCTTTGGAATGAGGGAGGAAACATGAGCACCTGGAGAAATTCCACGTGGTCCCAGGGAGAACGACGAACTCCATACAGACAGCACCCATGGTCAGGATTGAACTAGGATCTCTCGCGCTGTAAGGCAGCAACCTACAGATGGCTGAATCCAATGGCACAGAATGCAATTACGCTGTAACGCTCCCTAGGACAGTTTAAGGCAGTGAGATTGCCCTTTGTATTACTCGTTGCAAATGTAAGCATGGCAAGACTGTGGAAGTGCTTCTGGGCAGAGGGATGGGCTCCTCAAAATCTGCCCCATTGTACACTTCATTATCCAAGAAGATCTTGTGGCCAGTTTGTGGAATGAATGACAGGTTTGAGACTATCCAAGCTAGACTAAGGTTTGTTATCAGAATGTTGCCTGGATTAGAGTGTTTCAGCTGCAAAGAGAGGTTGGATAAACTTGGATTGTTTTCTCTGGAACGTTGGAGATCGAGGGGATACTTGACAGAAGTAAATACAATTATGAAAGGCATTGAGAGGGTAGACAGTCAAAACCTTTTTCCCGTTGCATAGCTGTAAGGAGAGAGGGGGAAAAATTTAATGGAGATATGGTGGGCACTTTTTTTTCCACAGAGAGTGGTGGGAGCCTGTAATACATTTCAAGGGATGGTGGTGGAGGTAGATACAAGTGATATTTAAGACGGTTTTATATAGGCAAGTGGAAATGCAAGGAATAGCGGGATAGGGATCATTTACCAGCAGATGAGATCAGTTTAGCTTGGCGTCGTGTTCGACACAAACAATGTGGGCTGAAGGGGCCATTCCTGAGCTCTTCTGTTCTCTGTTCTAAGATGTCTACCTGAACTCATCCCATTTCCCTGCGTTTTGACCATATCCCTTGAAGTCTCTCCTATCCATGTACCTGCCTTAATTTCATTTTAAAGGTTGTAATTGTTCCTGCCACTGGCAGGCCGCTTCATGTACATCCACCAAGCTCTAGGTGAAAAGGTTGCCTCTTAGGCCTTTTTAAAATCTTTCCCCTCTCAGCTTAAATCTATGGTCCCTTGTCTTAGACTTTTCTTCCATGGGAAAAAGATTGTGGCTATCCATCTTATCTATGCCCCTCATGATTTCCTATGTCTTTATAATGTGACCCATTAACGTCCTATGCGCCAGAGAAAAAATGGTATCCACCTTCTCCATGTGCATAAGCCCTCTAGTCCTAGTAACATCCTTTTGATTATTTTCTGAATCCTTTCCAGCTTAATGATATCTTTCCTGTGGAGGGTTGGAGGAATGACTTGTACAGTTGTAATATGACATCCCATTGTTAAAGAAGGAACTGCAGATGCTGGAGAATCGAGGGTTACACAAAAAGCTGGATAAACTCAGCGGGTGCAGCAGCATCTAAGGGCGTCTGAAGAAGGGTCTCGACCCGAAACGTCGCCTATCTCCTTCGGAGTCTGAACATAGAAACATAGAAACATAGAAAATAGGTGCAGGAGTAGGCCATTCGGCCCTTCGAGCCTGCACCGCCATTCAATGTGATCATGGCTGATCATCCAACTCAGTATCCCGTACCTGCCCTCTCTCCATACCCCCTGATCCCTTTAGCCACAAGTGCCACATCTAACGCCCTCTTAAATATAGCCAATGAACTGGCCTCAACTACCTTCTGTGGCAGAGAATTCCAGAGACTCACCACTCTCTGTGTAAAGAATGTTTTCCTCATTTCGGTCCTAAAGGAATTCCCCCTTATCCTTAGACTGTGACCCCTTGTTCTGGACTCCCCCAACATCGGGAACAATCTTCCAGCATCTAGCTTGTCCAACCCCTTAAGAATTTTGTAGGTTTCTATAAGATCCCCCCTCAATCTTCTAAATTCCATCGAGTACAAACCGAGTCTATCCAATCTTTCCTCATATGAAAGTCAATATGAAGAAGGGTCTCGACCCGAAACGTCGCCTATCTCCTTCGCTCCTTAGATGCTGCTGCACCCGCTGAGTTTCTCCAGCTTTTTGTGTAACCCTATGACATCCCATGATGTTTAAAAAGAAACTTCAATAGAGATCCAGCCTGGCGAGTGAGGCATCAGGCCAACATCAATGACATGGTCCATGTGCAACATAACACAATAAAAGGAAGGATATCTCTCCTACTGGAGAAGGTTAAGAGCCAGCGAGCTTTGCATTACAAGATGTGTAAACACCCCACGACGCTTTGATCTCACTTACGCTTTTGCATTATGTATTTAGCCAACCACGAGGGAACTGTTTGGATATATTTGAGTCAGAATTGCTGGTCATTTATGGTTGTACGATCGGGTACTGAGACACTCTAATCAGTCGCACGGCACTAAAGAACATTTTATGCAAATGTTAGTGGCTACCGACAGAATGCAGTAACTTCAATGCTAAATCACCAGAACTAAAGATAACAAAAAAAAGGAGAGTTTGCACCGTGAAAAATTAAAATCTAGAATTTTATTGTAGAATTGGCCATGCATGATGGTGGCTGAATGACATTCAGGAGCTGCTCAGGCTTTGCTATTTGTATTAATGGTTACGCTGGCAACCACATAATGCTCTGCTGCCTCATAACATACCGCAGCCACCTGTTACACTCGATGTAAGCAAATACTGACATAAGGGGTAGCTTAGTGGAAGTCATGGTGGCGCAGCGATAGAATTGCTTACAGCAAAATGCAGCGCCGGAGAATTTAATCCTGTCCCCTGCTGCTATCTGGTGGAGTTTGCATGTTAGAAACATAGACAATAGGTGCAGGAGTAGGCCATTCGGCCCTTCGTGCCTGCACCACCATTCAATGTGATCATGGCTGATCATCCAACTCAATATCCTGTACCTGCCTTCTCTCCATACCCCCTGATCCCTTTAGCCACAAGGGCCACATCTAACTCCCTCTTAAATATAGCCAATGAACTGGCCTCAACTACCTTCTGTGGCCGAGAATTCCACAGATTCGCCACTCTCTGTGTGAAAAATGATTTTCTCATCTCGGTCCTAAAAGACTTCCCCCTTATCCTTAAACTGTGACCCCTTGTTCTGGACTTCCCCAACATCGGGAACAATCTTCCTGCATCTAGCCTGTCCAACCCCTTAAGATCTCCTGTTCTCCCTAGGACTGCATGAGATTCCCTCAGGGTGCTCTGGAGTACTCCCACATTCTAAGGATAAACCTACCTGATCTGATAGTGAAACACTTTAACTCCCCCTCCCATTTCCACACTGACCTGTCTGTCCTGGGCCTCCTCCATTGCCAGCGTGAGGCCCAGCACAAATTGGAGGAACAGCACCTCATATTTTGTTTGGCCAGCTAACGCCACAACGGTATGAACATTGACCACTCTAACTTCAAGTGACTCTTGTTTTCCTTCTCTCTCCATCCCTCCCCCTTCCCAGTTCTCCAACCAGCCTTACTGTCTCTGACTACATTTTATCTCTGTTTGCTTTGTTGTTACCTTTTCCCAGGGAACAATATGATCTATTCTACATTTTCCTTGAACTCCATTCCCTTTGTCTTGCTTTCACACCTGACACTTCCTTATCTATGTATTTCCCTCTCCCCTGACATCAGTCTGAAGAAGGTTCTCGACATCACCCATTTTTCTCTCCAGAGATGCTGCCTGTCCCGCTGAGTTACTTCAGCATTTTGTTTCTATCTTTGGTTGGTCAGTTAATTGGCTACAGTACATTTTCATCCTGGTGTGTAGGTTAGTAGTAGGGTCTGGGGGGGGGGGGGGGGGGGGGGGGGGGGGATTGATTGGAAAGTGGGGAGAACAAGTTATAAGTTTGGGATTGGGTTCCCACTCTGAGCCAGTGTAGACTTGAGAGCCAAAGTTGCCACTGTCTTAGTTGTAGGGAAATATCCAAATGCCCAAATTTTCCAGAGGCACAGGCACCGGATATGTTTAATACCATTAGTAAGGTCAATGGGTAATTTATATTAATCCTGGAATTAAGTACTGGAGGGAAAGCTTCATATATTGGGATGAAATGTAGCTGACAGTTCAGTTTGGTTTCAGTTCAAGGGTGCATGATTTTCAATTACACTTGTTGATATATATTAGACATCAACTTATGAAATGAGAAATCTTAACAAAATAAACTGGTTACGATGATTGACTAGACCCCAGGTGGAAAACATTGGCCATCCAGGTATTTGTCAGAATTATCTTAGTGGGAGATTTAGAATGCTGCAAGTGTGACCATTATTCATCAGAAAGCTTTTCCCCTCCCTGGATATTTAACATTCTTCTCCTCCAAACTGACTCCTCGACTGTACTACAACTGCACTGATATGGTTCATTTTATTTGTCCTTCTATTTATAGTTTCTTCCTGTTCATAATCAATCAATAATGACGAGTGACCTTTAATGATTTTTGGGTGAAATTTGTCCTCAGTCATTAGTGTTATAGCTGTTGTGCATTGTACAATGCCTATGGGATTTAATCCTGCAGACATGTGTGGGACTGAATTTTGGACTTGAGGTATCACAAGTAGCCATTCCTGTATTATCTGTGTTATGCTGCTCATCAAGGAGATATTTCTTGAGATAGACACAAAATGCTGGAGTAACTCAGCGGGACAGGCAGCATCTCTGGAGAGAAGGAATGGGTGATGTTTCGGGTTGAGGTGCTTCTTCAGTCTGAAGAAGGTTCTCGACCCGAAACTTCACCCATTCCTTCAATCCAGAGACGCTGCCTGTCCCGCTGAGTTACTCCAGCATATTGTGTCTATCTTCGATTGAAACCAGTATCCACAGTTCCTTCCTAGATATTTCTTGAGGATTCTTTTGCAGTGGTTAGTTAGGCACTATTGAAAGCTGTAATGCAGTTACACCTTTACCCAGAATGAAGAAATAAACAAATTGCATTTGATTCTCTGAATGTCTAATACTCTGGACTTTGTCAAATATTATAAAAGGATTAAGGGCCTGTCACACTAGCGCGCGATTAGACGCGACAAGCGCGACCTACCGTGGTCGCTTTAGTCGTCCGGCCTCGCGTGACCCTGTCCCACTGCGATCGCCGGAGTCTCGTGGAGTTCCGCGGACTCGTGTGGAGCTGGTGTCGACATCGCGCGTAGTGTCCAAAAACCGACACTGCTTAAAAATTACGCGCGGCAAAATCCTGTCGCGCGGAACGTGATGACGTTTTGACGTTGTGCGTCTTCAGCGTGGCGTTGCGTGATGATGTCACTGCCCGACGTCGTGCAACGCGCATGCTCATGCGCATCGTCACGTGATGAAAAATAACGTCCTTCCTTCGGACGTCGCGCGTGTAATCGCGCGCTAGTGTGACAGGCCCTTCACTCGCACCGGGATCGCCTGACCCCCACGCGACCCCCGCGTCCGAATTTGTCGCGCTTATCGCGTCTAATCGCGCGCTAGTGTGACAGGCCCTTTACACTTTGACTGTATTTGAATTTTTGATGTATTCATTCCCAGGATCTGGGCAATGGTGGTAAAGTCAGCATTTTATTATCTGTTCTTATGTACCCTTGAAAAGTGCTGGTGATCACCTTACTGACCCATCACAATCCTTCTGGTGAAGGTAGTCCCACAGCACCATAGTGGAGGGAGTACCAGGATGTAGACCTGGGGACAAAGCAAAAAACCCATTTCCAAATCAGGATGGTGTTCTTTTGTGTTGGAGGGGAACATGCAGATAATGTTGAGGTCCTAGTTGGTAGATTTATCAGGCTGGGGAAGTGCTGTCAGCGTAGCTAGGTCTAGCTGTAGTGCTTTCTGTAGGTGCCACACTGCAGTCATAGTGTGTCAGTGGCAGAGGGAATGAATGGTGTTGGATGGGGTGTAAGCTAAGTGGGTTGGTTTATACTGTATGGTTTTGAACTTCTTGTAAAATGTCAAATGAACGGTGCACCATTATGTTCCTGACTTTGGTCTGAAACATTTGCGTGTTCTTGCTATAGTTATCAAAAGTTGTTTCGTCAAGGGCAAGTCATCATTAGGTGATTCATGTAAATGATCAAGAATCTTGTAAAACAGAATCTAATTAAAGGTCGGACACCTGGTAACTCAATAACACCATGTTATTTTGTTGCCCTCAAAATGGATTTGATATTGACGAGAGTTTCTAAGGTAATCTTTACAAATTGCACTTTAGTAAAGTAAGGACACGTTCAAAAACAAATCAGTGTTAAGGAAATTGTTTAGCATTTCAGGTTGGAAAAATGCAGGACCCTTTGATGAACAACATTTACCACATTGAAGTCATTGGCAATTAATTGTTCAATAATTGGTATGGACATGATGACCGATTTACTGTGTTTGTAATTATGACTTAATTATCCTGAATAAACCTATAGTTCTCAGTTAGATTACAACTCAATGGTGATGAGCAAGGGAAACAAAAAGAGGTGAGAGTTAGAGGAACTGACATCCAGCAGTTTCTCTGGCAGTACAACAGTTAGCACTCTGATGATCAAGTAAACACACAGGTAAGACTTAAACACAGTGACTTGGACAACATGTGAGAATTCCTGAGGAACTATAATGGTTTGTTTGCAGATGATACTGAAAATTGGCAGAGTTGGGCATGGTGAGGATGGTTGTCAGAGGATTCAGCAAAATAGAGGTCATTTGGAAATGTGGGCAGAGAAATGGCAGATGGAGTTTCATCCTGACAAGTATGAGGTTCACCTTAAGTCAAATGTAAGAGGAAATGTACAAAATAAATGGCAAGACCTTTTTGAAACATTGATTTAAAATTATGAGGCATTGATACAGTAGAGAGTTAATCTATTTCCCAGGGTGGAAATGTCTTAGTGAGACCACACCTGGAGTATTGTGTGCAGTTTTGGTCCCCTAATTTGAGGAAGAACATTCTTGCTATCGAGGGAGTGCAGCATAGGTTTACAAGATTAATTCCCGGAAAGTTGGGACTGTCATATGCTGAGAGAATGGAGCGGCTGGGCTTGTATATTCTGGAGATTAGAAGGATGGGAGGGTATCTTATAGAAACAAATAAGATTATTAAGGGTTTGGACATGCTAGAGGCAGGAAACATGTTCCCGATGTTGGTGGAGTCCAGAACCAAGGGCCACAGTTTAAGAATCAGGGGTAAGCCATTTAGATCGGAGTAGAGGAAACACTTTTTCACACAGAGAGTTGTGGGTCTGTGGAATTCTCTGCCTCAGAGGGCAGTGGAAGCCGTTTGTCCAGATACTTTCAAGAGAAAGCTAGATAGGGCTCTTAAAGATAGCAAAGTCAGGAGATATGGGGAGAAGGCAGGAACGGGGTACTGTTTGGGGATGATAAGCCATGATCACATTGAATGGTGGTGCTGGTACAAAGGGCCGAATGGCCTATTCCTGCACCTATTGTCTATTGACAAATACTAAAGAACATGGGCTTAAGGTTGAAGGGGAAAGTTAAATAAATCTTTAACTTTTTTTCCCCACACAGTGATAGATGCCGAGAGCTCTCTGCCAGGGTAATTGGCAGAAGCAAATACAATGGCCATGTTTAAGAGGTATTTGGGCAGATGCATGAACAGGCAGGGAATGATGAGGTGTGGACACTGTGCAGGCAGATATGCAGTTTAATTTGACAGCATGGTCAACATAGATGGCATGGCCTGAAGAGCCTGTACATGTATTGTTCTCTCCGATGTTAACCTGTCTCTTATAGGCAGCCTTTATGTTGAAATTGGTTTACAAAAGTTGTTAAATTTTAAATGCGAGTTTTTTCAGCCGTGACTTGTGGAGTAAAATAAGCTCACCATAAAAAATGTTTTAATTTAACTTGTAAGAAACAGCCCACTGGAGAAGAAAATCAAATGTGTTTCATGAGAGAATGCTGATTCATTATTGTCCACTTTAACAATTGAACATTACCCATTTTATCAACAATACTGATTTACTCAGCTACTTTGGCCAAGCTTGTGTAGTATGCCTTTTTAGTTTAACGGCAATGCATTATATAATAAAACATTACAACAATGTGAAATCCTGTTTTTTTCAGAAGCCATCATAAATTATAACTGTTTTCCAATTCCCAATTTCAAGCACCTCATCCACAGTATCTGTTGTTCCAGGTGTGGACTCTTAAGGGCCTGTCCCACTTGGGCGTTATATGCGTGTCATTTACACAACATAATTTATGCATCACGACGCACGTGATGCGCGCATGGCGTGCATTACGCGCGCATGGTACGTGGTGACGTAGGCAATGACACGAGGTTGCGCGCGGCGCCCCGGGATTTTGGAATTCACAAAATCTTCGTGCGCCACCTGCGTGACGCGCAAATGACGCCTAAGTGGGACAGGGCCTTTTCTTCATCAAGCGTAGACTGGGCGATTGTTTTTCTGAACACCTTTGATCAGTCTGCCTTGGCCTACGTGATCTCCCGGTCACCAAACACTTTAACTCCCCTACCCATTCCCATACTGACCTTTCTGTCCTGTGCCTCCTCCATTGTCATAGTGAGGCTAAATATAAATTGGAGGAGCAGCACCTAATTTATCACTTGGGCAGCTTACAACCCAGCAGTATGAATATGGATTTCTCTAACTTCAAGTAGCCCTTGCATTCCCTCTCTCTCTCCATCCCTACCCCACCCTGGTCATTGTACTAGTTGCACTGTTGTCTTGGTGAGATTCATTGTCTGTATAACCAATATCACTTATCATCATCTCACCTGTGAGGTTTGCTCCTAGTGCCTCTACCTCTTTATCAAGTTTAAGTTGCATTTATTGTCACATGCACCAATTTGTACAGTGAGATTTGAGTTACCATACAGCCATACGAATAAAAAAGAACACAATACACGATAGAGTTTAACGTGAACATCCCCACACAACGGAATCAACGTTCCCACTGTGAGGGAAGGCAATGGACCACTGAGGGGTGAACTATAAATTTCAATGTAGAAACCCCCTTAGTGAGATGATACGAACGTGGAGTTGTCACTGGGTTTTCCAATGGTATTGTGACATTCAGCAGGCTGACGTTGGACACCTGGGAATGCAATTTCTCCTGGTTCTGTCAGGAGACATCTATTGTCTGGCCATCAGTCAACTTGTAATGATATGGGTATTCAGTCTGTGACTGCCTGGTACAGGATAAATAAGATAGTGGAACCAGGGACTGTTTTGACCTGATAGCAGGCAGCTATATTAATTAACAGATCATATCTGGGGGGGTCGCCATACCAACAGTGCACAATTCTGAGTGAGTTTTCTTTTTCCTTGTATCAGTCCTGAGACCATAACCCTTCTTATAATAATAATAACAATAATAATAATTTATTTTATTGTCATTACACATAAATGCAACGAGATTTGGTTTGCAACTTCCATCTGATGTCATAACTTAATCGACAAATAAAATTTAGGTTTAAATACCCCGAGAACAAGGTTTGTAAAAACGAACATTTGACCAGTAACATCAACACAGACTAAAGTGCGAGGCTGGGGGAGACAGTCCATGGGGGTGGGGGGCACTCAGCAGGGCCGGTTCAGAGCCGCTATAGCTCTGGGAATGAAGCTGTTCCTGAGTCTGGAGGTCTGGAGGTAGAAGGCCTTATAACGTCTGCCGGAAGGGAGTAGTTCGAACAGTCCATTACAAGGGTGAGAGGAGTCTTTATGTATGCTGACGGCCTTCCTGAGGCACCTTGTGTGGTAGATGCCCTCCAAGGCTGGTAGCGGTGTCCCAATAATCTGTTGCGCTCTGTGGATGACGCGCTGAAGAGCTCTCCTCTCCGTCTCCATGCAGCTGAGATACCACACAAAGATGCCATACGTTAGTATGCTTTCTGTGGTGCAACGGTAGAAGGTTGTCAGCAGCTGTTGGGGCAGACCAGTCCGTTTCAATGTTCTTAGGAACTCCTGCTCATTGCAGCAGTCTCAAAGCAAACAAATTGGGGAACGGTGAGGCATAGGTTTGTCCCAAAGATTAACCATAATGTAAATATTGCCTACCTTGCGAAACGTAAGGAGCACACAGTTCAAATCAAATCTTACTTCATCAATAGTTAATTCAATCCAATTTACAGAGAGATCAATAAAATGCTCAGTGGAGAGGTTTAAAAATCTGGTCTAGATTATAAGGAGCTTGTCCTGTCACATCCATGAATGATGCTCTGGCAATACTGCGTATAGGGGTCAAGGCTCCATCCCCAGCTGGGTCTCCTGCCAAAGAGTGGTTGGAAGCCACAGGAATTTGGCTTCATCAGTTCTAGGAGCAGAATTAGGCCATTCGGCCCTTCAAGTCTACTCCAACATTTAGTCATGGCTCATCTATCTTTCCCTCTCAAATCCATTCAACCCCATGGGTGAACAAGGAGGAGGACTGGCTGAACTTTGCTGCCTTCCACCACAGTGAAGAATGCTGTGGTAGATGTCTGTGTTAAATTCTATTGTGTATTGTGTGTTCTTTGTAAGTGCATTGCTGTTGGCAAATTCATTTCACTGCACCTTTGGGTGCATGTGATGAATAAAATTGACTTTGACTTGACTTTGACATTCTCCTGCCTTCTCCGCATAACCCCTGACACTCAAACTAATCACGGCATATCACCCGTATTAATGAAAAGCTCCCTCATGCTCTCTGGTGGGAGTTTCTGCAGCTAACTCCTGCCTCCATGGCGAGGGGAATTGTCGCACTCGGTCTGTCGGATCCACCCGGGTCTGAATGGACACAAGAAGATTGAGGTCCAGGGGACCGGCCAGATCCCGCACAATCCTGCCCATTTCACGTAAATTGTATTTACAGTTTGATTTTGGAATCTGAACAGCTATTTATTTATGGAGCACACAAGTCTGACATTGCTCAATCTTGAGCAAAGAAACAAAGGTGAGAAGGGAAAGGTTTAACAGGAACGCGAGGGCAACTTGTCTTGGACTGAGGGCGGTGGGTATATGGAATGAGCTGCCAGAGGAGGTAGTTGAGGCAGGCACTATTTTAACCTTTAAAAGACATTTGGACAATACATGGATAAAAATGGTTTAGAAGGATATGGGGCAAATGTGGGCAGGTTGGGCCAGTGTAGATGTGGCATTTTGATTGGTATGGGCAAGTTTGGCCGATTGGCTTGTTTCCATGCTGTATGACTATGATTCTAAACCTATTTAGAATCATAGAGTCATACAGCTGGAGGAACATGGCATGTGGGGAAAGGCCACATTTTGAATCAGGACCATTCTACATATAATACATGAGTACAATCAATATATACACCTATACAAGTGGTGTAGAGTGAAAAATAACCAGTGCAGAAGAGGGTGTTGCATAATTGTGTTACTGCTGCAGAGAAAATGCAGATGAAATATAAACTGCAAGGGCCATAATGAGGTACATTGGGAGATCTGGATTGCACCCTCAGCTTATCTGAGGACTGGTCAGTGGTCTGAAAACAGCAGGAAAAAGCTGTTCTTACTTCTAGTGGCATGTGCTGTAAAGCTTTTGTATATTCTGCCTGACAGGAATTCTGAGAAGGAAGAATGTAAATGGATTTTGTTTATGTCTGAAGCTTTTTTGAGGCAGTGTGAAGCATAGATGGAGACGATGGTGGGGAGGCTGGGTATTGTGAGGGACTGGCCTCCACCCACAGCTCTCTGTAATTTCATCTTCCTGGTCCAACTTGGGCCACTAAGAGTTAATTTTCCTCTAACTGGAGTATCGTGTCAAATGAACTAGTAGATAGAACCCGTTTCCTTTGTTGAGTTGAGCAACCCACTGAGTTTGTGCTGACCATCAATCACCCATAGCACTGATCCATCAAAACCAAATCTCCATATTCCAATCAGCTCCCCTCTGATTCCATCAGTCACCCATGCACTGGTCCCCTCAGATTCTATCAGTCACCCACAATGGTCCTTTAACTTAATAATCTGCATGTCTTTGTGATGTGGGGCGAAACCTATATGGTTGCAGGGAGAATGTGCAAACTCCACACAGACAGCACTGGAGGTCAGGATTGAACATGAGCTGTGGAGGAAACGAATCTACCAGCCTCCTCTTAGCGCTGTCTTCCCCCCGTTCCTTCCTGGTGAGCCAGCTAGTATTTCATAACTATCTGATTGATGCTTTGATCAATTTCTGGCATCAGCCCTCAAAATCGAGATTAATTGTATTTGGTTCAACAGACACAGAGAGAGTTCTTGTATTCTGCACGCCACTATTTTCTATGCATTAAGATCACATTTAGACACTGACTTCCCTTTCAAAGGTTCATTAATGGCCACAGAAGCTTGCCAACTCCACCTTCCTGTGCCATTAGCAAGAAGAACTTTTGCAAAAAAAAAAACAGTTTTTATGAAGAGACAGCAGATGACAGCAACCTGTCAGATTAATTATAAGCAGAAAGTGTTGGAAATACTTGGGGTCAAATGGCAACTGTGAAGAGAAGAATAGAGCTAATGTTACTAATTGGTGATCTTCATGTCAGAATTGTTCTGAAGCATAAACTAATTTCCTGTGTCTACAGATGCTTTCTGAACTATGGGGGTGGGGGGGGTGGGGGGGTGGGGAATGGTTTTCATTTTTGTTTGATCTTTAGTATTCATGAGGTAATACATTTGTGGGCTAGTACAAGGCAATTACCATAAAATCCACCCAATTGATATTAAAGTTCAAATTGGTTCCAATGTTTTTCATGAGAGGTGGTCTTTAGATATCTGGCTGTGTACAAAAGACATCTGCCTTACTTTCATTGAGGGATGTGTATTCATTTGCTTTCACCTAATCCCCATTATTACAAATTTGTCCTCGTCTAGTTATTTAGTAAAATCACATTATTTACCAAAGCTGACATAGGTAAGATCTGAGAAGCCACTGATATTGCATGATTCATCCACAATCTGCATGATTCATACATAATATTTTTGATGGCACTCGCGTTTGATTTTTTCTACAATAAATGTCAGTGGACCTAAATTACTCACTTGGCCTTAGTGTTAAGATGGACCAAGGAGACCTCTAAAATAAATGGGCAGAGAAGTACATGGGACGAGGATCATCTGCAGGTCTACCTAATACATGTGGAACAAGTTAATTATAAATTAAAACTTCCACCAACTTTGAATGTTTCTTGGTTGGAAATATATTTGCCTCTCCTACACAACCTGGTATGAGGGTATCAGAAGATGAAACCCTAAATGTTCTCATTGATATCTGACCAGATTGGCCTCCCCTTTCATTCAGAGGGATAAAGGAAGGGCAAGATCCACTGAGAGAGCCATTGTGAGACATTTTTTTGTTTGTTTGTTTGTGTTTGTTTGTGTGTGTGTTATATATATATATGGGGGGGGGGGGGGGGGGGGGGTGTATCCTAGATATTGTGAACACATGCTAGGATATCATTTGTTAATTCCAAGTTCTCAGGGCTGTCCAGAGGTTTCCATTCATTTATCAGCTATGCCTGAACCAGTCCTAAGTTCATGTGATAAGAGCAAAATTAGGCCATTCAAGTCTTCTCGGCCATTCAATCCTGGTGGGTCTATCTCTCCCCCTCAACTCCATGTTTCTGCCTTTTCCCCATAATCCCTGACACCTGTGCTAATCAAGAATCTATCTATCTCTGGCTTAAAAATATCCATTGACTTAGCCTCCACAGCCTTCTGTGGTCATTGTATCATCTGGAATAATAGCTTATTTTGGGCAATTATCTAGGGCATTTCCAAAGTAGACGAGCTTAATGACACAGCTTTTTCCTTGAAGTTTGTTTCAAGATGGGGAAAGGTTCCATCCTGATAGTAACCTGGTGCCATCCTTATAAATCACCTTTGCATCTTCTCCAGCAGTTGTTTTTACTTTTTATAATTTGAAGACCAGAATCTTATCTCACATTGCAAGAATGGTCTCGAAGTAGACTCGGAACACCTACAGCAGGCAACATCAGGTACTGGGAAGATCACACCTATGCTGTCTTTTCTAAATCCACCAAACCGATTGGAAGATTAAATGCATCAAGGTCATCACTGACTGTAATTAATAAAAGAACATCTCCCAACCAACCCTTGCATCTCACTCTCACTCACTGCTTGGGTGGGAAGTACATATGTGCAAACTGATGTTGCTGTCAAGATTGAACTTTGATGGGTCTTGTGCACCATTTCTGCACTTATTTTAAGATTAACATCCAAGCGTCAATTGGGTGAGGTAATGGAGAGCATCCTGTTCCACGCAAAGCAGATATCCACACATTTGCTATGCCATACGAGTTTAGCTTGATTCATTAGACAAGAGTCAAGAATGTTTAATTGTCATATGTACTGACACAGAACAATAACATTCTTTCTTGCAGTAGCACAACAAGTTGTAAACACACTACTTAATAAATAGTATAATTAATATAGTATAAAAAAAAGCCCCAAGTCCCTCATGCAACCAATGGTCATATTTTGAAGTTTAGTTTGTGCTTGTAGTGCTCCATAGCTTGATGGTTGTTGGGAAGAAGCTGTTCCTGAACCAGGAGATCACTATTTTTGGACTCTCATGCCACCTTCTCAATGGCAGGAGTGAAATGAGAGTGTGGGGAGAGTAGTGTGGGTCCTTGACGAAGATGGCTTCCTTTTTGAGGCAGTGCCTCCTATAGATCCCTTCGACAGTGGGGAGGTCATTATCAGTGCTGCACTGGGCAGTGTCCACTAATTCTTGTAATCTCCTTTGTTCCTGGGCTGTTGGTGTTGCTGAACCAGGCTGTGATGCAACCAGTCAATAGGCTCACCACTGTGCACCTGTAGAAACTAAGAGTACTTGTAGTCGTACTGAATATCCTCCATCTTCTAATTTGATTATATAATTAAGTTGTTTGCAATTGACAATATAGATTCCTTAATATATTCATACCAAATGGTTAGAAGGAATGGCTAATTCCAAGGTGTGGTGATGGTAGCTGATACCCAATAGACCCAATTTTTTTTATTGACCTTTCTTCAGATCTCAATACACACTCTTAGTTTGGGTTGAGGAGGCTCGCATTCTTGCTTGATGTGTCTGGCTTGCATCCATCACTGGCTGAATGCGAATTTATCCCATGGATTTAATCTAATTGTTGATATATTGAGAGCGTAGATCGAGAGTATATGTTGGGCACACAAACAGAAATTAGTAGCATCTAAAATCCTGTGGGGAAAAAAAGACTGCAGCTGATTTCTAGACAGCTGAGTGTAATCAATAATCAATCAACGATCTAGCACTGGGTGTTTGTATTTCAAAGCCTTTTGTACCTATGAGGCAGACAATGCTTTCACAGCATGTTTCCCTGCTTTCAATGGAGAGGTTAATTACAATGACAAAATCGCTGCTCAATTTAATCATGGTGAGATGGGTCACTCCTGTTTGAAAAATAAAGTCAAGAACATGGCATCTCTGAATTTTTCAAAGAAATTAGTTTAGTTTAGAGATGCAGCCCTATGGCCCACCATGTCTGCACCAACCAGCGATCCCCACGCATTAGCATTATCCTACACGGGGACAATTTACACATACACTAAGCCAATTATCCTACATATGTCTTTGGAGTGTAGGAGGAGACTGAAGATCTTGAGTGTGGGAGGAGGCCCAGGACAGAAAGGTCAGATTGGGAATGGGAGGGGAATGGCGTGAATTCACAGCTTTATCCTTTGCTACTTAATCCAAGGGCGAGCGAACGAACGGACAGACGGATGAAAGCAACGATCATACTGGAATAGATGTCATTTCGGGTCAAGACCCTTCTTCAGACTGAGTCAGGGGAAAGAGGAACAAGAGATATAGACGGTACTAAGGACAAATGAATGGAAGATATGCCTATATCTCCCGCTTCCCTTTCCCTTGACTGTCAGTCTCGACCCGAAATGTCACCTATTCCACTCTATGATCATTGCTTTCGTCCGTCTGAGAGAGAGGGAGATGCAAGAAAACAGCAATGACATATAATACACAATAAACTATATTATAAATACACAATAAACAAGGTATGCACTCTTGTATTCTTATACGGGTGTGACTGCCGACTAAAAAATCATCCCCCCCCCCTTCTTTCCCAACCTCAGTCTCACGGACCTTAGAGTACCCCAAGGTTCCTAAAAAACCCATTTCCATCACTGGTAATGACAGTGATAACACCGCCTTACATTTCTGTAACAACCTTAACAATGAAATGCCTTAATGCCACGAGAGAGGCAGAGGAACCCAAGGGAGCTGAATAAGTTGGATCACCACCCTTAGGTCATGAGATGTGGAAGCTTGAGGTAAATTGATTTCTGTTTCGCTGTCCTCCAGATCCCGAAAGCAGCTTGTGAGTCATTAATTTTTTTACTTGTTTTGAAAGGATTTCAGAACATGTCATGGCCTTTCTCGAACAAGCTTAAGTATTATACGTATTATATCAGAAATACAATTTTAAAATCCTGCTTCACGTTAAAAAGGGAATTTCCTAAAGTCTTTTGAGCAGATTAGAATTAGCCAAACTAAATTACCTAATTTTATTATTTTCCTTGTCATTTAGATTTAAAATAAATGGATGAAGTCTCTTTTAATGTTTAACTTTTGTCACTCTTCCATCCTTTATGCTAGTCTCTCTTCCATCCTTTATGCTAGTATCAGAGTGTGAGCAAGCAATCCTTGGCCTCTTTTTCTCACCGTTCAGCTATTGCACAAGTGAGCAAATTATGTGCCAGCCCTAACTCTGCTCATGATTTGCTCTGTGCCATTGGTAACCCTTTCATCAATTCAACTCTTGGTGGTTGCATTAAAAATTGAATTGGTCATCTCCATTTTTTTTTTCTGGCCTGTTGGCAATATTCTTTATTTGTAGAATAATAAAATATATACAAAGCAAAAACTACAAGAAATCTTCAAGATTTCTCAGCCTCTATACATTCGTTAATGTCATACTGGGTAGTCTTTGCACCCGTCCTTGCTACTCATGTGGCCCCCTGGGGTGATATTCATTCACTTGTTTGAGGGGTGGCACCACCAGACTCTGCCTCTCAATGTTAAGCAACAAAAGGACCCTAGATTGTGGTCCTCCCCCACAGAGCCATGGTGTTGGCTGCACCAAGCTTCAGCGAGTCCCTCAGCCAATACTCCTGCAGCCTGGAATGGGCCAGTTGGCAACATTTTGCTCTGCTGGGCAACAAATAGGTTTTGGGCACACCAATGAGTGTCTTTCACAGAGTTGATGGCTGACAATGGCTATGATGCATTACTACTCCCAAACCGGCCTCTAACAGAAACGGATGGCGCAACGATAGATGTCTGAAACCCAGGTTCAATCATAACTCCGGGTGTTGTCTATACCGAGTTTGTACGTTCACCCTGTGGGTTGCTTGGGTGCTCCAGTTTCCTCCCACACTTCAAAGATGTACAAAATTGTCAGTGAATTGGGTTCTGTAAAATAGTAAATTGTCCCTAGCGTGTAGAATAGTGCTAGTGCATGGGGTGATAGCTGGTCTGGGCAGACGCGGTGGGCCGAAGGTTCTGTTTCCATCCTTCATCTCTAAAGTGTAAAGCCTGGGCCATTTCAGAATCCATCACCTTTCTGTGGGTCTGAGATCACGTGGTGGGGAGCAGATGTCCTCCCCTGCTGGGCATGAAAGAATCGGATGGGGTTCAATGCAATCATTATTTCCAACAATGAGCTGTTTTCTTTTACAACATTTCTTTTGTTTTCGTTTACAAAATTCCAAATTATGAACTAAGTTTAAATTGCTCAGCTGATGGAGTGTGCTTGGTGGTGCAACAAAGCCATTGAATTATTACCCATTGCTTTTGATTCTTATGAATTCAGTAAAAACATTTATCGTACAATTATTTTCCCTATTCTACTTATTGGCCACAATCAATTATAGTTCGGCGGCTGAAAGCAGAGGATGAAAATGAGTTGCTCACCTACTGCCAAAGAACAGTTGCACATGGGTTTTTCAGCAAATGTTGTTTACTCTGAAATTAAAAGGTAGTTTATCAAATTACCACAGGTATAACACTGGGAAGGTGAACTTCTGGTGCAGGTTTCCATAAATAAAAAGGAGGGTGGCACAGTGGTGCAGCAGTAGAGTTGTTGCCTAAAGGGCCTGTCCCACCAGCATGCAACTCTATGCGATGAGCGCGACCTAACGTGGTCGCTTGAGCCGTCCGGCGTCGCGGGGCCGGTCCCACTTCGATCGCCGGAATTGCGCGGAGTTCGTCCTGATATCGCGAGGGGCTCCGAAAAACTGACCATGTTCAAAAATTCCGCGTGGCAACGGCTTGTCGGCTCGCAGTCGCCTCGACGCATTACATACTGCCTCGACGTCGTGCCTCCGTGACCCTCTCTGTAGGTGCCTCCGTGACCCTTTCTGTGTGTGGCTCTGTGGCCCTTTCTGTGTGTGGCTCTGTGTCCCTCTCTGTCCTGGCGAACTTACCTTTAAGACTTCGCTCCAAGTTCGCCTCACTTTGCGCCGCGTTGCGCCACTCACCCGACCTCCGTGCGGCCCTCGCTGCCGGTTTGGTCGCGCTTGCCACTGCAGGCGCATGCTGTTGGGAACGGCCCTGTACAGGGATCACCCGACCTCCGCGCGGCCCCCGCTTCTAGTTTGATCGCGCTCATCGCATGGAGTCGGATGCTGGTAGGACAGGCCCTTTACAGCACCAGAGGCCTGGGTTCAGTCCTGACTACTGCTGCTGGCCTGCACAGAGAGTTTGTATGTTCTCCCCGTAACCGCGTGGGTTTTCTCCAGGATCTTCGGTTTCCTCCCACATTCCAAAAGAGCTACAGTTTGTCGGTTGATTGGCTTGGTATAAATGTAAATTGTCCCTAGTTTGGGAGGATCGTGTTAGTGTGCGGAGATCACTGGTCAGTGTGGACTCGGTGGGCCAAAGGGCCCGTTACCATGCTGTATCTCTAAACTACACGAAAGGTAGCTTAAAGGTGTTTCATTGGGCTTAAAGATGGATCAATTGCCAGAGCCAGATGAGATTTATCTCTGCTGGTATTGCTGTAGTTCTTGCTGGGATTTTAAAGTCTTTGCTGGCCACAAAAGGGTGCCAGATAACTCCAGGTCACTTCAAGATGGGCAGCAGGGAAAAGCTTGACAATTATGGACCTGTGAGCCTAACTTTGGAAAGATTGGACGAATCGGAAATATGTCGCCTTTAGACTTTAGAGATATAGCATGGAAACAGGCCCTGCAGCCCACGGATTCCGTGCCGACCAGCGATCACCCTGTACACTAATACTATCCTACACACTAGGGACAATTTACAATTCTAATGAAACCGATTAACCTACAAACCTGCACGTCTTTGGAGTATGCGAGGAAACCCGAGCACATGGAGAAAACTCATACGTTCAAGGGAGAATGTTCCAACTCTGTACAGACAGCACCCGTAGTTTGGATCGAACCCGGGTCACCGACACTGTAAGGAAGCAACTCTGCCGCTGAGCCACTGTGCCGCCCCCTCTCTACCACTGTGCTACCCAAAAAAAGCCCATATAGCCTTCAAGATCTTGTCTGATTAAATTCTTTAGCAATTAAAGTTTATGTTTAGTGCAATTGATATGGTTTACATCGGCTTCATTCAGTAAGGCCTTTGACAGGGTTCTATGTGAGAGCCTAATCCGAAGGTTTGGGGCCCTTTCAAGGCAAGTTGAATCCCAAATTGGAGACAGTGTTTTTGGATGGTGTTTTTGTGACTGGCTGCCTGTGACTAGAAGTGTTTCACAGGGATCAACTGGGACCCATATATGGAACGAGCTGCCAGATGAGGTAGTTGTGGCAGGTACTATAACAGCATGTAAAAGACATGTGGACAGATATATGGATAGGAAAGGTCTAGAGGGATATTGGCCAAACACTGGTAAATGTGACTAGCTTAGATTGAGCATCTTGGTCAGCATGAACCAGTTAGGTTGAAGTGCCCATTTCTGTACTGTATAACTCTATAACATAGCTTAGGGTCAAGGGCCTGTCCCACTTAGGGTATTTTTTAGACGGCTACACGCGACTAGGCTGTCGCCACACGGTTGCTGGGGTGTCGTGAGTAGTCTTCCCAGTCGCCCAAAGAGTTGGTGCGTCTTTCTGACACCGCTGGATTTTCAACATGTTCAAACATTTTCGGCAACAGTGGTTTGACGCCAATGAGCGTAGCTTGACTTCTCCTGACATAGATGCTGTCGTAGGTTGTCGGCAGGTGACGTAGGTCGTCGCTGGTGCTGACTTCGGTGAATTCCATTGGCGACTGCTTACATCAACCGACGACAGGTACCGGCGACTGAAATTGTCTTCAGTTGTCGCCGACAGAGTCGTAGCTTGTCGCGCGTGGACGTAGGTTGACTTCGGTTGTCGTAGGTTAGAAACATAGAAAACATAGAAAAATAGGTGCAGGAGTAGACCACTTGAGTCCCGTAGGCCAAACTTGTCCTTGCCGATCAAAGTGCCTTATTAGGCTGGTGCCATTTACCTGCATTTGGCCCTTACCCTTCAAAACCTTTCCTTTCTATGTACTGGTTCACTTCTTTTAAATGTTGCTCTTGCACATGTCTCAACCACTTTCTCTGGAGACTTGGTGCATATACTCACCACATACATCCTCATCCAATTTAATCTGCTGAACTCTCTATTCCCTTCTCTCTCATATGCTTGTCCAGCCTTCCCTTAAACCTATCCATCTAATTTGATCAGCCACTGTCACAGTGTGGAAACAGACCCTTCAGCCCAACTTGCCCATGCCGACTCAAATGCCCAATCTACATTAGTCTGCTTTTGGTCCATATCCCTCTAAACCTATCCTTTCCATGTACCTATCAATTTTTTTCTTAATTATTATGATAGTACCTGCCTCAACTACCTCCTCTGGCAGCTTGTTCCATACACCCACCACGCTTTGTGTTTACCCTCTGGTGGTGAGTTTCGCATTTTCACTATTGCATTTTTGCAAAACTCTTCATATCTTTAAAAGCCACTATTATGCATGCCCTCTTATTTCTGATCTTGTGTAGATCTTGACAAATTTTGAGACAAGCTTACCCAAACTTCTCTACTGAATTCTCAAATAAACCCTAATGATTTGTTTACTTTCTTTTTAATGGCCTTTCCAACCTATGGTGCAACTTTTATTGACTGGTGTATTGGTCTTCTGAGATCACTTCGCTTCTTTTACTTTGTACTTTCCATATAATAAGTGATCTTTTGACTGTTCCTTACAAAAGGTGCCACCTTGCAGTTATTTAAGAGTATTATTGACAATTATTCGCCCATGCTGCACGTTTATTAATGTCCTTCTGTAACTTACTGTCTTTATTATTGATTTTCCTCTGTACTATGGTAGCATTCATAAATCTAGAAATTAGTTTTAATACCAGACTTTAAATTACCAATGTAAATTAAGAACACTAGAGGTCCTAGTACTGATCTTCTCTGAAATTCAGAGATTTTTCCATTGTGAATGGCTTCCCTTTAATCTCAGAAACTAACAATCTCTCAAACTCGCAATTCATTCTGATCCTTGTCCTTGAACTCTCTATTCTCTGACATGTGCATTATTCTATCACGGATACTCTTACCCATGGCCTTTGGAGCATTTAGATAAATTAAGTAGGCTTGAGAGCTTTGGAATAATAGACCATCGATTGTTTAGAAAGAATGCAATGTGCACCATTTTTCATTTTTCCATTCAAATAATTGTTCAGCCGGTTGCTGGATATACTTTCCTCCAATATATCTTGCAGATTTAAACCTCGTCACCTCGGTAGAAAAGCACTGGCTGGCATCCCTGCATTAGTATTGCCAATTGTGATACAGAACAGTACAGCACAAGAACAGATTCTGCGGCCCACAATGTACGTGCCAAATGGGATGTCAAGACCAATTCTAATCTTCCTGCACATAATCCATTTACCTCCATTCCCTGTGTATCCATATGCCTATCCAAATGTCCCTTAAATGCTACTATCGTATTTGTCTCAACTATAACCCCAGCAGAATGTTCCAGACACTCTTGTGTTTATATATTTTTTGAATTGCCCTGCACATCTCCTTTAAATGATGGCCCTTAAGTTATGCCCTAACATTTTTACTATATTCACATTGGGGGGGGGGGGGGGGGAAGGGAAGGTTCTGACTTTCTATCCCATCATCCAGAAATGGGATTACATGGGAAGTGGATGAGCAAGTGGGATAACTTGGAAATACTGTGAACGAGTGATCAATGGTTGATGGGACATGGTGGGTCAAAGGGCCTGTTTCCATACTGTATCTTAAACTAAACTAATGTGAGTAGGTGATCGTTGGTCGACGGGACGTTTTGGGCCAAAGGGCTTGTTTTCGTACTGCATCTCTAAACTAAACTAAATGGCCGTAAAAATCACGAACTGAAAGGGAGGGAAGATCTCGGAAAATTACAGTATCCGGAGAATTGACCTGGAGCTAATTGTTGAAACGCCAGTGTCTGGCAACACTGGAGTTCACCCCAAGGTTTCGGCTGAAGTGGCTGGTGAGATGGTGATGTGATGGTTTTAATTTTCCAACGTTACTTGGACTCTGAGAATTATTGATTGGAATGCATAATAGAAAATGAGATTCCTATGTTCAAAACGTGAAGGAGACAGAAAGTGAAAGCGACAGGCAGGTTAGTTTAACAAATCATGAGAAAATGTTGGAAGCTATTATTAAAGGTGTTGGAGCAGGACACTGAAAGTAAAATCGTGCTTGGCCTATTTAATGGAAGTGTTAAAAGAAGAGATGCCATGGGTAAAGGAAACCGATGGAGTTCCAGAATTTGCTGCATCAAAGGTTATTTTGGAAAATAAGTTCTTGGTGTCCATACAACATAAAACATAAAGTACAGCACAGGAACAGGCTCAATGTCTGTGCTGAACATGATGCCAAGATTAACTAAGCTCATCTGCCTGTACATAATCCATATCCAACAGCTACTTAACACCATTATCGTATCTGCCTCCTCCACCACCACCCCCGGCAGCTCTGTGTATGTATGTGTACATATACACCAGCAATCTTGGTGTCATCTGCAAACTTGTTAACCAGCCCCTCTACATGTACATTCAAGTCTTTTATATACACAAATAACAGCCGTCTCTTTACAGATCCTCGCAGAACTCCACTGGCCACAGACATCCAGCCTGAATAATACCCTTGTGCCAAAATCCTCTGTATTCAATTAATAAGCCAGTTCTGAAATCATATCGCCAGGTCATTTTGAATCCCATGCACTTTAATGTTCTGGATTGGCCTACCATGGCGAACTTTATCAAATACTATACTAAAATATATCTAGATAACATCCACCATATTACCTTATTGATCACCATTGTCGTCTCCTCAAAAAAAGTTGATCAAGTTAGTAACACGACCTGCCATGTACTGCCATAACGTGTCCTGCCATGCTGACTGTCCATAATTAGTCCATTCTCTTCCAAATGGGAGTAATCCTATTGTGAAAAATCCTCTCCAATAACTTCATTGCCACTGATGTGAGACTCACCGTTATGTAACTCGCTAGATTTTCCCTACTTCCTTTCTTAAACAAAGAAATAACATTGGGTACTTTCTGAGTCCATGCCTGTGACTGGAGAAGATGCAAAGATCTTTGTCATGTCTCCTGCAATCTCCTCTCTTGCCTCTCTTAATGTCCTGCAATAGATCCCATCAGGCTCTGGAGATATATCCACGTTAATATTCTTCAAGAGCCCAATGCCACCTCCTCCTCAATTTTCTTTGCATTTTAGTATTCTCCACACTGATCCCACTCCTCCATGTTCTTCTCCTTGGTGAAAAGTGATGCAAAGTACTTGTTTAGTACCTCAACTACATCCTCTGACTCCAAGCACGACTTCCCTAATTTATCCTTGAGCTGTCTAGCCTTCTCCCTCTTTACCCTTTTTTTAGTGCAAGTTTAAAAAGCCGTGGGAATTTATTTAATCCCACTCACCAAAATCATTTTATGGTTCCTTTTGACCCTTCCAGTCACCCATTGGAGTGCAATTATACCAAGCCAATTAGCCTACAAACCTGTACGTCTTTGAGTGGATCCATCACTTATGGTGGCTCCACTGTGTCACATAGACTAAACTTCCCACCATTTAGTACATAACTCCAGGGCTCTGAGATGCCAAAGGAACTGGGTGTCCAGTGCATGATTTGCAAAAGATGTGTACACAAGCAATTAAGAAACCTAAGAGAAAAGAACATTTTAAAGACTGATGAAGAGTCATGACTGAAATGCCATTTGTCTACTTTCTTCCACCGGTGCTGCTTGACCTTCTGAGTTCCTCCAGCAGTTCGATTTTTGTTCAAGATTTCAGTTTCTGCATTCTCTTGTTTCCAGATACTTGATATTGTTGTTCGTCACTTGTTCTCTCGTAAGGCCATGACATCAAGTTAGTGGTATTGTAAAGTGTACGGAGGTGGTCGATCAGATCAAACTGGGCACCAAACTTCCTTCCACACAGGCTCTAGAGGCATAGGGGTGGTGTAGCGTCAGGACTTCCTGGTTTTCAAGATTCCCTCTTTATCTTTGGTTCCTCGAGTCACGCTGCCGCAAATGAGCAAGAACTGCTTTCTATGCAGGTACGCCAAACAGCGCAATCTTGTGCTTGTTATTCCCAGTGGTCTATGTCAACGTTGTTAAGCATAGTGATGAAAGATTAGGCAGGATTGTGCCATTCAGGTGCTGTAAATGATTCAAACATTTATTGACCCTCCTGCCCCCAGTTTTACCATGCCTTTGCTTTCTAAACGTTATGACATTTATGCTGTGAAATACTGATGAAAGAAGGAAACGCTCACAGAATATCAAACAACACTGACAAAGGCAATGCTTTACTACTCATCTTCATATATTTCACAGAGCAGTTAATAATCAACAATTGACCACATCTGTGTAGGTAGGTCAAGGATCATGTATCACTCCGAGCAGGTGAACATTTTTTTCCCCAAAATGATTTTTGTGACAATCGTCTGGCCTTGTGGTCACCAATATTGACATTAACCTTTTATTCATCGAAAAGTACAGCACAGGAATGACCCCTTCAGCCCACAATGTTTGTGCCAAACATGATGCCATGTTAAACTGATCTCATCACTACATGATTCATATCCCTTTATTCCTTACACTTCCATGCGCCTATCTACAAGTCTCTTAAACACCACTATTGAATCAGCCTCCACCACCATCCCAGGCAATGCATTCCAGGTCCCCACCATTCTGTGTTTAAAATTATTACTTGACCCACACATGTCCATTTAACTTTTCCCTCTTGCTTTGTAGCTATGCTCTCTAGTGTTGGGCACTTCTGCACTAGGAGAAAGATTCTGACTGTCTACCCTATCAATGCGTGTAATAATTTTATATACTTCTGTCAAGCCTCCCCTCAACCTCCAATTCCAGAGAGAACAATCCAAGTTTATCCAACCTCCCCTTGTAGCTGAAACCAGCCAATTTAGGCAGAATACTGAGAAAACACCTCTGTACCTCTCCTAAGCCTACACATTCTTCCTGTAATGGGAGTGAAATTGATCTCGTTTAATTTAATTACTGAAGATTGCCTTCTGCTTTTTCTTCTGGTAGTTTTCATAATTTGTGTCTCCAATTAGATTTCTTCCCCAAGGCAAATTGAGGTGTCACTAATTCATCAGTAGATGAGCTTCTCCAGTCACAAAAAGATTAATATGAAGGTAAAGCAGGTAATTGGGAAAGCCAAGAGAAAATAAAATGATAGCAGGTGCAGTGTTTGGGACTTGAGCAGCATCTGCTCTGAAAAGGATGGCAATGACTTTGGACTAAAACAATCTCTTTTGAAAGGCAGAAAAAAAATTAAAGCTTTTGCAATGATTAATGTCAGTTTGGATAATAGAAAAACTCTTGTAATCCTCATCGAGCAACCAACCAGTTCATAGTAACAGAATGCATTTGCTTTCTTCTGAGCTGATGAAACAAGTCTAGTGATTCATTGCCACTATTTGGGCATTGTGTATTAAATGGAAGTCTTTCAGAGCGTGGAGGTTTCTTCCAGAACTTATAGTTTACATGTGTAGAGCAGAGTCATACAACACTGAAACAGGCCCTCGGCCATGACAACCAAGATGCTCCATATGCTAGTCCCATATGCCTGTGTTTGGCATCTATGCCCTGACTCTTTCCTATCCATGTACCTGTCCCTGTCCCAGTGTCTGTTAATTGTTATTAGGGTATCTGCCTCATCTCAGTGTGACATTTTGTTCATTCAGTAGATAACGAAACCAAAATGAGGAAACTGAGAGCTGCAGATGCTGGTTTATACCAAAGATAGACACAACATACTGGAGTTACTCAGCAGGTCAGGCAATATCTCTGGAGAAAAAGGATGGGTGACATTTTGGGTTGGGGAACCAACCTTGGCATCACGTGGTGTAAAGATAGAATTAGATTTAGTAGAACTGGCCATTGAACATGCCCTTAATAATTTCATTTGAATTTCCATCTTGTATCAAAGACTCCGAGACATTCATATTTTAGTTAAAGATAAACACAAAATGCTGGAGTAACTCAGCGGGTCTGGCAGCATCTTTGGAGAACATGGATAGGTGATATTTCGGGTTGGGACTCTTCTTCAGACTGATTAGGGTGGGGGGTTCCCCAGTCTAATGAAGGCTTTAACCTGAAACGTCACTGATCCATTTGCTCCAGTTTTGCTGCTTGTCATTAGTATAAACCAGTATCTGCAGTTCCTTTTTATTGCATTTAAAACATTTTAATTATATGGCTTGGCATTCATATGGTAATACGCTATATTGTAACAAGAGGCTTATTCAATCGTGCTTTAATGCCACAAAAAATGTATTTAAATTGTGTTTTATTGAGTGACTAGTTTTATTAGTGAGCCTTTTTGCTCCGTGGATGTTGTGACAACTTCACCTCTGCAGCTTGGTTGACTTCAATGTCAATTGACACCAAGATAACAGTCCGCTAGGCAGAACCTCGGTCAGCCTTTCACCAATTGCTGGGTTGTTAAACCTTGTTAGGCCAGACTTGTTAAACCTTGGCTGTGAAGGAATCATTGTTAACTAGCATATTTGTTTCTAAATTGCTATATTATTATTGGAATAGTAATTATCATAATACCATGACGTGGTTGAGTGAAATGTTTATGGCATAATGGGTGTGTAGACAGCCAACCTTGATAGAGACAATTGTTCTTGAGGATATCGTATTCACAAGAGCCTGGAAACCAGATGGACCTGACATCTACCACTGTGGTGACATGTATGCCTGCTCCTATTTTGTATACTGAAAGACAGAGGAAGGTTTTCTTTCAGAGGGCCCAGTAAATGTGGGAGATAGTTCCAGGTGTCAAGGTGTCATGGCTGCAATACCGTGTAAAGCCTTGCAGTGTAGAGAATCATTAACAAGCTTGTGACTGGTAGGATTATGTAGACACAGGAACTGCAGACGTTGGATTGCAAAAAAAGACAGCACTGAAGTAACTCAGTGGTTCAGGCAGCACCTCCGGAGAACATAGATGGGTGATGTTTTGGGTCAGAGCTCTTCTTCAGACTGACTGTAGTGGTGAGGAAATAAAGGTGGAGAAGAGGAGGGACAGGACAAAGCTTGTTGCATGGCAGGTGATTCCTCCACACCCAAGGTGTACACAAACCTTTGTCTCACCTGAAGGGACCCCAGGTAAGGACGTTCACGTGCATTTCCTCTAACCTCCTCTATTGCATCTAGTTCCTAATGTGGGCTCCTTTATGATGGGGAGACCAAGCCAAACTCTGTGACTGTTTCGCCAAACTATTGCGCTTGCTTTGCCAAGGTCTACTGGATCTCCCAGTCGCTAACCAGTCCCTTTCACATTCCCAAACTGACTTTTCTGTTCTGGGACTCCTCCATTACCAGAGATAGGCCACATGCAAACTGGAGGAGCAGCACCTTGTATACTGCTCAGGTAACTTACAACCTAATGGTATGAATGTCAAATTATTGCCTATAAACAGCCCTTTCTCACTCCCCTCCACCTATATTTCTTCCTCTGGCTTCAGTCTCACCTCTATTATCCTTATCTCACACCTTGTGTCTCTTAATTTCTGGCCTTTGTCCAGCCACCTGCCTATCAACAATCCCACTCGCTTGTATCCACCTACCACTTGCCAGTCTTTGCCCTGCTGCTCGTGACTTCCAACTATGCCCCTCACCACCACAATCTGTCAGAAGAAGGAGCCCAACCCAAAATGTCACCTATCAATATTTTCCGAAGATGCTCCCTGACCTGCTGAGTTTAGCTTAGAGATAGCAGGCCCTTCGGCCCATCGAGTCTGCACCGATCAGTGATTCCCACACACTTACACTATCCTACTCACACGAGGGACAATTTACAATGATACGAAGCCAATTAGCTCACAAACCTGCATGTCTTTGGAATATGGGGAAAAAAACGGAGAAAACCCACTGAGAGAATGTACAAACTGGGTATAGACAGCACCCGTAGTCAGAATCGAACCCAGACCTCTGGCGCTGTAAGGCAGCAACTCTACCACTGCGCCACCGTGCCGCCACGTTTATACAAGCACTTTGTGATTTTTTTTGTTCAAGTACAACAGGTCCATCAGTGCAGATAAAATAACTTTTATAATCAGATCAAAAAGATGGATGGCAACATCACTGAGCATATTTATCATTTAAAAACTTGAGACTCGATCAACTACAGAGTGGCTGAATTACCACTGCATTAGAAAATTGCCCAGCTAAATCTCGTCAATTGAAAACTGAGCACATCCAATCTGCCACATCAGCCTTCCTTCAATCATCAGCAAGGTGATAGAACATGTTGCCAACAGCGCTATCAAGCAACACTTACTTGTCAATGGTCTGAAAACTGATATTCGGTTCAGAATATACTGGTGGCATTTGGCTCCAGACTCTCTCGAGGCCTGGTCCAAGCGTGGACAAAAGTGCATGAATATTAGCGATGATGAATTTGATGCCCTTGACACTGGAAGTACTCATTGGCCTCAAACCATGCATAACTCAAAGGTGGTTGTTATTGGAATGCATTATCTCGCCCCATGAATATCACTGCAGGAGTTCGTCGGGTCCATGACCTTGACTCAACCATGTAAAACTGCTTCTTCAATCATTTTCTTTCGCCATGCAGTCAGAAAGGGAATGTTTGCTAAAGACTGGGCAATGTTCAAATCCATTTTCAACTCTTTGGATAATGAAGGAATTATTGTTTTTCCTGCAAAGCCAGAACACAATTCAGTTTGGGTAGGACATAATTACCTCCCCATACCATTTCCTGGCATCACTATTGACATCCTTGGAATTGACGGTGGGTCATTACTTACAAGAAACTTGCAAGAGAGAGTCAAAAGCTAGGTATTCTGTAACTGATGTCTAAAAAATGTGGGTTCGAAAGATTCCCATTATGTAAAAAGGAACAACTTTGTATTATGATGACATATTCTCATGTCATAAGTGATAGGAGTAGAATTAGGCCATTTGTCCTATCAAATCTACTCCCCCATTCAATCCAGGTGATCTAGCTCTCCCTCCTAACCCCATTCTCTTGCCTTCTCCTCTTAACCTCTGACACCTGTACTCATCAAGAATCTATGTATCTCTGCCTTAAGAATATCCACTGACTTGGCCTCCATCGCTCTCTTCACTTAACTGAATGGATGCAGTTCTAACAACCAACAAGAACCATGACACCATTCATGAGAAATAAACTTGTTTGACTTGTTCCTCATCCACCGCCCTTAGTATTCATTCTCTCTATTACTGGCTCACAGTAGTTGCAGAATATGTCCTCCACAAAATGCTCTGCAGTTTTACTTGCCTGGACTATTGTATTCACTGCAGGCAGTGAAGAAAGCAAATGGTATGTTAGCATTCATAGCAAAAGGATTTGAGTATAGGAGCAGGGAGGTTCTACTGCAGTTGTACAGGGTTTTGCTGAGGCCACACCTGGAGTATTGCATTCAGTTTTGGTCTCCAAATCTGAGGAAAGACATTCTTGCCATAAAGGGGGTACAGAGAAGATTCACCAGACTGTTTCCTGGGATGTCAGGACTTTCATATGAGGAAAGACTGGATAGACTCGGCTTGTACTCGCTGGAATTTAGAAGATTGAGGGGGGGATCTTATAGAAACGTACAAAATTCTTAAGAGGTTGGACAAGCTAGATGCTGGAAGATTGTTCCCGATGTTGGGGGAGTCCAGAACAAGGGGTCACAGTCTAAGGATAAGGGGGAATTCCTTTAGGACCGAGATGAGGAAAACATTCTTTACACAGAGAGTGGTGAGTCTCTGGAATTCTCTGCCGCAGAAGGTAGTTGAGGCCAGTTCATTGGCTATATTTAAGAGGGCAGATGTGGCACTTGTGGCTAAAGGGATCAGGGGGTATGGAGAGAAGGCAGGTACGGGATACTGAGTTGGATGATCAGCCATGATCACATTGAATGGCGGTGCAGGCTCGAAGGGCCGAATGGCCTACTCCTGCACCCATTTTTCTATGTTTCTATGTTTCTATGTATGTAAAAATCCAAACTTGTGACCTTGGCAGGTGCAACCCACCTGCAAGTTAAAATCCAGAGTATTGTTAAAGTTAGATGTTCAGTTTTGATCACCATCTTATAGGAAAGACGTTGTAAACCTTAAGGGTTCAGAGAAGATGTACCAGGTTGTTGCCAGGACCCAAGGGACTGAGCTATAGGGAGAGGTTGAGCAAACTAGGGCTTTATTCCATGGTACACAGAAGGATGTGGGGTGATCTTATAGAGGTGTACAAAATCTTGAGAATAGATTGGGTAAACAACAATCGAGTATTTTGCCCAGAGTAGGGGAGTTGCGATCCAGTGGACATAGATTTAAGGTGAAGGGGGAAAGATTTAATGGGAACCTGAGGGGTAACTTTTTTTACACAGTGGGGGGTGTATAGAACAAGCCGCGGGAGGAGGTAGTTGAGGCAGGTACTATCGCAAAGTTTTAAGAAACATTTAAATGGGTACATGGATAGGATAGGTTTAGAGGGATAAGGGCCATAAGCAGGCAGGTGGGACTGGTTTAGATGGGACAAGTTGGTTGGCCTGGGCCAGTTGGGCCAAAGGGCCTGTTTCCACACTGTATGACTAATTCTCCAGTCAACAATATTCTGGAAGTTCCTCTAGTCAAAAGACCTCAGTAATTCAAGAAAGTGATTCTTCACCTTTTTATGCCATTCGCGATAGGCAATCAATGTTAACATTGCCAGAGATACCCAAAGAATAGAAAACAGTACAGCACAGGAACAGGCCCTTTGAGACAAAATGTTTGTGCCAACATGAAGCTAAATGAATCTAATCTCTGCATGTGATCCATATTTCTCCATTCCCTATCTAAACACCTCTTAAATGTTGTTATAATTCCAGGCCCCCACAATTTAAAACAAAAACTTCCCTTGAATATCTCCTTTTAAACTTTGCCACTCTCAATCTTTAGCTTTGCCTTCTATTCTTTTGAAATCTCCACAGAGAAAAGGTTCAGAGGCCACCCCTATCTATATCTCTCATGATTCTATATACTTCTATCAGGTCACCACTCAGCCACTGTGCTCCAGAGGAAATAATCCATGTCTGTCCAACCTCTCCTCATAGC
Organism: Raja brachyura; assembly: GCA_963514005.1. The sequence continues at coordinate 32,016,371 of OY740781.1, forward strand.
CATCACTTCTTAATCCAGGCAGCATTCTGGTAAACTTCTTCTGCACGCTCTCCAAAGCCTTAGTACTTTACTCTATTTCACCACTCCTTATTTGTGTTGCCTCTTTCAGAGAGCTAAGGATGTGGACTCCACGATCCTTCTGTGCATCATTGTGTGCTGTTAATGATCTTGCCATTAGCTGAAAACTTTCGCCTTGCATTTAGGTCATCAGGTCATAAGTGATGGGAGTAGATTTAGGCCATTCAGCCCATCAAGTCTATTCTGCCCTTCAATCATGGCTGATCTATCTCTCCCTCCTCACCCTATTTTCCCACCTTCTCCCCCGTAACCTTTGACAACTATGCTAATCAAGAATCTAGTTATATCTGCCTTAAATATATCCACTGACTCGGCCTCCACAGCCTTCTTTGGCAAATAAGTCCACAGATTCGCCCATACTGTCCATATCCTGAAAAATTAATAAATAAAAAGCTTTTAGTAAAAAATACATTTGTGCCGCATTATCCTTTTTCTCTTTAAAAGAAAAATTGCTACCTTCTTTAGATTCCATACCCTTGTTTCCATTTTGATGCATGGGCCCTTCTTTAGATCCGATCAGATCAAATTAGTTTATCGTCATCTCGACCAAGGTTCAATGAATTCCTAGTTCACACAGAGCTCACGGAGTAAACAGTGTACCTATGAAATGATAATTACAATGATGACTGCACACAACAGTATGTTGCAATCTGTAGTAGAGCAAAAAGGACAATAATGCCCCTGTCCCACTTAGGAAACCTGAACAGAAACCTCTGGAGACTTTGTGCCCCACCCAAGGCTTTCCGGAAAACCACCTTCAACTAGCATCACAACCGGCTTTGACTAAAAAAATACAGATTTTTAAAACGGAAACCACTTTCAACCATTAGGGAGACTGACAAAAACCTCTGGGAACCTCTGGGAACCGCATGGAAACCTTGGGTGGGGCGCAAAGACTCCAGAGGTTTCCGTTCAGGTTTCCTAAGTAGGACAGGGACATAACTGATTGAAGTAGAGTTAAGAGTGTATGGTTGTGCCTCCAGATAGCGTGTGTGAAAGAGGTGATGTTTTTCTTTCTTCAGGAGCCTGATGGCAGTGGAGAGGAAGCTGTGCTTCAAACTCTATGTCGGAGCTTTTAAGCTCCTGCATCTTCTCCTGTAATGTAGAAGAGACAAAAGAGAATGGCCAGGGTGACGGGTATCCTTAATGCCAATCCTTGATGTAAAAGGACTAGTGAAAGCAAGTGATGACTTTGTGATGATCTGGACTGTGTTCACTACTCTCTGCAGTGTCAGTCAGTTGAGGGCAAAGCAGATGCCATAGCAGACTGAGATAAATCCAGTCAAGGTGTCTAGAGGTTTGAGAGAATCCTCATTACATTCTGACGAAGAACGTTAATATGCTAATACATTTTAACATTTACAGACGTTTACAGTCTCCAACTAAAATCATTTCTCCTTATGTCGGTGCCAAATGGCAGACTGTTTGCCAGCCAGTTTGACCTCTGTTATAGATTATGTAGCCTGAGGAAATAGTGTGTCAATGGCTAATCTGTCATTTATTGTTGGAATCTTGACTGTAATGTATTCTTGATATATGCCTTCAATGACAAGAGACTCTTGGAAAAATGGAATGTGGACCATGTATTCCCAAGTCTTGCTGTGAACCTGCAGCATAGGAATAGTCCATTTAGCCCATCATGTCAACGGCAGCTATCAAGTACTCGTCTAAAGAACCAGCATCTGCATCAGTCAAACTTCGGCCTCCTTTATGCAACTTGTGCTCAGAAGTACCCAGGATATTTTCCGAAAGGTCACTAAATGATTAATTCATTATTAGTTTAGTTTAGAGATATAGCGTGGAAACAGATCCTTCTGCGTCGACCAGCGATCCCCGTACGCTATCCTACACTGTGAATAATTTACTGAAGCCAATTAACCTACAAACCTGTACATCTTTGGAATGTGGTAGGAAAGCGGAGCACCCATGGAAAACCCACGTGGTCATGTGGAACTCGTACAAACTCCACACGGACAGCACCCGTGTTCAGGATCGAACCCGGGTCTCTGGCGCTTTAATGCAGCAACTAACGCTGTGCTACTGTGCCGTCCCTAATGTGTAGAAAACCTGTATACATAGTTTGAGAATTGAAGAAACCCACCTTTAAGTCCCGTTACTAGGAGCACAATTGCATCACAGATTGAAATAGGACACTTTGTGTCAGGTATGTGCGTAAGGGTTAATGGTTTGCATAAAATAATCTGCACTTTAAGGGGCAGTTAAGTTATAACATCTAGCAACGCCCCACTGTTAAAATCCTACTGCTTCTCCTTCTTCTTGATGGTGGGTACATTGCTGCCAGATGAATGCCCCTCAGCGCAGATGTATAGATTGGAGTAGCCTGTCTGGTATGCGTGAGTATATCACAATACAAGCCCATCAGATGCAGCCTCTCCCCAACCCCTCTGTCGACATGAGGTGTTCTGTATTTATTTTCACACTTGCACTTGAAGACCCTTGCGACCGTATGACTCCATATGACTCACTATCATAAACCTGAAAATGGGAGATATATTTGTAGGTGTCCTTGAAGTTAGATTCAGAAATGGGGTGAGTTCATTGCTGACTCTCTAGCTTCCAATGAAAAAGGAGGAAAAGTCTCCTTGATGAATGATTAGTCAGGTCATTACTTTCCCTGATGGTGTCCATATATCATAGCAGCACATGTGATCATTTTGTAAGCTCACAGACTTCCTCTGGATAACAATTGTCTGTGAAATTGATAATCAGAATGTGTGTGAGTGAGAGAGAGAGAGAGGGAGGGATCAAGTGGACTATGTTTGTGAAGGATAGGAAAGTGATTGGGTTTGCTTCTTTCTGGATGTTAATTTACCATCGTGTCACGTTGCTAAAGGCCAATGACATCTGCTGGCAATTTGCAGGTTTGCTTATAATTCTAATTTTTATGTTTTAATATTTTTAATTTTCCCTGTTCTGCTGTTTCCTACTTGCCTGATCTATTGCCCAGCATTCTAAACAGACTTCCATAGAGTGTGTGGTCAATTGTCATGGCAATAAATAAAGTATAGCATTTGCGTAACCCCTTTCATGACTCTCAGCATCCCAAAATGCTTGACATTTAATTTAGAAGTATAATGGCACATAATAGGAATGGAGCAGCGAGTTGATGTGGAGCAGGTTTACATAACAATGAGATCACTTTTTGCACTTTCCTCGTACAGCTACACCACTAGTTACATAGAAACATAGAAACATAGAAATTAGGTGCAGGAGTAGGCCATTCGGCCCTTCGAGCCTGCACCGCCATTCAATATGATCATGGCTGATCATCCAACTCAGTATCCCGTACCTGCCTTCTCTCCATACCCTCTGATCCCCTTAGCCACAAGGGCCACATCTAACTCCCTCTTAAATATAGCCAATGAACTGGCCTCAACTACCCTCTGTGGCAGAGAGTTCCAGAGACCCACCACTCTCTGTGTGAAAAAAGTCCTTCTCATCTTGGTCCTAAAGGATTTCCCCCTTATCCTTAAGCTGTGACCCCTTGTCCTGGACCTCCCCAACATCGGGAACAATCTTCCTGCATCTAGCCTGTCCAACCCCTTAAGAATTTTGTAAGTTTCTATAAGATCACCTCTCAATCTCCTAAATTCTAGAGAGTATAAACTGAGTCTATGCAGTCTTTGTTCATCAGACAGTCCTGACATCCCAGGAATCAGTCTGGTGAACCTTCTCTGCACTCCCTCTATGGCAATAATGTTCTTCCTCAGATTTGGAGACCAGAACTGTACGCAATACTCCAGGTGTGGTCCAACCAAGACCCTATACAACTGAAGTTAGTTTTAGTTTTCTGGCAATTGGTGGTCTGGTGCCACCTTTTAATTCAGACACAAAGACGAGAGCGCACTTGAACTCCCTTCCCTCCCCTCCCTTCGAAAATGCAGTGCCTAGGCTGGATGAGGCAGCTGATTTTAGACCTCATCGGTCTTCCACGTCGATCGGCGAGTCGAAGTTGCCCTGTGTGTCATGGAGGGGGTTCTGCTAACCACCTTCCGAGACCTTTGGCAGCTTAGGTGGACCGATCTGGTACCGTTGGACTCCTCTCGGAGGCCATGACCTCCGCAAAGTGGATAATTCAGAAATGACTAATCTATCTTTCCCTCTCATCCCCTGCCTTCTCCCCATACTCACTGACAGTTTATTAGAGTTGTTAACATGCCAAGACTTCTAAGGAAGTAGAGTTGTTGGTGTGTTTTCTTGTCCAGTCCAGTGCAAGTTGCTGGTGATATTTACTCCCAGGAACTTGAAGTTTTCAATCATTCCTGAACCTGGTGATATCTCCTGCCTGATTCTAGCTGTGAGCTGAGGACATGGTGGGGATACTTGATGGGAGGATACAAGGGTGGTGAGCCTTTTGTACGATTTTCATAGTTCACAGATTATGAGTGGTGGTGAGGCATGTTGGTGTAGTCGGTCAATTTCACTCTCCAACAGACTTTCTCTTGGATAGTGTTGGCAGTGATGGTTCAAGTGTCTTCAATCTAAATAAACAAAATTATAAAGCTATGAGAAGAGGATTGGTGTGCTTGATTGGGAGTTCATGGAGTCATAAAGCACTAAAACATTCACTTTGGCCCAATACATGCATGCCGACCAAATTCCTCATCTAAGATAGTCCATTTGCATTTGGTCCATATTCCTCTAAACCTATCCCTATGACACACTGGTCTACCAGAGGAGTATGTGTTAAAGAAGGAACTGCAGATGCTGGAGAATCGAGGGTTACACAAAAAGACTCATGTCTGAAGAAGGGTCTCAACCCGAAACATTGCCTATCTCCTTCTGTCCTTAGATGCTGCTGCACCCGCTGAGTTTCTCCAGCTTTTTGTGTAACCCTACCAGAGTATCTTCAGCAACGGACTGGTTCCACCAAGATGCAGTACAGAATGCCACAGCAGATCCTTCTTCCCTATGGCTATCAAACTGTACAATTCCTCCTCCTTCTGTCGTGGGGTAGACTGACTCCCCCATCCCCAAATCTTTGCACATCCCTAATCATTTCCACTCATCACTTTAATCTCATATTCCATGCATCTTGTGTTTTATGACTGTTGGCAAATCAATTTCCCTCCTGGAATAAATAAAGTTACATCATATCCTACCTGTCCATGTTGTAAGTTCAGATGGTGGAAAGGCCATGGTTAATATTTAAATAAATAATTAGCAAATAAGTTGCATTGACGCACAAAACGGAAAATATTAATCTCTGGGTGTCAAGAGAAAGTAAAGATAGTTTTAACTCGTCCTTTGGAAGGCGACTCCGGACTGTCAAAGCTGCCACAACCAGTTTTTATCCACAAGTAGTTGTTCTACACAACAGCCAAAAATCTATAGCCTCCCTTTGATCTGGTATTTTGTTGGTTCACATGCTTAATCAATGGTGTTTTATCATTATTTTTATTATTATTAATGTTTAGTGTTTTCTGAGTCATTGGTAACTGTCAGTGTATGTCCTGTTGTTACTTGTGGGCGGAGCACCAAGGCAAATTCCTTGTATGTGAATACTTGGTCACTAAACCTACTTACTTACTTACTTACTTACTTAAAGTTGCCAGAAATAACATTCGGTTGGATGACTGGGTATATATTAGAACCTGACAAAGCAGGATCAAGAAATTGATAACGAGAGACAAAATAAAATGAGAGTGGACTGAAGAGAAACAAAACACACTGCAAGGTACCCGTAGAAATGTAAAAGAGCAAACGATACGAACACCTTGCAGTGTACCTGAAGAGTACCTGTCCAAGAATGCTGAGGACCTGTACAAGAAGGGACAGAGCCGGCTGTACTTTTTGAGAAGTCTCTGTTCCTTCAACGTCTGCAGGAAATGCTGCAGATGTTCTACCAATCGGTGGTAGCCAGTGCCATCTTCTTCCCTGCCATGTGCTGGGGCAGCTGGGTGAAGGCCGCGGATGTCTACAGGATTGAGAAATTCATCGGGATGGCTGGCTCCGTCCTGGGGATGGAGTTGGATTCATGGTCTTGGAGGGGTGGATGCTCCTCAAACTGCGGGGCATCCTGGACATTACAGCTCATCTGCTCCGTGACACACTAGTCAACCTTGAGGAGTATCTTCAGCAACAGACTGATTCCACCAAGATGCAGGACAGGACGCCACAGGAGATCCTTCTTCCCTGTGGCTATCAAACTGTACAACCCCTCCCACTGCACATCCTGAATCCTTTCCACACATCACTTTAATTTCATGTTTTTTGTGTTTTTGTGACTGTTGGCAGATCGATTTCCCTCCTGGGATAAATAAAGTTCTATCATATTGTATCAATACCCTGGGCAAATGCAGGTAGTAACAGGATATTATAAAAAGAGGAGAATTGAGGATGGAAAATGAGGAAATGGTGGAGGAATAACATAATTACTTTTGTGTGTGAATTCAAACATGCCAAATATTTTAGAGAATACAGGGTATTGTGAGACTGAGAGACTGAAGGAATTAGTGCATAGTCAAACAGAAAATCTTCTGTTGGTGAACTTATGTTGATGTATCCCAAGAATGTAATGATCAACATTCTGGAATTGATGGGATGGCAGAGTGGGTTCAATCCTGCTGATGTGAAGTCTGCACTTTCTCTTTGTGAGTACATGTGTTTCCTTGGAGTGCTCTAGTTTCCTTCCACATCCCAAAGACATACAGGTTGGCAGGTGAAATGGCCATTGTACATTGAGCAGAGCTGCACCCTCCCAGTGCCAGAAACCGTGGTTCAGTCCTGACCTTGGGTTCTGCCTACGTGGAGTTTGCATGTTCGCCCTGTGACAGTGTGGGGTTTACCACAGCTGTTTTGGTTTTCCCCCACCTCTAAAGTAATGTCAATTGGTGGATTAACTGCCGCTGTAAACTGCCCTTGGTGCGTAGATGAGTCATAGAATCTAGGAGATGATGAGAATGTGAAGAGAATAATCTGGGAATAATATAAGATTATTGTAAATGGGTGGTTGTTGCTCCGCGCAGACGCGGTGGACCAAATATCCTGTTTTTTAATGTATCTCTCTGTACTTCCAATGTCTTCACACATAGTGGATGCTCTTCATGCCATTTTTGATGTATTTTGGAATTGTTCCAGTAGATTGCTGTGTCAAATGTGAACCAATATTTAAGAGAGATAATGGTTGTTAACAGGCTGGTAACCTTATTTCAGTGATAGAGAAATTGCTGGAATCTATAATGAAAGATGGAATAAAGCAACCCCTTGAAAAGAATAATAGGATTGAGCAGAGTCGTCATGGATTTATGGAAGGAGAATCACATTTGACTAATCAGCTTTTAAGCTCAACAGCTTCTCAATTATTTTTTGACTAATAGTTTCCTCAGCTTCTTATTCCTGCATCATCCATGATTTTCTAATACATCCTCAATTGATAGGCCTTCCGTCACAGGAACCACTCTGGTGAATCTTCACAGCAGTTTATCTGTAATAAGTGTATCCTTCATGAAAAGTCTTATCTATCCTCTGGGTGCGATCTTACTAAAATGTTACATTATTGTAGTAAGTGAGCGGCACGGTGGCGCTGTGGTAGAGTTGCTGCCTTACAGTGCCAGAGACCCGGGTTCAATCCTGACTTTGGTTACTGTCTGTACGAAGTTTTATGTTCTCTGGTCGGCGTGGGCTCGGTGGGCCAAAAGGCCTGTTTCTGTGCTGTATCTCAAAACTAAACTTCCTTCCTCATGCACTCGAATGAGCTTGTCCTAAAGGCCAACAGGTGATTTCCCTTTCTATTAGCCTCCTTCAGCAGCATGATAACTCTCACTAACTTGTGCAGGAGGGCACTCATAGAGTGATACAGTGTGGAAATAGGCCCTTTGGCCTGTCGGTAATTTATTTGCCCGTACCTTATTCCTTATATCAATTAATCAGCAGAGGAGTTCCTTACAACACAGTTTTATTGAGGGAGAGTCATACAGCAAGCAGGCCAGTGACTGTAAGAGTCTCTCTGACTTTATTTGTCTATGCATAGGCTTTTTATACAATATAGTAAACAGGTTATTGTGTGATAAGATATTGCAACCTTCACACACATACAGCTTAATCTTACAAGCGCCAACTGTCTGCCGGGAGGGTGCGTTTGCTGTTACTAAGAGCTACGTGGTTTCTGTTTTTTTCCTAATCAGATAGTTTGCAGTTTGTTATGTGTTCTTTGGCACATATTGAATCTTGCAAGGTTCAGCATGTCTTGGTTACATTTTAAGGCTACATAAGGCTACATGTGAGGTGCTACATCTTGGCAGGACAAATCAAAATAGGACATACATGGTAAATGGTAGGGAATTGAGGAATGCTGTGGAACAGAGGGATCTAGGAATAACTGTGCATAGTTCCCTGAAGGTGGAATCACATGTAGATAGGGTGGTAAAGAAAGCTTTTGGTGTGCTGGCCTTTATAAATTAGAGCATTGAATATAGGAGTAGGGAAGTAATGTTAAAATTGTACAAGGCATTGGTGAGATCAATTCTAGAGTATGGTGTACAATTTTGGTCGCCTAATTATAGGAAGGATGTCAACAAAATAGAGAGAGCACAGAGGAGATTTACTAGAATGTTGCCTGGGTTCCAGCAACTAAGTTACAGAGAAAGGTTGAACAAGTTAGGTCTTTATTCTTTGGAGCGCCGAAGGTTAAGGGGGGACTTGATTGAGGTCTTTAAAATGATGAAAGGGATAGACAGAATTGACGTGGATAAGCTTTTCCCATTGAGGGTAGGGAAGATTCAAACAAGAGGGCATGACATGAGAATTAAGGGACAGAAGTTTAGGGGTAACATGAGGGGGAACTTCTTTACTCAGAGAGTGGTGGCTGTGTGGAATGATCTTCCTGCAGAAGTGGTGGAGGCAGGATTGATTTTAACATTTAAAAGTAAAGTGGATAGGTATATGGATGGGAAGGGAATGGAGGGGTATGGTCTGATTGCAGGTAAATGGGACTAGGGGAAAATAAATGGTCGGCACGGACTGGAAGGGCCGAGAAGGCCTGTTTCCGTGCTGTAATTGTTATATGGTTATATGGTTATATGACAATTAGCTAGTACAGTGTTTTATTTTACAATTTATTTCACAGGCCCAAAATGCCCACACTGGCCAACAATGTCCCAGGTACACGAGTCCCACCTGCTTGTGTTGTCTATGTACTTCTGGCAGCTTGTTCCATATACCCACTACCCTTTGTGTGGAAAACGTACACCTCAGATTCCTATTAAATCTTTTTCCCCTTCATATTAAACCTATGTCCACTGGACCTAGATTCCCGTACTCTGGGCAAGAGACTCTGCATCTACTCAGTCTATTCCTCTCGTTATTTTATACACCTCAATAAGATTACCCCTCATCCTCCTGTGCGCCAAAGAATAAAGTGTCAGCCTACTCAACCTCTCCCTATAGCTCAGACCCTCCAGCCCTGGCAACATCCTTGTACATCTTCTATGTACCCTTTTCAGCTTCACAACATCTTTCCTGTAACATGGCGACCAGAACTGAACACAATATTCTAAATGCGACCTTGCCAACGTCTTGTACAACTGCACCATGACCTCCCAACTTCTATACTCCGCTCCCTTTGAAAGCCAATTTTTTCCATTTTCTAAAAACAGTGAACCACATTAAATATCTTTGCAGAAATGAATAACTTAATCATGTATCTGTACACTGTGGATGGCTCGTTGTAATTGTGTATTGTTTATCTGCTGACTGGTCAGCACACAACAAAACTGCACCTTGGCACAAGTGACAATAAACTAAACTGAACCAACCCTCTAATGTTTCTCATTTTACTCCACCTGCTACTTTGTTGCCCAGATACTTACCTTGCCAGAAACGCCTTGAACTGTCTTTGCATCCTCACCATGATTCACATTCCCAATGTGGAAATATGATATTTGATCCTCCTATCCAAATCAATGATATAGATTGTGAATAATCAGTGTGCACGCACCAAACTGTGAGGATCTGTTCAACTCCCACTCCAAATACACTGCATCCACTGGTTCCCCTCGCATCTTCTCGTCTAGATGCAGTACCAAAGAACTCAAATAATTTACTTAAACATGACAAAGATAGACACAAAATGGAGTAACTCGGTGGGTCAGGCAGCTTCTCTGGAAAGAAAGAATAGGTGAAGCTTCGGGTTGGAAACCTTCTTCAGACACTTAAAACATGATTTGTTTTTCATAATGCATGTTGATTCTGTACAACTATTATTATTAATATTATTATTATTATTATTATTATTATTTTCTTTTGTCTTGTTATCACCTAATTCCTTACAGTTTCTAGTATTTTCCCAAGAGCTAACATCAACCTAATAGGTTGGTGAGATGTTTGTTTACTTTGTCTCTCCTTTATAAATCGTGGTGTCTTAATTGTAACCCTACAATCTGTGAGAACCATTTCAGAACCGCTCCAGAATTTTGGAAAATAATACCAGAGCATCCATTAATTGTATAGATACCACTCCCAAACCTCTGAGATGTAATTTATCAAGTCCAAAGGATTTATCAATATTCAAGCTCATTACCTTGTTGAGAAGCATTTCATTATTTCTACTAATATACTTTATTTCCTCATTGGCATTGGACCCTTTGTTCAATAGTATTCATTTGGGGGTGGAGGATTGTTCTGCTGATGCTGGAAATCTGAGAGAAAAAGAGAAACTCTTTGGGAACATTCAACAAGACAGATGGTATCAGCAGAAAGAGAAAGAGAGCTAATGCTTCAGGTCAAAGACCATTCATCAGAACTGGCAAGAAGAGAAAAACAAGTTAGATTTAAACTGCAAGGAAGTCAAAGATATGGACAAAGATTAAGTAAGTTCAGAGCAATGAGGAATGTGAGCATTGAATGCAGGCATCTGACTCCACTCTGCAAAGTCTGGGCATGAAATAAAAGTAGAAAATGCTGAACACACCTAGGAAATCGGGCAATGTCCTTGAATCGTACAGTACAGGAATGGGACATTCGGCCCACCATGTCTCTGCCCACCATTTACTTTAGTTTCGAGACACAGTATGGAAACTGATCCTTCGGCCAACCGAGTCTTTTTTTTCCCTGTACACTAGTTCGATCCTAAACACGGGACGATTTACAGAAGCCAATTAACCTACAAACCTGTACGTCTTTGGAATGTGGGAGGAAACCGGAGCACTCAGAAAAATCCCAAACGGTTACGGGAAGAACATGCAGACTCTGTACCGACACGACCTGTTGTCAGGATTGAACCCGAGTCTCTGGTTCAGTAAGGTAGCAACTCTACTGCTGCGCACTGTGCCGCCTGTACTCATCCCATTTACCAACACTTGGGCCATGCCTCGGTGATTCAAATACTCCTCAAGATGATTCTTAAATATTGTAAGAGAGATCTGCTCCTCCGTCCTCTCAGGCAGTGCGCTTCAGACTCCAACCTCCCTCGGGATTAAAACAAAGTATTCCTCAGATTCCCCATCAGTGGAGTGAGAAATGGTGCGAACACTGTTGTGTGGGTAACTATTCACCAGCAGGTGGTTATGCTTTGGTTGTGGGATATTGTGAAATCAAGCTGTGGGTTAATATCCTGTCTGGCTTGTGAACCTGTACCATTCCATACATCAGCTGACTAGAACTGTGAGGACAGTCTTAGCCGTCTGGAAATGAAAGGCTCAGCCACAGCATAAAACTGGCCCAGCGCATCAATCATCCCTGATGGCCTGGATAATAATTGTAGATGGAATCTCGGCATTTGCAAAAAATTATTCAGCCGGTGGAGCCTGCATTGTTCATAACCCAATGTCAACCAACAAGTTAGTGTAAGTGACCTTTACCACAGCCATCTTTTCTGTGCAAATGTGTCCTGGGGTTAAATGCAGAAGGCTGATCAATAATGTAAATTTGCAAGTGATGGCACCCAGAAGAGCAATTGATAAAGAAGGAAATATTGACTAAGTGCCTGGAAGCTTGATTCAAATCGAGACCGGTTTCCGAAGCAAATGGAAATGCATATTTTACTTCAAAAACCTGCTTATTTTTAAGATAAATGTTCCTTTGCCTAGCTTCTGCATTTGGTAATTGTTCTGCTGTGTGCAAATGAGTTATTACAAGTTGGAACAGTCTGGGACCAGGCCCAAGCCTGTACTAGATTTGTCTTCCCAGCAAAGTTAATAGAGGCTGCCTCTCATTCCCCTCAGTACCTGGGAGAAGATCAAATATTCAACTGAGTTCCTGCTCCTGTTTATTATCCATTGATCCTTGCTGGTGGGTTCTGATGTATTAATATTGGGTGATGGCAGTGGGGCACAAGCCTTGTTTGTTACCTTTTCCCCTTCGGCTCCTGGTCACAAATACTTGTCGAATAGTTAGTGCAAATTTGCAGAGAAATCCTGAAGAAGTGTAACAAGGGGGAGGGTAGGGATTGGGGGAGGGGAGGGTGAGGAGCAAACCTGATACGAGAAACACAATTTTTGTTTGCGTTGCACTGTGGAATTTCTTTAAACACACATACCAAGACCTCATGCGATAAAACATGGCAGTGTGATTTATTTTCTTTGGAGTATCTAATTTATTGAGGTCAAGAAGCAGCCTTGGAACAAAACTACTGAGGGCATATTTAGCTGGAGCAAGCTGTGGTGTTGCCTATGAGATATGAGTAATACTGTGGGATTTTTAGTGCTCGCTGGTTATCTGGCTGCTCTCTGTGATTAATGCTACGTGGGATACTTATTTCAAAGCAGGGCATTGTTCAAAGTCTTATATAAGGGATCACATAATTTTGTTAAAACTTGAACCCGAGACCTTTTGGGAATAATAATAAATCCTCCTTGTTAGTCCTGCTGGTTTGATTATAAATGCTATGATCTGAGCTCTCAACAGTGGACAAATCCTGGGTATGAGATTCTCGGTGTTAAGGGATAGAGGTGATTAAGATCCTAATGTATGGCAGAGCATGTGCAGGGAGCTGAAAGGGCTACTCTCACTTCAATTTATTGTGTTTTTATTGTTCTAAACCATGGGTTTGAAACAACACCTTGTTCTACTAGGATACATATGGTAAAAAGGAGTATGCTACATCTGACATATGTACAGAGGTTGCAGACAAGTTACAGTAATGTATATGTCATCCATATACATTATTAGTATATAATGGGTGACGTTTCATGTCTGCAGAAGGGTATCGACCCGAAACGTTACCCATTCCTTCTCTCCCAGGGATGCTGCCTGTCCTGCTGAGTTTCTCCAGCATTTTGTGTCTATCTTACATTAATGTATGCTCTCTCCTTCTCTCTTTGTATCTTTTGTTGATGTTCCATCTCTTGCCTTTATCTTTAGCATGTGTTTATCTGTTTCCTCTCATTGCATCCTACCTGGGTTTAATGTTTGAAAGCTCAGACACCGCAAGGAATGAAGAAACAGCGAAATTGTTTAAATATGTATCAGTTTAATTGGCATTATTAATGCTGAGACAATTCTGTCCCTGTGGAGTTGTTTTGTCTTGTCTGGCTTTCAAAAGTAAGCAGGAGATGTAGAATTAATTGGTACAATGCACACACATAAGTGTGCAGTCCTTAGGCAGATGACAAGATCGAAATCAGATGAAGGAGTCTTCCATTTAAAGGCAGGACAGTCAACAGGCCTGATTGTAGTAAATATACAGACTTATTTATTGAAGCAGAAAGACACACAATAGAAAGGCTGGGTGCTCCCATTTAACAACATGGCAATCGTATTACTGAAGGTTACATATAAAGCTGGAGAAACTCAGCGGGTGCAGCAGCATCTAAGGAGCGAAGGAGATAGGCGACGTTTCGGGTCGAGACCCTTCTTCAGGTTTTGAAGTAATCGTATTACTGATGCTACTCATGTATAACATCATGAGAGGAATAGATCAGGTAAATGCATAATGTCTTTGATCCAGAGCAGTGGAATTGAAAAACAGAGGTTTAAGGTGTAGGGGAAAGATTTAATGAGAACCTGAGGGGTAACCTTTTAACACAAAAGGTGGAGGTGTACGGAACATGCTGCCAGAGGAGGTAGTTGAGGCAGGTACTATAGGAACTTTTAAGAAACATTTAGATGGGTACATGGATACGGCAAGTTTAGGGAGATGGACCAAAAGCAGGCAGGCATGTGACTAGTTTAGATGGTGCTGAAGAAGGGTTTTGACCCAAAATGTCGCCTATCTCCTTCACTCCTTAGATGCTGCTGCTGGAGTTTCTCCAGCCTTTTGTGCACCTTAGATGGGGCATGTTGTTCGGCGTGGGCAAATTGGGTCAAAGGGCCTGTTGCCACACTCTATGGCTCCCTTGAAATGATTGCCATTTAGCATTTATCAACGCTGAAGAGCCAAGGTCTATTTTTGGGTAAAAGAAACATTGTGAAATTAGAAAGATGGATTCAACACATTTGAAAGATGTGAATTCATTGTACAGCCTTCCACACATAGGATTTTGAAGATTACTTATTTATTCACAAGATGTAAATGGCCCCGGCAATGGTGCATTCATTGTCTATCATTAATAGTTCCTGAACTGAGAAGGCTGTTAAGAGTCAAATGTGTAATTGGGTTTGGCCTCGCATATAGAGCGGAGAGGGTAAAGGGCCTGTCCCACTGTACGAGGTAAATCAGGAATTCTCCCGAGTTTTCCCCTGATTCGAACTTGGAGAATGTCTGTAGCGGGCCCGTAGGAGTTCGTGGATGTCTCGTAGCGGCTCGTATTGCTAACGGTAGGTACTCGGAAAATCCGGTAAACTCGTGACGTTTTTTCAACACTGTGAAAAATGTCCACGAGTAAAAAAATACTGGTGATGAAAAAATGTGTTACTTTTTCCTATAAGAGCCGCTACAAGACATCCACGAACTCTTACGAACCCGCTACGGACATTCCCCGCGTTCAATCTGGGGAAAACATGGGAGAACTCTTAAATTACCTCGTACAGTGGGACAGGCCCTTAAGGAGGGATTTCCTCCCATGAAATACATTAGTGAGCCAGATGGGTTTCTAAAAGCAGCCTGATAATTTCTTAGTTACTATTGCTGAGACTAGCTTTTTTTTTGCATTCCTGTTCTCTTTGGCAAGCTAAATATATTTATTTTGCTCAACAGCCATGGTTGCATTCAAAAGGCTCCATCCGTTACTTCAATAGCTTAACCATTACATTACTGTACTTCAAGTCGGGACCTAAACTTGGATCAAGATTGATGTCTTTTCCCTGGCCTAAAAAGGTGGTTTAGAAAGGTGCCTAAAAATATGTTTTGTACGCCTGTTTAGTTTAGATTTTTAGTTTAGTTTGAGATATAGCGTGGGTACAGGCCCTTTGGCCCACCGAGTCCACACCAACCAGAGATACCCGTACACTAACGCTATCCTACGCACCAGGGAAATTTATAATTTTACTGAAGCCAATTTTAGTGAAGTACAAACCTTTACGTCTTTGTAATGGAGGAAACCAGAGCACATGGGTAAAATCTTGCACGGCCACAGGGAGAACATACAAACTCCGTACCAACAGCACCCGCAGTCGGGATCAAACCTGGGTCTCTGGTGCTGTAAGGCAATAACTCTACCGCTGCACCATTGTGCTGCCCTCTGAACTTTGAACCTCAAATCTAGCCTGAAGGTGAAAGCAGCAGCAAAGGAAAGTGTGAATGCTCAGCTGACAGTGAAGGAATAGTTGAAAGGAAAGAGTATCAAAAACCAGGAACAAACCCCTAGCTGGTGATGGAACACTTTCCTTGGTTCCGATGCTACCTGTGTCCTTTCCTCCAGCTATTTTAGGGCCTTTTCATTTGAGGCTTACTTCGAGATCTAACACCAGTTGTTGCCTTTGTTGAAAATCTAAACAAAAACCTGCAAATGCTGGAAAACTAAAATGAAAACCTGAACTCTAGAACTCAGCAGGTCAGACAGCATTTATGGCAAGAGAAATGGTTAACTTTTCAGATCCAGGCTCCTTTATTAGAAACGCACAACACCGGACTCAGGAACAGCTTCTACCCCTCCATTATCAGGCTTCTGAATGGTCCTTCCATAAGCTAGGTTACTGTTTCATTCACCTCTACCTCATTGAGGACATTGGACTTTGCTGAAAACTACATTCTGCACACTGTGACTTGAGTTTGAACTGATCAGTAAGGTATATCTGATCTATTTGGCTAGCATGCAAAACAAAGTGTAGAAGTTGGGAGGTCATGTTGCAGTTGTATAAGAAGTTGGTAAAACTGCATTTAGAGTATTGTGTTCAGTTCTGGGCACCATGTCATAGGAAAGATGTTGTCAAGTTGGAAAGAGTACAGAGAAGATTTACAAGGATGTTGCCTGAACTAGAGGGTTTTAGCTATAGGGAAGTTGAGTAGGCGGGGACTCTATTCCCTGGAGTGCAGGAGGATGAAGGTGACCTTATAGAAGTGTGCAAAATCATGAGAGGAATAGATCGGGTAGATGCACAGTCTCTTGCCCTTATTAGGTGAATCGAGGACATAGGTTGAAGGTGAAGGGGAAAAGATTTAATAGGAATCTGAGGGATAACTTTTTCCACACAAAGTGTGGGTGGGTGTAAGGAACAAGCTGCCAGAAGAGGTAGTTGAGGCTGGGACGATCCCAATGTTTAAGAAACAGTTAGACAGGTACATGGATAGGCCAGGTTTGGAGGGATATGGACCATATGCAGGCAGGTGGGACTAGTGTAGTTGGTACAAGCTGTAGTACAAGTACAAGTTGGTACAAGAGTGGGCAAGTTGGGCCGAAGGACCTGTTTCCACACTGTATCACTCCATGACTCTATGACAACGTATTTACTGTACCTTGGTACATGTGACAATAATAAACCTAAACTTAGAACCATTCATGGATCTTGCTTTAGCACGTGAGATGGGTAAGAGTTTACCAGGGCTACTGTGGCACAGAATGTGATTAGGACAAGGACATCGTCTTTCCTGGATCTGATGAGATCCAGCATTTAAAACACATATCAGATGGGTGAATATTTTGAGTGAAAACTGTACAAGAAAATGAGGAATAGAGCAGATTTGTGTAAGGCTAGTGTTATTTTGGCCTTCCTGTCCCCTTTACCAATGTTCATTGTGTGATTAGAAAGAGTGAGAAAGCTCAGTGCTATGTGCTTTCATCACCTGTTTAATGAATGATCATCTGCAAATATTTTCTATATTAGTTGAAGCAATAAAATATTTTTTTTTCTGCAGCATCGTATTGACAAGGAGGTGGGGTTAGCACTGGCATCAATCCCAACCCTTTGCATCTAGATTTAGGTTTGCTATTGTGAGTTATATTTAGGTAGAGTGAAAAAAGCTTTGATTTGCTTGCTAACTAACAACTTGGCACAAACGGCACCCGTGGCGGAGATTGAACCCAGGTCTCTGGTGCTGTGATACTGCTGAGCCGTTGTGCCACCATGAGCAGAAATATGACCTTCCTTCAGTCAAAGGTCAGAAGCAGGCTGTTTGCTGATGATTGCACAATATTCAGTACTATTTATAACTCCTTGGGTGATGAAGTAGGCCACATCCCAATGCAGTAAGACCTGGACAATATCCAGGAGTGGGGCTGACAGGTGCCACACGACACGTGCTACACAAACGCAAGGCAATGACTATATCCAACAACGGAAAATCCGGGTTTCAGCCCCTGACATTCCATGCTATTACTATCAATGTGTCAATATCCTGGGGTTTGCCATTGACCAGAAACTGAACTGAAGTAGCCATATATACATTGTGTGGCCACTAGAGCAGGTCACATCCTGTGGTGAG
Source organism: Raja brachyura (assembly GCA_963514005.1). The sequence goes on from OY740781.1 coordinate 32,034,207, forward strand.
TAACTCGTGTGTTAACTCATTGTGGAAACAGGCTGTTCGGCCCAACTTGCTCACACTGGCCAACGTGTCCCATCTATACTAGTCCCACCTGCCTGCGTTTGGTCCATATCCCTCTAAATCTGTCCTATCCATCTACCTGTCTAAATGTTTCTAAATATGAGCTCCCCAAGACCTATCCATCAGCTTCAAGGCTCAAGTTCACAAGTTATAGAAGTAGAATTAGACCATTTGGCCATTCGAGTCTACTCCGCCATTCAATCGTGGCTGATCTCTGCCTCTTAATCCCATTTTCCTGCCTTCTCCCCATAACCCAAAGGCTCATGAGGAATGTGATGGACCACTTTCCACATGCCTAGATGACTGAAGCCTCAGCACCACGCAAGATGCCTGACACCATGCAGGGTATAGCAGCCTGTTTGATAGGCACCCAATCCACAACATACTCCACTGACACAGTAACCGCATTTGTACCATCCGCAAATGCACTGCAGCAACTCCCAAAACGCCATAGACAGCACTTTTCTAAACCCACAACCTACAACAAGCAGAAGGACAAAGGCGACAGTAGTATGGGAACGCTAGGACCTGGAGGTTGCCCTCCATGCCGCACTCATCCTGACTTGAAAATGTATCACTGTTTACCTTTGCTGAGTCAAAATCCTTGAACTCTCTCCCAAACAGCATTGCAGGCATGTCCAAACTACAAGTATTGCAATGGTTCAAGAAGGCAGCTCACCATTGCCTTCTCAAGGGGGCAATTTGGGGTGGGCAATTAAATGCTGACTGTGCCTGCAAAGCCCACATCTCTTGAATGAATGCAAAAAAGATTAGCCATGTTTTCCAGTAACTCCACTGGGGGATTTTCAGATGTGGCTAAGTTGGGATATAGTTTGGCTTAGTTAATATTCTGTCCCATGGGATGGTTGCGTGCCAACATTTCAGTGAGACTAATTAGTTCTTGGCTAACAGTGCAGATCGGAAGTTTGAGCGGATTCTACAATAATGTTTAGTTTAGTTTATTATTAATGTCACGTGTACAGAGGTACAGGGAAAAGCATGCTATCTAGTCAAATAAACTATAATGAAAAATAATGGCACGTTCATAAGTTATCAAAGCAGAATTAAGCCATCGGCTTATCGTCTGCTCCACCATTCAATCATGGCTGATCTATCTTTCCCTCTCAACCCTATTCTACTGCCTTCTCCACATACAGTAACCTCTGACACCTGTACTGATCAAGAATCTATCTATCTCTGCCTTAAAAATATCAATTGACAGCCTCTACAGCCTTCTGCGGCAATGAATTCCAGAGAGTCATGAATTTTGTCATCATGATTTCTTGATTGCTCCATATTCATCTTAAGTGAATTTTCACAGATTCACCACCCTCTGATTAAAGAAATTGGCCTCGGGTCCGAGACTCTCCCACTAGTGGAAACATCCCTTCCGCATTCACTCTATCCAGGCCTTTCATTACTCAGTAAGCTTCAATGTGGTCCCATCCTTCTAAACTAAATTTGGGTAAGTAATGCTCATTTGTACCAGGTCAGAATAGGGACATGTGCAAGAGTCTACTCTTGAGCTCTGAGATTTCAAGCACAATGTAAAGCTGCAGTTCAATACTGTGTTTCTGCAGAGTGGCCTCATGGGGTCTAAAAACACCGCATGGATCAGTTAAGGTTCTGCTCACAAATGATTTGACAGCTCAGGCACCGTTTTGTCTAATCAGCCATGATGGTGTGTCTCTTTTTGGCGTTATTTTATTGCATTGACCAGCAATCAAGGGTTGTAATCTTTTTCTCATTTACAAAGCATTCCTCCTTGCTACTTCTGATTCACAACTTTAGGTTTTTTTCATTATTAAGCTGATGTCTGTGGCCATGACTTGACATTGTGCTGTCAAATTTCTCCTGATGGGGTCAAATGCTGTGCACTCCCTTCAACACCGGGGAAATTATGTGTTCACAGCAATTAGTCTGTTTTCCCAATTGCTGGCATTGCTCTTGTGATCCTTGGAACTTGCAATGAACCCTGTGCACCACCTCCACCATGCCTGTTAGAGAATAAAAATGACTTCTTATAATTGCAATTGAATTTTTAGAACACCAAATTTTGTTGAAACATTTTATAATATATCACATTATTAATTACTGTTGAAGCTCAGAATGGTTATTCTTCAGGCATCTTGAAGGAAGGCGTTGACCAGAGGAATACCTTGCTCTTCTTTTGAATAATGTTACAGCTCCATAAATCTTTAGCAGAAGTGGTCGGCAAAGGCTTTGATCAGGACGTCGTCGATTCAGGTCCTGTTCCAGAGACCAAAACACATTGTCCACATGTGTACACATTACAACAACACTGATGGTTCAGTGGTCCTTATATTGTCACATGGGGCAACACAGCTAGGTGGCGCAGCAGTAGACTTGTTGCCTTACAGTGCCAGTGACCCAGGCTTGATCCTTACTTTGAATGCCGTCTGTATGGAGTTTGCTCGTTCTCCCCGGTACCTGCGTGAGTTTTCTCCGGGAGCTCCGGTTTTCTCCTACACTCCAAAGACGTACAGGTTTGTAGGCTAATTGGCCTGGTAAAATTGTAAATTGTCCCTAGTGTGTGTAGGATAGTGGTAGTGTGCGGGGATTGTTGGTCGGCGACGACTCGAAGAGCCCAAGGGTTCTATTTCCGCGCTGTATCTATAAACAAGTTAAATGTGTAAACGACAGTGACCTTCTTTTCTTACATACAATCCAGCACAGTATTCCCATACTTAAGCACATCGTCAATTACCAAATGTACAGATATAGTGTACCGAGCCAACACGAGTCCTGGCATTTGCTCGAGACTTTAAGCCACAGTTCAATCAGGCTCTAAGACGGATGGAAAAGATTTCACAACAACTTAGAGCAGATGATTTCTCCCAGGTGACCTGGCTTCTGATCATTCCCACTGCAAACATCACAAAAATACATTATCTGATCAGTATCTCATTACTCTTTGTGGATTTATGCTGTTCACATGTCACATACTACTTTTCCAATGTTAGATCACTGATTACACTTCACAGTACTTCATTAGCTGTTAAATATTTCAGAATGGTATGATATTATGAAAGTCTCTACCTAAAAGAAAGTCTAGCTTACTTCATTTGATTTGGATGCTTTTAAAAACAATCTTTGTATCGGCTTACCAGTACTCACCGAGTTATCTTGTTTTGTACACTATGCAGATTGGCCCGTACTCAATGAAAAAGATGAAATTAAATGAAATGAAATCAATGAAAAAGAAACCTGTTATATTTAGTTTTAATTGAAAACTGTTTCCCTCTATATGTCCATGCTAATACACACACCACTGTGTAACTACATCAGTGAATCGGGACCTTGGATCAGGGCCAGGTTTAATCTATGCAGAGTTGATATAGGAATCTTAATGGTACTTGTCCTGGAGACTCATTTAATTAGAGACAGGTGCAGTGGACATTGAATTAGATGATAACAATTATTAATTATGCCGAATTAGGTCAGCCTTCACAGTTGCCTTCCTTCATCATATGATTGACAAGGAAGCATTTTCTGTAGGTTATCTGTGATTTTGAAAATGCATATCCAGTTGGCAGAATGGAAAAGCTTCCCGGAAGATCAAAACGCATGCAGCATAGACAATGTAATAGATACCAAGAGCAGGTTCAGGCTCTAACTCAATCAATGTGTTTCAATGATGTTACAGTGTGTGAGATGGAACTGTGAGTGGGTTATGAATGTCAGAAGAGCTTTGCATGGACCCTTTCTATTAACTATCTTACTCCGTGTCTTTTCTTCCCTGAATTGAGTTTTATTTTTTCTCATTCCTCATTCAATGGAAGCTTAGCAGTGAGCCCCTTGGAAAACCACCTGCCTTTTAGGGGGCAGTTCGCAGCTCCCCCCCTCCCCCCCCCCTCCCCCACCCTCCCCCCCCCTCTCCCCCCCCCTCCCCCCCCCCTCTATATTGTTCTCCCAACAGTTCTCTTTGAGGCACACAGCCAGACATAAAAACAGCTCTTTTCCACGAGTAGCACTACTCAATAACCAAAAATCTGTAGCCTCTCTTTGCTCTGGTATTTTATTTAATTCACATGTTTAGTCGATAGTGTTTTATTATTAATGTTTAATGTTTTATGTGTCATTCCTAACGGTCACTGTATGTCATGTTGTCACTTGCGGGCGAAGCACCAAGACTAATTCCTTGTATGTGAATACTTTGCCAATAAACTTAATCAATAAACTTATTCATGTACCTTCCTGTCATGGTCCGTGTTACGTGATTACAGTCAGGAATCCTGGCTGACATTTCACTGATGCCAGCACCATGGAGGCCATTACCTTCTTCATACCACCCACACTCTCGCACTTCATATTGAAGTCGGCCTGATTAATCCAAAGCGTTAAGCAGGGGCTGATGGGTTTGGGGAGACTCAATATTTCAGAAATCAGAACCTCGACCGCATATTGATAACAATCTCCAGCATATGGAGTTGGAATGAGAAAGTCTTACAGCATGAAAACGGACCCTTTGGCCCAACCTGCTCATGCTGACCAAGATGCCCCATCTACACTGATCTTACCTTCTGCATTTGGTCTATATCCCTCTCAACCTTTCCGCTCCATGTACAGTACCTATCCAAATGTATTTTATATATTTTTATAGAACCTGTTTCAATTGCCTCCTCTGGGAACTTGTTCCATATACTCACCACCCTGTGTGTGGGAAACGTTGTTCCCCGGGTTCCTATTATGTATTTCCCCTCTCACTTTAAACCTATTTCCTCTGGTTCTTGATTCCTCTGGATACAAGTTTATGTGCAGAGACCCTATCTATTCTGTCTATAAGATCAGCCTCCTGTGTTCCAAGGAATAAAGTCCTAGCCTGTCCAAGCCTCTACAGCTCAAGTCCTCAAATCCTGGCAACATCTTCATTAATCTTCACTGCATCTTTTCCAGAACAGCATGACCAAAACTGAACCCAATACTCCAAATGTTTGATACGGTATGCCTTGAGCTCCTCAATGTGGGTGTGGACTCAAAACTGGTTTTAAAAGGGATCATTTTACATTGGCCTCAACAATGTATTGTAAAATTGTAACATAAAATCCCAAGATCTATACTCAATGCTCTGGCAGATGAAGGCCAATGTACTGAAAGCCTTCATGACCACCCTACCTAACATATCTATACCATAACAAGTTGATGATATAATATCACCAGATTAATTGTGATTAAACCTTTCCTCCTTGACTGTAACTTTACCATCTGTTATGAAAAATAAATAGAAATTCAATGCATTGGGAAGCCTTTGTAGATAGGCATCATTTTTGTAAACAGTGAGCCAAAAGTGAGCTGCAAGTAATTGTGAGATCTGAAATCAAAGCAGGAAAAACAGAATTACACAGCAGGTCAGTCAGCTGACAAAGAAACAAAAATAATGTTTCAGACTAATAATCTTTTACTTGGATTTGACCTCCAAAAGATTAGCCTAGTTTTAATTAAAAGATAGAGTGTGGAAACAGGCCCTTCAGCCCACTGAGTCCATGCCGACCATCAACCTCCTTTGCTCTTGTTCTGTTCTACACGCTAGGGGCTTTGTTTAACAGAAGCGACTTCAGTTTATTTCCACGCATGCACGCTCAAGCACACATTTGTTTCTCAACCTGTTCCAATCTCTTGAAGCAGCCAGGCTTGCTGAATTGTTTGCATCTTTTCTCTCTGTTACTGCAAACAGTAACAAAGATGTTGAGAGACACATTATCCATGCAGCCTTAATATTGGTTCGGCTAATTTCTAGACAAACTCTCAAGGTGATGCTGCATTTTCTGAAGGTTCTTTGTCTTGCATTTTATGTACTTCACTGCTGTGCCGTGTGAATTTTAAAGGAGGTCGATCAGATAAAAGGCAAATGATTGACATCTTAGTTTCTTGCCCTTCAATAGAACTTGATATTGAAAGATAAATGGATGTTTTAATGAGAAAGTGACAATAAAGAGAGAAAAGGTTAGGAGAGAACCAGGAAAATTTGCAGATGTACTAATTTCGAGACAGGGTAAATCAATTTGCTGTTATCAGGCAACTGAATCATCCTACCACAACCAGAGAGCAGTGCCGAACTACTATCTACCTCATTGATGACCCTCGGACTATCCTTGATCAGACTTTGATATCTTTACCTTGCACTAGAGATTGTTCCCTTATCATGTATCTATACACTGTAAATTACTAGATTGTAATAATCTTTTGTTTTTCTGCTGACTGGTTAGCACGCAACAAAACCTTCTCACTGTACCTCGGTACACGTGGCAATAAAACTAAACTGAACCAACTAATGTAGTCTAGTTAATATAAAGGTGATAAATACATATGTATTTGCCAATGTAACTTCCATGACCACCATCTGCCATTACTACCGCTGCATCTGGAGATCACCCTTGTTACATCACATGATAAATTTAGTTCTCAAAGGTACACTCTCACTTGCAACTACATTGGCATATTTATGTTTCAGCACACAATTCTTGAGTCTTATGATCAATTCACTGTGCTTCTGTTTTCACTTTTCGGTTGTCACTGTACAATTCTAACTTTTCCAGCTTTGCACTGTGTAAAACCACAGCTCCCCATGCAGTCCAATTATTTATCTATAAGCTGTCTACATATCATACGAGACACAGACAAGATCAAAAATGAAGTACAGCTGGTCATCTTCCATCATGACATCCACATACTTAGATATGAAAACAGTTAAAATTGTACATTGACAACGGTCGAGTGCTTAAAATGGTTGCGAGCTTCAAGATCTTTGCTGTACCTTGTTCAGTCCTGAAGGCTTGGATGGGACAGAATTTGTCAGGTGTTTCCAAGAAGGTTTCTTGATCCAGTGCGTGGATGGTCTAATCCGAGAAGGGAATATTACTGGTCCTTATGTTGGGAAATGAGCATAGCCGGGTGAGTGGTATTGCAGTGTTAAGTAAACTTTGAAGTAAGTGATCACAAACCATAGGTTTTATTATTGTTTTGAATGAAGAGCAGGATGGACCTTGCAGGAAGTTACTAACCTGGAGTAAGGCAGATTATAACGTTATTATACGGGAGCCTGGGAAGGTACACTGGGAGTAGTTGTCATTGGGTAAGTTCTCATCTGACCCACTGGGAGCCATTTAAAGGCCATTTGATCAAAGTTGAGAATTGGCATTTCAGTGAGAAGGAGGGAAAAGGATGGCCAAGTAAGGGAATCTTGGATGACCAATTAAGTTGTAAATTTGATCTTTGAGAAATATAAATAAAGGAGGACCCAACTCAACGGGTGATTAGAAGGGCCAAAAGAATCCACAAAATTACTTTGGCAGATTGGATCAAAGTAAATCCCAATATATTTTATACCTGCTTAAAAAAGGAAGAGGGCGAACAAGGAGAAGCTCAATGATAAAGGAAGAAATTTGTGATTGGAGTCAGGGGATGTAGTTGAAGAACTAAATAAATGCTTTGCATCTGTTTTCATTAAGGGGGAACAATAATATAGGTGCGGAAAATCCTAAAGTGCAAGGGCAGGTTGAGTTTAAGAAAGGGGTGGTGTCATGGCTCTTGAAGAGCATTAAAGTGGATAACTCCCCAGGGCCTAATGTGATCCATGCCAGGTTATTGAGAGAGATGATTGGCTTGATGAGATCTTTGTCCTCAGCAGCACCAGGCAAAGTCCCCAGAGGTCTGGTGAGTAACTAATGTTCCTTTGTATGAAAAGGCATTAGGGAGAATCGATGGAAATATAAGGTGGAGAGCCTCGTGTCAGTGGTAGGAAAACTATTGGAGAGGATCCTTTGGGATAGGATTTAATTTCATTTGGAAAAAAAATGGGTTAATACAATGAGCATGTCCGTGTACATGCCTTTGATCAAGTTTTGCGAGGAGGTGATGAATGTGATCGATAAAGGTAGGTCGGTGGATGTTGTCGGCATGAATTTTAGTAAGGCATTTGATAAAGTCCCCGGGTAGGTTATCATGGGATTAATAGTGACTTGGTCGTATGGATTCTGAACTGGTTTACTGATAAAAGACAGGGTTGTGCTGGAAGACCAATAATCAGGCTGGCGATCTGTGACCAGTGGAGTTCCGCAGGGGCCTCTGATGTTCATGTTCCATAAAATGACTTGAACGTAAATGCTGACAGGTTGTTTAGTAGGCTTGTAGATGACGCCAAGAATGCTGGGGGGGATGTGGACTGTGAGGAAGGTTGTCAAAGTATACAGCAGGATATACTGTGGATCAGCTGCAGAAATTGGCAGGGAAATGACAGATGGAGTTTAATCTAAGCTAGTATGAGGTGTTGCATTTTGAGAAGTCGAATGCAAGGGGAAAATATACAACTATTGGAATGACTCTTAACAGCATTGATACAGAAAGAGATATTGGGGTCCAAGTCCACAACTTCCTGAATGTGACTACACAAGTAGATGGAGGGACTCATGAAACCGTACAATGTGGAAACAGGCCCCTGGGGCCCAACTTGCCCATGCCGACCAACATTCCTCATCTACATTTGGCCCATTTCCTTCTAAACCTATCCTATCCTTGTATTTGTCCAAATGTTTTTTAAATGATTGTACCTGCCTCAACTACCTCCTCCGGCAGCTCTTTCCATATACCTACCACTTTTGTGTGTAAAAAAATGTATACGTCCTCCACATTCCAAAGACATGGAGGTTTTTAGGTTAATTGACGTATAAATGTAAATTGTTCCTAGTGTGTGTAGGATAGTGTTAGTGTGCGAGGATCGCTGGTTGGTGCGGACGGTGGGCTGAAGGACCTGTTTCCTTTGCCACTGTGCTCCAAGCAATAAGTTCTAGCCTGCTCAACCTCCATATAGCTCAGGGCCTTGAGTGCTGAAGAAGTATAGTATGCTTGCCTTCATTGATCAGGAGATTAGGTGTCAGAGTTACAAAATCATGACGGAGCTTTAGAGGACTTTAGTTAGGGTGCATTTGAAGTATTGTGTGGTTCTACCCGCCCGTTACAGGAAGAATGTGGAGGTTTTGGAAGGGGTGAAGAAGAGATTTACCAGAATGCTGCCTGGATAGGGAATATTAGCTACAGGAAGATATTGGACAGATTTAGAGTGTTTTCTCTGGAATTTTGGAGATTGAGGGGAGACGATGGAAGAAGCTAAAATCAGGAGAGGCATAGATAGGGTGGACAGTCAGAAGCCTTTGACACAGGATGTAAAAATACTGGAGAGTAGAGGTTCAAGGTGAAAGGAGCAAAGTTTAAAAGAGATGTGTGGGGCAAGTTTTGTTTTGTACAGATGGTTGTGAGTGCCTGGAATGCATTCCCATAGATGCTGGTAGAGGCGGATTAAATAGTGGGATTTAAGAGACTTGTGGATAGCCACATGGATGTGCAGAGAGTGGAGGGATTATGGAGTTGGTTTAGTTTTGAGATACAGAGCGGAAACAGGCCCATTGGCCCACCAGGTTCGCGCCGACCAGCGATCCCCGCTATCGCGGATCAACACTATATTACACCCACGAGGGACAATTTTTACATTTACCAAGCCAATTAACCTACAAACCTGTAGATCTTTGGAGTGTGGGAGGAAACCGAAGATCTCGGCGAAAACCCACGCAGATCATGGGGTGAACGTATAAACTCCGTACAGAAGGCACGGAGGTCGGGATTGAACCCTGGTGTCTAGCGCTGCATTCGCTGTAAGGCACCAACTCTACCGCTGCGCCACCATGACGGGCCTTTTGTTGGTCATGGCATCATGTTCAGCACAGACATTGTGGATCAAGAACCTGTTCATGTTTTGTGCTGTTCTATGCTCTATGTTATATTAATCCACTAGTCTCCATGACTAGTGGATTAATATAACATAGAGCATAGAACTAGTGATTTTGATGTTTTGAATGTGACAGAAAAAAAGTTATGACAACATTCTCCACTAAAGACCATATTGAGAATTATCATTCAATCCACCTTATTTCTACTGTGCCAAATACTGTCTTTCCACTTAACTACAGTGACATGCCAGTCCTTTTGTCAATGTGTCCAAGCCTTACAAAATCTGTTTTTATTTTCTATATTCAGTGTGGTTCATTGGACATCTCACTTACCACTTACAAGAGGTTGATTTGCTGATAATATATCTGTGGTTACATTCACATTTTCCCTCGCCTTTACTGATACCCTCAAGCCCAGTGGTCTTCAATCTTTTCTTTCCAGATTATCTCATGGTCCAGACTTGTTTTTTCCTGCATTCGTTCTATATTGACTTTAAACCTACATATCAACTATGTCCTACGTCAACTTGGGACTTCGAAGATGTGTACATATTTTCAGTCAATTTATCTTCCCTTCCTGCTAAGTTTTTAAAAACAAAATCCATGTTTGTTGTCGCTGTTACACTTTTTGTTTGATTTATTTTATTGACTTTTGCACCTTTTTCATCTTTTGGCAGAATTCTGCACCATAAACCTTCAGTTCAGCTTAATATATTGTCGCATGTACCGAGCTTTTGTTGCGTGCTAACCAGTCTGCAGAAAGATGATGCATGATTACAATCGAGCCATTTACGTTGTATAGCTACACGATAAGGGAATAGCGTTTAGTGCAAGGTAAAGCCAGCAAAGTTCGATCAAGGCTAGTCCGAGGGACTAATATGAGGTAGATCCTTCTTCCCTGTAGCTATCAAACTATACAACTCCTCCCACCTGTCGTGGGGTAGACTGAGACTTATAACCCCCTCCCCACCCCCCCCCCCCCCCCACCTCCATCTTTACGCATCCCCAAAGCCTTACCACTCATCACTTTATTTTCATATTATCATGTTACATGTATTTTGTGCTTTTTATGACTGTTGGCAAATTAATTTCCCTCCTGGGATAAATAAAGTTCTATCGCATCGTAGATAGTAGCTCAGAACTCTTCTCTGGTTGTGGAAGGATGATTCAGTTGCCTGATAACAACTGGGAAGAATGTCCCGGAATCTTGAGGTGTGCGTTTTCACACTTCTATTCCTTTTGTCCGATGCGAGAGGGGAGAAGAGGGAGTGGCCTGGGTGTTTAAGTGTTCTTTAATGAAAATGCTTTAAAAACTAATCACTCGGAGATGAGATAGAGAGTGCAACTCACTGTTATTAGTTAATTAACTTGTATACTGATTCACTGTAAGAGTTCTGGAAGCAGAATATAGAGCAACCTCCAATAAAAAGAGTATGAGTCCTCTTAAAAAAATCCAATTGATTGGGAGATAAATATCCACGCCTGAGTTCATCCACCTCATCCGTCAGGCTTCTCACATTGAAATAAATACAATTTAATCCAATAGTACTTGCTCGCTCCTTGCCGTGCTCCTGCCTATCCTGTCTACTGAACATGTTTTCATCGCTTTCTGCCTCTCACCTGCCTAATATCGGCAATGGAACCTATTCCCTAAATCTATTGAATGATGGAATATACAGCCATTTGTATTTTAAGCTTGCAGTAACAAAAATAAATGTGCAACTATTAAAAATGCTCTCAATTTTGAAAATACTGCACAAAAAATTATGTTGTTAATGTGAGACTGAAATTCCCTAACTAATCCCCTTTCTTTTATCGACGCACTTATTTTTATATCATGATTTTCCATAAGACAAGATTACCTGGCAACCAGCTATCGATTATAGCAGAGCTATCTGTAGGTCCTATAAGACTTATTTTTAAGGCTGCCTATATAAACCAAAAGTCAGGTCTAGTGGATTTAATTGGACGATTTCTCTTCAATCAAATTTAATGATTGCTGTGCACTGCTTCAATAGATCAATATTGACTTTATGTACATAATTATCTTCCGATCAATTGTTCTTAAGAGGATTCTTACTGTTTTTATTGGAAGTCACTGTCGATTCTGTTTCCGCCTTTTCCTGTGACTGGAACGTTATAGCCATTAAGGAAACCTGGCTGAAGGAGGGACAGGACTGGAAGCTTAATGTGTCGGAAGGAACTGCAGATGCTGGTTTAAACTGAAGGTATCCACAAAAAGCTGGAGTAACTCATTGGGAACGGCAGCATCTCTGAAGAGAAGGAATGGGCGACATTTCGGGTCAAAGGGCCTCGACCCGAAACTTCACCCATTCCTTCTCGCCAGAGATGCTGCTCATCCCACTGAGTTACTCCTGCTTTTTTGTCTATCTTCTGGAAGTTTAATGCTCCAGGGTACAGGTGTCACAAATGGGATAGAGGTGTGAGTAAAAGGAGGAGATGTTGCTTTACTGATTAAGCGGAACATCACAGCAGTAGTCCAAGATGACTGGTGGCTCAGCCAGTGGAACTTTATGGGTGGAGTTGCAAATAAAAAAAGGATAATTACCTTTATGGACTTTGGAAGGGGTAGGATGGGGACCCACAACTTTGTTTATATCAACGGGAAGAAGGTGGAAAGGGTCAAGAACTTCAAATTCCTGGGCGTGCATATTTCCGAAGGTCTTCCCTGGTCCCAGCACACTGATGCAGTTATAAAGAAGGCACACCAGCGCCTCTACTTCCTGAGAAGCTTAGGGAGAGTCAGAATGTCAAGGAGGACTCTCTCAAACTTCTTCAGGTGCACAGTAGAGAGCATTCTGACTGGCTGCATCGTGGCAACTTGAATGTCCAGGAGTGGAACAGAACGCAGAAAGTTGTGACCACTGCCCAGTCTATCATCGGCTCTGACCTCCCCACCATTGAAGGGATCTATCGCAGTAGCTGCCTCAAAAAGGCAGCTAGCATCATCAAAGACCCACACCATCCTGGCCACACACTCATCTTTCCGCAAGAAGGTACAGGAGCTTGAAATCTGGAACATCCAGGTTCAAGTACAGCTTCTTCCCCACAGTCATCAGGTTACTAAATACAGCATCAAACAAGCTCTGAACAATAACAGTCTATGCACTTTATCTGTTTATTTATTGTGTACATATATGGTCTATGGTATATAGACACACTGAACTTTTATCTCCTGTTCTGTATTATGTTTACATATTCTGTTGTGCTGCAGCAAGCAAGAAATTCATTGAAATTCATTAGGGTACACAAAAGGCTGGCATCTAAGGAGCGAAGGAGATCGGCGACGTTTCGGGTCGAGACCCTTCTTCAGACTGGTTAAGGATCAGGGAAACGAGAGATATAGACGGTGAGACAATAAAACTCTCTTGACTCTTGACTTGACTATAGACCCCCAAATAGTCAATGGTAATTAGAAGATCAAATAGGTGGGAGATTGCAGGCAGCTGCAAGACTAATGAATTGTCATTGTCGGGGAATTTAACTTTCCCATTGTAGACTGGGACTGCCATAATACTGAGGGCTTAGACAGTGTGGAATTTGTCAAATGTTTTCAGGAAAGTTTCCTCGAGCAATATGTAGGGGGAGAGGACAAAGCAAGCCCAGTTTTATTAGCTTTCACATAGTTGTATGCGGGCCTGCAAGTTAAAGTTCTGAATTGGGGCAAGGTCAACTTTGGTATTAGACGGGAACTTGCAAAGGTTGATTTAAGGTGGATGTTTACGAGCAAAGGGATTTCCGTAAAGTCGTGGTCGCAGTAGGTTGGCGAAAATTTTCAACATGTTGAAAATCCAGTGGCGACCAGAAAAAGGTACGACTCTTTGGGCGACTACTCACCACCAAACATCTCGCAGGGAGTATTGACGAAGTGATTGAGGGAAGACTCGCTGTAGACTTGCAAATGCACCGTCACTTCAACTTGACAGTCACCAATATTTGCTTAATATGGATCCTCAATGAATAGGGGACATTCTGCAACATAACATGAACCAATCATTTAATTTAATTAACATTCGCAGCATCATTTATCTAAATTTATTTAATATATTCTCCTTTGGAATTCATAATTCAGTGCTATGCATTGTCCTGCCCCTCTACTCTTCCAATGACTTGCTTGGTTTTGTCCTTTCCACCCTATCCCTGCAATCAGTCTGAAGAAGAGTTATGACCTGAGAACATCTATCCATGTTCTCCAGCATGCTAGCCTGATCCATTGAGTTACTCCAGCTATTGCACTTTATCTGTTTATTTATTGTGTACATATATGACTTTGTGTCTTTCCTGCCATAATTCAATGCCAAGTCTGCTGAAACCCACCCTCCTAAATTAGTGCGTTCTTCCTCCATTGAAGTGTGGCTCAGACCCAGACTCAAAGCCAGGAGTGTAAAGGCTCCTTGTTGTAATATCCGTCTCATGCATGTATTGAGTTTCTGACTCCGCCCCTTTATTCATAGCCTACAGGAGATTGCTGTGATGCAGGAGTGCATTTCCTGTTTTAAGAGCTGCTGGTCACTGCAGCTTTGGAATTTGTGAGCCTTCAGTTGCAGTTCTGAAAGGGTGCGGACGTAGTGGGAGGTGGGGGTCGATCAGGCTGAGCTGGGTCAGTCAGGTGGCCCTTCCCTTTCCCAGTTTCCTCCCATCTTGGCTTCAGTTTTTAATGTTGATTGTTCCCTGGGATGAGAGCCCATGTTAAATATTACTATGGTATTGGAACAGTGAAGTGGGGAAATCCAGTTTGTGACCAAACTACAGATGTAACCAAAATACTGTTTCCATTGTGGCAAATGAGAAAATAAACGCGTTTCCGCAAACATTCCTCGTAAATACCTGTGTATTGCGGTGAATGAATGCAGATCAGTACATAGTACAGAGCAAGAGCAAAGGAGGAGCATGCCTCTTGGACAACTGTATAGTCAATCTATCAGAACTTGGCATTCCAGCATGGTCCTCTATCCCAATCATTATAGCTCCATGATACAGACATTTTTTTATTGAGATTAAGAACGGGGTACAAAGTAATTTCAATGCAATGTTGTAGAAACAAAGGACTGCAGATTCTGGTTTATACCAAAGATAGACACAAAGTGCTAGAGTAACTCCGCGGGTCAGGCAGCATCTCTGGAGAAAAAGGATAGATTACTTTTCTATCTATCTTATTTTCTCATGAGTTGATGCCTGACCCGTTCAGTTACTCCAGCCCTTTATTGTCTATCTTCACTGTGCTGTTGTCTGGTGTGACAAAATATAATCTTATAGAAAAACCTGAAATAGTGGGGCCTAGTAGGCCATGGTATGGCTCATTTTGGTGTTAAATAAACAAAAATTGACTTTATGTGGAGCAAAATGTGGTAATAACCATTTCCAGAGCATTTCACATCAGTTTGGAAATTAAAACAGGTGCTTCTAAATGTGTTTCACCATTGTGCAAATTAACTATTTTCACATTAGTAGCACACAGGATTACAGCATTGCCTTGGCAACCTTCTATTTGGAGCATTGCAAAGAAAATTAGATCCATTTGGCCCAAGGGCAAAAAATAGTTGAAACTTACTATTAGAATAATATTTGGAACTTACTATTAGATCTTCAGCAACGTAATGCTAAAAATCTCTACTGGAGTTCTATCAAAATTGTTTGTCAGCAAAGTATCCATTAGGCCAGATGCCCAAAAACATTATCATAGAGACAAGATTCAGGGTTGTCTTAAAAAGAGTTTCATGGAGGAAATTCCATAACTTTAGGTTTGCAAGTTGATGACCAGGCTGCTAATGTTGAAGCAATTAAAATTATGAATAATTTGGAGACCAAAATTGGAGGACTGAAAATGTATTGGTGAGTTTTTCTTTCTCTTTGAGTCATACAGTGCTGAAACAGGCCCTTCAGCCTAACTCACCCATGCTGAACAACATGCACCATCTAAGCTAGTCCCATTTGCCTGCATATGGCCCATATCCCTCTAAACCCTTCCGATTCATGTACCAGTCCAAGCATCTTTTAAATGTTGTTATAGTATCTGCCACAACTGACACCTCTGGCAGATTGCTCCATATAACAACCACTCTGTATGGAAAAGGTTGCACCTTAGATTTGTATTAAACCTTGTTTCTCTCACCTTAAACATATCTCTTGTTTTTGATACCCCTACCCTGGATAAAAGACTGTGCATTCATCTTATCTATTCCACTCATGATTTTATTTTATAGACCTCTATATGATCACCCCCTCGGCATCCTGCACTCCAAGGAATAACGTCCTAGCCTGCCCAGCTTTTCCCTGTTGCTCAGACCCTCAAATCCTGGCAAAGTCCTTGTAAAGTTCTCTGTAGGAAATTAAAGTTGGAGGGAAAAGTATTGCCTTTGAGGGATGTGAAAACAAGGAGGAGCTTTAGAAGAGAAGAGCAGAGGCGGAGTTAATGTTACAGTTTGACTGGTAGTCATGGTACACGCGTGTCAAAAATGTTGACCTGTTTTCTAATTTACTTTAATGATAAAAATCTGCTGTGATTTTTGATCCTTCCCATATGTGAATTGTCACTTAATGTGTTTCATTCTTAATTCCTCATAGAAATGACATGGACGGTTAGGGCGGTTAGAAATGGGCAATTTGCCAGAAGCACATTCATCCGTGAATGTATAAATATGTATTTAAAAAATCCAGGTCTTTGAGCAAATAATTCAGGTTGATACTCCTATGCAGAATAAGGACTCTCTGGGTGGAATAGTATTTTGAGAAGCAGCATTAGAATTTTTTTTTTTAAAAGACACAAAGTTCTGGAGTAGCTCAGTGCGTCAGGCAGCAACTCTGGAGAACAAATAAAATGACGTTACAGGTCAGGACCTTTGAGGTTGGGATGGAGGGAACGATGAAATCTGGAAGCGATCAAGCAGATGCAAACGGTTGAATGACTATTCTCTGAGGATCCTGAGGTAGATTGATCACTGTAACATCTGACAACAGATTAATCGGGTTCGTTATTCTACTTAAATTATCTGCGACATCTCCTACCTTGCAATAACTGCAAATACATCTTGTGGGCTGTAAAATAATTTTGAATGTCAGGAACAGCACTATAGGTTCTTTATCTTAGGTGCTCAAGCTAGTTTTGTTTAAAAGGAATTCCAATACACAAAGCTGAATTGCAGCATGATTTAATATCTACAGGTTATGGAGGAAACTGCATTAAAAAATCTCGAGAGATTTAGGGGGGATCAATTCCTTTCCTCAATTTCTTGAGCTGCCTGAAGTATAGGCAGTTGTTGCTCAGAGTTTGTCACTTCCTTCCAGAGGGGAGCATTACATCTGAAATTCACTTCGCAGTTGATCTTTTCTAAAAGACAGGCAACACCTTTACAACAAAGCTGAATCCTCCTGCACTGGGAAGTATGAGACGTCAGCTTTCAATGTCATTCAGCCACAGTTTACAAGGCATTTAATAGTTCTTTCACATGCACCTTGATAGACCATCACCACGTCGCCCTGAGCAATCCCATTTCACGCAATCACACTTTGCCTTAATTCATTCGCAGCCTTATCACTAAAACATACCAGCCTATTTCTCCCGATAACCTATCTTAATAACATAAAATCGGAGACAGCTTATTCAATTTATTTATCACGATTTAATATAAATATATATGTGCACACTATTCTACTCGGGGCCAATTTGATGCTGATGCAGAAAACTGAAAAATAAAGATGCGTTCAATATAAGATAAAGCTCAAATTTTTGTAGTGTATTTCATTCCGAAAGATTGGGATTTTTTTTGTAGGGAACTCACGTGATGACATTTTTAAACTCATAACCTATTTTTATTGTATCTGATAGCTTAACCTTGTATCATTTGGTAATGATCTTGATTGTGGGGTTGACTATTAAATTTCTACTTCAGGGTTTGTGCTTGTGATCCAGGTTGCAGTATAGTTTTGCACTGGAAAAAGTCTTACATCATTTCAATAGACAATCGAAAATAGACTATAGTGGCAGGAGTAGGCCATTCGGCCCTTCGAGCCAGCACCTCCATTCAATGTGATCATGGCTGATCATCCCCAATCGGTACCCCGTTCCTGCCTTCTCCCCATATCCCCTGACTACGCTAGCTTTAAGAGCCCTATCTAGCTCTCTTGAAAGTAGCCAGAGAACCTGCCTCCGAGATAGAGAACCATCCTCTGAGGCAGAGAAGTCCACAGACTCACAACTCTCTGTGTGAAAAAGTGTTTCCTCATCTCCATTCTAAATTGCTTACCCCTTATTCTTAAACTGTGGCCCTGGGTTCTGGACTCTCCCAACATCCATCCATTGACCTCCATTTGGAGAAGATGAAACAGAAGTCCTATTCATTCGTTTAGCTGGAAGTGTTTAAAGATGAGCTCTCACTTTTTCCTCATCTGTAGTTTCGAAAGAAAAATATTTGACCATTCGTCGTACTGATGTTGTTTGACATTGCGTGGGAAAGTTGTCTCACATAGGCATTTTTGCTTATTCAAATTTTGCAACTTTTTGTGTAATCTATCCTAATTAAAAGGCAGAACTGAAAAGTATTCAAAGCATTTTAATTTCCTTTGGATTTGAAAACTTTTCCACTAATATTATCAATCATTAATATTATCAAGCACTATTATCAATTGCTAATCAATCACTGTTATTATTGGAATTTTTAAAACACCATTTCAGAATGTCATCTCAGAAATACCAGCTCATCGGGTGCTCCTTGTTAAAATCACTGCTGTAGTCTCTGGTTAATGTCTCCAGATAGATTGCAGTCTGGTAGTGGTGTCTGAGTTGTCTGTTTTACAGAAGATATCTGAATTATCTGAATCCGTTGATGATATGTAATTCTGATATGTAATCTCAGAATTACATATCTAATGTAATGTGTATGTATGTGTACATATCAATATGTAATGTGACGAGATGTAATTTGCAATTTTTTCTGAAATATGCGCGGAGTTTTATAAAAAGCGTTTAGATGAATTAAAATCTTCACACAATTGAATGGATAATGTATTGTGTGTACAATGTATTGACAATGTCGAAAAGTTCCAAATTTTACTACTAAGTTTTTTATCTCTGATTTCAGCCAGAATTAAACTGCTTTCCATTAGCCTGCATTGGTCTTCAATATAAATGCCTGAATCAGTGTAATGCAAACGATTGAGGATTGTCAACAGCAGGTCATGCCCAGTAGTGCGGCACGGTGGTGCAGCAGTAAAACTACAGCTTTACAGCGCCAGAGACCCGGGTTCGATCCTGTCTATGGGTGCATGTCTGTACGGAGGTTGTGCTTTCTCCCCGTGACCTGCCTGGGTTTTCTCCGAGAACTTCCACGCTCCAAAGATGTACAGGATTTTTAGGTTAATTGGCTTGGTATAAACTGTAAATTTGTCGCCAGTGTGTGTTGGATAGTGTTAATATGCGGGGATCGCTGGTTGGTGTGGACCTGGTGGCCGAAGGGTCTGTTTCCGCGCCGTATCTCTAAACTAAACTATAGTGAAAATACCATTTTTGTGCTCTGCATCGTAAGACATTATTCGGGCAGGTGGCCACCCTGCAAAACTGGTCACACTCCAAAATGAAGTGAATTCTTTCAGTGGGTATCAGCGCTTTGTTGAGGACCTTGCAATTGCTCAGTATGCTATTTGATCATGACAGCATTTTGTACTCTTCCTCAGAAATAATTCCAACATTGATCAGGCTGAAGAAGAATCTCAACCTGAAACGTCACCTATTGCTTCGCTCCATAGATTTTGCCTCACCCGCTGAGTTTTTCCAGCATTTTTGTCTACCTTCGATTTTTCCAGCATCTGCAATTCTTTCTTAACCAACATTTTTAATAGATGCATTTCCGAGGCAAAATCATACAGATACATCTACACAGCAGGTTCAGAACCACTGCCTATGGTTGAAGTTCTTTTAGGTGCAAGGAAACTAAAACCTTAGAAGTTTTCATATATTGGGAAATATTTAATGTTCTTAGAAACTGACTGATGTGCTTTGATGAAAAATACATGATTTTGTCAATTTTTTGAGGGAACACAGAAACATAGAAATTAGGTGCAGGTGAAGGCCATTTGGCCCTTCGAGTCAGCACCACCATTCATTGTGATCATGGCTGATCATCCACAATCAGTAACCCGTGCCTGCCTTCTCCCCATATCCCTTGATTGCGCTAGCCCCTAGAGCTCTATCAAACTCTCTTTTAAATTCATCCAGTGGATTGGCTTCCACTGCCCTCTGTGGCAGAGAATTCCATAAATTCGCCACTCTCTGGGTTAAATTTTTTTTTCTCATCTCAGTTTTAAATGGCCTCCCCTTTATTCTTAGACTGTGGCCCCTGGTTCTGGACTCCCCCAACATTGGGAAAATGTTTCCTGCATCTAGCTTGTCCAGTCCTTTTATAATTTTATAAATTTCTAGTCCTTGCAATTATATAAAATCAATTGCATGAATGATGGCACTGATTTAAAGATGTTTGCTCTCCTGATCACCTCCCTTGGCAGTCCCAGCGTTTGAGGATATCCTGTATCCTCTCTGGTTTAGTGGGTTTCGAGCTGATTGCTCAGGTCAAAGTGGGAAATGCAGACCATTCCATTTATGGGGCAGGTGCTGTTCTGGCAGAGTGGAGACCAGGCAACTATATATATAAGACCGGTGCTGTCTGATGGAAATCAGCTCAATTCTGACTGAAATCTGGAAATAGGAAATATGGATGTTCAAATAATCAACGGAACACAACTTGTGAGGGAACGTGCCCCTCCTGCTGCTTATGGTGCAGTAAATTGAAGTTCTCAAAATTATTCCAAATGCCGCTCCTTCACATAGAATGACCATGGACTGGACATTCCAAAAGTCAGTGGAGATTCATAGAATCATAAAGTTATGCAGCACAGAAACAGCCTCATCATCCCAACTTATCTGTGCTGGCCACGTGGCATGCCATACATCTTTTTCACCATTTTTCTTCTCACTGTTATCCAACTGAGATGTATATTTTACAAGCAGCGTTGACCACACCCTTGAACTTTTTTCTCTCACACCTGCTAACTTCCCCTTTATTCTAAGACTGTTGTCCCTGGTTCTGGACTCGCCCAACATTGGGAACATTTTTTCTGCATCTAGCTTGTCAAGTCCCTTTATAATTGTACATGTTTCTATAAGATCTCCCCTCATCCTTCTAAACTCCAGTGAATACAAGACTAGTCTTTTCAATCTTACCTCATATGACAGTCCCGCCATCCCAGGGATCAATCTCGTTCTTCTAATTAGTTCTTCTAATACTTTGTGTTCTGCTCAATAACAATTGAACATACTTTATTCTTCATAATATATATGGGTTGGATTAACACCATGGTCAAGTCGTTAGACCTGTAACTTGACATCTGAATCATTGACCCAGAGATGTGAATTTGAAGTTCGCTGTGGCAGCCAGGGAGTGCGAGGGGAGTTGGCAGAGCAGTCACCTCAAAGCATCGCTGACTCTGGTTCAATCCCAACCTCGTGTTCTGTCTGCGTGGATTTGCGTACCCCATGAAAGTTACAGCTGTTCTAGCTTTGTAGATGCAGCCTGAAACCGGAGATTGTTGAAGGGTTGAACTGGATTTCAGTAATTGTTCTGTTCCTGGCAGACTTGTATATTCCAGACCCAGCAGTGAATTAAATTGCTGTATCCATCATTATGATAAATAGCGTGTCAGGAGGGCGTAAATAAAGCACACGCTGAATAGTTCTCTTTGACTTCTATTAAAAGGCTAAATAAATATCTCGGTTTCACCCAAAGACATAGATTATAGTTTTATGTGGAGTTTTGAGAACAAAAAGGCTTGAGGGAATGCAAATAGTCAAATCCTGCAGCTGCAGAAACCTTATTGTTTTCATTTTCTGAAGGAAGAAAAATGATGTTAAAAATTATTTAAATAGTTACAAGGCAACCCACCTTAAGGCCCCATTGTAGCAGATACAAAGGGTTTTTAAGCACAAGGTGAGCCATTCATGCAGAATAATAATGTCAACTTTGTACTTTCTACAGGGATGTAATGCTTGTAGAAATTATTGTGAGCAGTTTTGAGCCCCGTATCTGAGGAAGGAAGTGCAGGCATTGGAGAGGGTCCAGAGGAGGTTTTTACGAGAATAATCCCAGGAAGGATTGGGTTAACACAGATCGATTCTTGATTACTATGGGTGTCAGGGATTATGGGCTTGAGAACGAGAGATAAATCAGCCATGAATTAATGGCGGAGTAGACTTGATGGGCTGAATGGCCGATTTCTGCTCTGATAACTTATGAACTTTAGTATTTAGGTGAGAAAAAAAACATTAACCCAAGAAACTCTTGACGTGCAACTCCAGAGTCTCTGAACCATTCTGTGAATCTTTCGCTTATGAATGTCCTTACAATGCAATTTTGTTTGTTGTTGGAAGTTCTTTCATGCTGTTATTTGATTTAATGGATTTTAATAATTTGCCAGTATCTGTGGGAAAGGTTGAAAGTCAAGAGTGCATATTTATATATTTATTTATAAGTATATAACGCCCAGGATGAAGAAGATTGCACAAAGTGATGAACACTGTGCCATCTATCATGCATACTGACATCCCCCCCCCATTGTAAGGATCTACAGGAGTATGTGGGTGTTTCCGTAAATAAGGAAGGGTACCAACCCGTGACATGGGTGGTCAAATTTGAAAGTTATTAAATTATAACGAAATACAACAACATTAAAAATGGGCCGACCTATGATCCTTTTGAGCTAATTTATGATAAAAATCGACCAAAAATTGACCAAAACTTAGTACTTTCAAAATTTGAAAAAAGAACGAGAAAAGAAACTTATTTATAATTTTTAAAAAAAATGTTTTATACATAAATAAATGACAATGAATATAATAACCTTTCATTGAATTCGCTGATAATTTACTCAAATTTGCCCGGAACCAAAAACATCTGTGTACACAGGGATATACTTTCAACAAGACATGGTGTTATACGGGACCAGATCACTTTCCCTTCGCTACAGTGCACACACTTTACAACAACATGGCACCAAGAAATGAAAGTTTAACAGAAATTAAATATTTCTATAGTAAACGAGAAGCAACATTTACAAGAAAAGAACGAAAAAATGTTTTTTTTAGAAAAATAAACTGTTGTTCAGAGCACAGCGTGCCCACAACGTGACTACTTGGACACGGTCTCTTGTACTGATTTCTAAGCTGCCCAACAAAATGTAGGCATGTAACCCATCACGAGGCCGTAGTTCACATCAGGGTCATTACAACCACGTTGTTTGAATTTTTTTTAAATCGCGACGAGTGCAAAAAAAAACGTTGTAGCATTGACAACGTCAAAAAAACAGTTCTGTTCATCATTAAGTATTTCAATGGAAAGCTTAAACACAAAATATAAACAATAATAAAGAAACAAGAAATATAAAAATAGTTACTCAGCTTTTAATTCACACATTTCACACGTGACCAAATGGACACTGCTACTCACGTTGTGCTGCAAACTTGGGATATCAGAAAACCATCTAATCGGTTGATAAATGATTAAAAAAGTCATAAGCGCAATCAGAATTTGGCTTATATAGAATTATTTATTTGCAAAATTAATGTAATCTTTCTGGTATAAATTAGCCTAAGGATTTGATGAAATCCTGCTTGAAAAATGTCACAAAATAAGGCTGATTTCTTTCCTTCTCAATCCCATTTAACTGCCTTCTCGTCATAACCTCTGATACTCTAACTAATCAAGAATCTGTCAATCTGCACCCTAAAAATATCCATTGACTTGGCCTCCACAGCTGTCTGTGACAATGAATTCCACAGAATCACCACCCTCTGACTATAGAAATTCCTCATCTCCTTTCTGGAGGTGCGCCCTTCTATTCTGAGCCAATGCCCTCTGGTCACAGAGTCTCCCAATAAACCGGACTGAACAAGTGGAAACATCCTTTCCACATTCACTCTATCCAGGCTTTTCACTTCTCCAGATATAAGGTGTTCAAAGAAACACATTGAGCTAAATTCCCAGGTAGAGTTCCGCACTGCCAGGGTTAGTGGTGGAGGCAGATGCACAAGGCTTTTAGATAGGCACATGGAGATGCAGTAAATTAAGGGATATGGATCATGTATGAGTAGATTAATTTAACTTGGCATAATGTCCAGCACAGACATTGTGGGCAAAAGGGCCTGTGCTGTATTGTTCAATGTTCTGTGAGGCTCTCTTCTCCAGATATAACCAGATATGAACTATATACCTTAATGGTTAAAGCCTTGTGACGACATTTTCCTTTGACGATCATCCAAAGTGCACTATTCAACTTCAGGTGGAACTAGGACTGTCACAGTTTCCGTTGTACTAATGTAAATTATTTTCAAGGATCCTTAACCTGTCCTGTTGAATGCATATCTCTTCCGCAGTGTGTCTTTAAATTGCACAGATAAGTAGGAGTGCAATGTTATTTAAGTACATGAAACCTGACTGGATGTAGAAACCTTCAATTGATCTGTCTGTTACTTATAACCTGCGTGCTCGATGTTTAATTTAAACCTCAGGAACTCGCCGCCAGAAGTGGTGGTGAAATCAGATGCAATCGCTACACTTCGCAGACATTTGGACAGGAGCTTAACTAGACAAGGCATTGAAAGATATGGACGTAACATTGAGTAGTGCAAATGGACAAAATTGGCAGCCCGGATATTGTGGGGCAAAGGGCCCATTTCTGTGCTGTGTGATTCCATGATTTTTAAATTGTCACACTTTTAAGTTAACTTTTTATTTCATTTTCATTGCTCTCCCCTACTTACCTCATCTCCTTCTCCGCTCCACTTTGCTAAAAGCCCGACTATATTATTGTTGCCATCTTCCCCTTGGCCTATACAAAGTGGTCATTTCTCATGAGGAGATATTGCTTTACTCAGAGAGCGGTGAACCTGTGGAACATGTTATTAGAAAAGGTTGTAGAGGCCATAGAAGATTGAACAGTGCAGCACAAAAACAGGCCCTTCAGCCCACAATGTGTGTGCCTAACATAATCCCCCCGGAGCACAAATGCTGAATAATGGCCGGGCGAGGAGAGGGGGCAATGGTTCACTGGCTGATCTGGATTGAGATGATGACTGGAGGCCCTGCAGCTCCCTAGGCTTGACTGGATCGGGTGCATCTCCAGAAAATTGAGTGCATGGAACGGATGCCACCTGCAGCAGCACGGAGCATTGGAGGATGCTTACGACCATGTTTGGCCAGGCCAACCCTGCAACACCGCCTGGACATAGGCCTTTAATGCCAGCTGCAGCCTGGACTCTGCAAATGGCACCAAAGCCCCATGGTCACAGTGGGCTATTTCTATACACTTTCTACATAATCAGCAATTGTGCTTGTGTATAATAATCAGTTACTGAACTGTACGCAAAAAAGAATTTCACTGTACCTCGGTGATCATACAGAACCATTGAGCTATTGAACCAAGTCAAATTAAACTCTTCTGCCTGCACGTGATTCATATCGCTCCATTCCCTGCATATCTATATCTATCCAAAAATCTCTTAAACACCACTATTGTATCAGCTTCCACCTGCACCCCTGCATTCTGGGCACCTACCACTCTCTTGTGTAAATGCAAACTTGTCCCACACAACTCCTTTAAACTTTTCCCATCTAACCTTAAAGCTAACCCCTCTATCCCCCGCATACCCACTTTGTCTTCTTTACCACTCTACTTGTGTTGCTGCTTTCAAGTAGCTGTGCATATGATCCAAGTTTAGGAATCGAGAGAATCTACACATCCCAGTCAACATTAATGGGGCTGAAGTCGAGATGGTCGAGAGCTTTGAGTTCCAAGGTGTAAATATCACCAACAATTTGTACTGGACTGACCTCATTGAAGTTCTGGTCAAGAAAGTGCTGCAATATATATACTTCTGCAGAGGACTAGGGCAGTTCAACATGTCATCAATAACAATATACAGATGCACCATAGAAAACATCCTATCTGGATACATCACAGCTTGTTTTGGCACCAGCTTTGCCCACGACTATAAGAAATTGTGGAGAGTTGTGGATATTGCCCAGTTCATAAGACAAATCAGCCACCTTCACCATCGTTTCCACCTACATTTCCCGTTGCTTTGGGAGAACGGCCAACATAATCAGGGGCTATGTTCACAGAAAATGCACAGTGGACAATCAGCATCTGTAGTGTGAGCTCCAGAGATAATGTTCCAGTTGATGATCTTTCATCACTGGATGACCACTCTTCCATCTGCTTTCTTTTTTCCAGGGCTCTTTTTGTTAATTAGACATCAACTCAATTCTGCAGCTCACAATCTGTTGTTTCTTCTGTATAGGAAGGAACTGCGGATGCTGGTTTTAAACTGAAGATATAGACACAAAAGAAGCTGGAGTAACTCACCGGATCAGGCAGCGTCTCTGGGGAAAAGCAATAGGTGACGTTTCGGGTTGAGACCCTTCTTCAGAATGCAGAAGGGTTTCTATCGTCTGTTGCTTCTTCTCCCAGACAACATGCCAGTCAGATACAATGAGTATTCTGTACCTATAATTCTGTGCACCAGTAAATCCATCAGTACAAGTAGGAAGCAGTTTACTTATAGTACCTTAATTGGCACACATGACAATAAAATGCCTACGAACTCTTTGAACCTTTGAACAAAGTAAGCCCAAAAATCGGATAGGGAAAAATAACTATTTTGCTTTTTCAATATGTAAATTGTTTTTGCAAAATGTTTTGAAGTTTTGTGCCCATTTCTCGTTGAAGTCCTGCCAACTGGGAAATTGGACTGGGCACTTCAGGATGCTATTCAACCTCATGCTGCCATCTCCCTGTCCTACTTTATGCTTTTGATGATGTCATAAAAATGCAAAGCACATATTTCTGATTGATCAACGGAAATTAGATCAAAACGTCCTGCTTATTCACACACAGAAAAATAAGTAGATCATGCAGAAAGCTATGAACCATTGGGTTCCTGCTGGAATGTCGCTTTCATCTTCACCAATTCCCTAATACTGACGCTGCTACTTTTTTTCCTCTGTAAAGATCATAGTACCTTTGAACTGGATGGTTTCCTCTGTAGCTCTAGTAAACATGTTGGTGCATCCAAATTATGACACAGACTTGCACTTTCATAGTAATAGGAGGAGGGCAGGGAATCTATTAAATTGCTTGGTTAACTCTCTCCATCTCCTTTTCCCCAGTTTTCTGTTGCCTTTGGTTCCCCTTTAGTATGTATTGACTATCTTCCCTAAATTGCCTTTGTTTCCATGCCGACCTGTGTAGCCAACACAGAGAGAGTTCCTTTTAACTGCCCTGATCCATTTCCAGTCACCAGTGCAGGCGTGAGGCAGGAGCTGTGATCTCTGCAAAGATGTGCTGTCCTTAAACTTGTGGGTCAGCTTTAATGCCCTTTAATTGGATACCAAATGGATTAGCGACTACTTTCTGCAAGGATGCCCCCATTTAGAGTCTTTATTTTTATCAATATTTGATTTGGTATGAACACAATCTACCACTCATTTTGCACACAAAAGATGGGAGAAATCTAACCTCTGGGCAATAGTTTCCTTACAGTTTTGCGATCCTACAATATTTGTAATATCATCATAACCACCTTGTTAAAATTATCCATTCAGAACATGTACCCTGTAAAAAAGAAAGTCTGGTTTAGCCATCCTTGTGGGAGGAGCTTGTTTTGGCCCCAACCATAGCATGTTTTCTGCATAGAAACAAGGAACTTAAGATGCTGGTTTATACCAAAGATCGACACAAAGTGCTGGAGTAAGTCGGCATGCCGGGCAGCATCTCCGAAGAAAAAGAATGGGGGACGTTTTGGGTCGGGACCCTTCTTCAGACAGGTTATCTGTGGGCAGGAGTTGGAATAATAATTGGGGACTGCAAATAGAAGTTGTAATCTCAAGCGCTATGGGAAACGGTGTTTAAAGCTGGGAGATGCAGGTTCGCACCCGTGCTATATCATGGCCAGTTTCCTGATGCCTGTGGGGAGTAGTCCTATGCAGTCTAGGGAAGTGAAAGATTTCCATTAGTACTGGTGACTCTAGGTAGATCAGCCTGACTCTATGCCATGTGATAAAAGCACCTGAGGCAATCCCTCCATATTTCCATTGTTGCAATATAAAAGGTGCCAATTTGAACCATCACGTCAATGGTGTCTCACAGTGCAATCACATTCCTCCACATTCCTCCACATCATAGTCTGTTCACCCTGCATTTCTAACAATTCTTCCAGCCAGTGGTCAATTAACGTCATTAAGAGTCTTTTAATAGGCACATGCATCTGCGATGTATATGCGAGCAGAAAAGGATTAGTTTAAGTAGGCATCATGTTTGGCACAGACATTGTGGACAGAAGAGTTCTGTTCCTATGCTGTACTGTCCTATGTTCCATTAAGTTATAGACCACGTGTCTTTTGGATGGAACTTAGATGTTCTTAGAGCAAACTCCACATGGACAACATGGCAGACAGAATTGAACTAGTAGATGTGCCTGTATGTGCTGCCCATAAGCACAAGAATAAGCTTGGTTGAGGTGGTGAATATGATGGGTGCAATGCCTTTGTTCCCACTGTTGCTGCCTTCAGCACCCTTACCACCAACTCTCTACATGTGCACTCCTGCTTCTGTTGCCAGCAAGCTGTTTCCTCCACCCTTGGTCAATGGTAAGATTCCAACCAAATGGTGGTAGTTGGTCACTCCATACGATTTAGAAGTTATAGATATAAGGAACTGCAGATGCCGGTTTGCTTAAAAAAACATAAAGTGCTGGAGTAACTCAGTGGGTTAGGCAGCATCTCTGGAGAACATAGCTGGGTGATGTTTTGAACTTTGATGGTTAGGTGATGTTGGGACCCTTCTTCAGGCTGATGACATTATGGATCGGGAGATTAGTCTGAAGAAGTCCCGACCCACAACGTCACCTATCCATGTTCTCCAGAGGTGCTGCCTGGCCCACTGAGTTACTGTAGCACTTTGTGTCAAGATTTAGCAGTTGTCTGATGAACAGGATGGTTTTTATGTTTTTTAATCATTCTCGAACCGATATATGAACATGCCCTTAGGATATGCAATTTTAATTAATATTTTCAGTGTTTTATTTTTAAACTTAGCTTTTCAAGTCACAATTTTCCTTTAAAGTTATACATTCCAAAGCTGGATGAACAATCTTTTGGACATCTGTATCAATTTAAGCAACTTGCTTAAGATGGATGCTTTGTTTTACAAAGTGGACACTGAGAAACCTTAATTTTTCATAATTTTGTTATTTGGAACAGTCATATTGTTGCCGTGGAGTGGGAACTGTCCAATTCAGCACCAGGAGGTTTCTCTGTGCAAACAGTCAATGCCTAGCAGAAGGTGATATTTATTTCTGAGGTCTGATGAGGATATAACTTCATCTCAACTGCCAAAGATTTTTCTTCCTGCGACTTCTTGTACTTCAAAACAAATGTAGTTTGGTTTTGTAAAGCTTAGGAACATAATTGTATTATATAAGTAAAATAACATTACCTCTGAGCCGGACCTTGCAGCTGAGAACTGTAAACGGATTAAGGTCTATTGGCTTATTTCCAATTATTTACTTTTAACCTGTTTTGCAAAGACTTTTAATTTTGGAGACTGGCCATTGTTCATTATAGGATCCCGACTAATATTTATAGATCTTGAAATATTGACCCATTATTTTAGATTAGACAAAATCAATTTTATGACATGTGCCAGAGTTGATAATTAAGTTCAATTTTCAACATGCTGGTGAAACCAGTCAGCCATGTTGGTTTCCATCTTTATAAATGTCTGATATTTGGCAGAGAGTAAATTATTCACCAAAGAGTAAAGGTGAAGTTAGACAGAGCTTAGATATTTTTCAAAAACCTTTCCGTTTTTTTCCCCTTCAGAAGGCACTGGATTGTGTTGTGTGGAGACGGCGGCACGGTGGTGTAGTGGTAGAGGTACTGCCTTGCAGTGCCAGAGACCCAGGTTCGATCCTGACTACGGGTGCTGTCTGTACAGAGTTTGTATGTTTTCCCCGTAACCTGCGTGAGCTTTCTCCAAGATCTTCGGTTACCTCCCACACTCCAGACGTACAGGTTTGCAGGTTAACTACCTTGGTGTACATATGTAAATGTAAAATTGTCCCTAGTATGTGTAGGGTAGTATTAATGTGCGGGGATCGCTGGTCGATGTGGACTCGGTGGGCCGAAGGGCCTGTTTCCATGCTGTATCTCTACACTAGGAATTGCAGGGGTGTTAGGGATGTTATAGTTTCCACAGTGGGTTACACTGCAGCCCCAGATGAAAAGTGACAGGTGATTGTCAGACCTTGGCAGATGTTACTTGCTTCCTGTTTTATTCCTTAAATAATGCAGAGGGGTGGGAGTTCTGGTTATTATATTTTTTAACCCCTTTCTTGATTCATCAACTGGATAGCCCCCATTCCTGCCTTGATTCCTTCGAAAAGCTACATGAAAAGCTAAAAATAATATCCAGTGAAGGAATGGACTAGGAGTGCAGGCAAGTTCAATTGTAGGTTATGAACTGAGCTGGACGAGTGCTTGAAAGGAAATCGTTTGTAAGAATAGAGGGAGAGAGTAGGCAGTGTTGTCTTACAGAGAGTTGGCCTGGAATTTACACACCGAACAGTCTCATTCTGCACTGTAACAATTCTTCCGTTTTTACTTTGTTTCAATTAACTGGGCTCAAAAGCACGGCTTTTTAGTCCAAATGGCTCAATTTCATAATAGGTAATTCACAAAAAGCAGGAGAAACTTTCCAAATGTGCCATGGCGCACCCATGTCTTTCTCTTCTTCATTATTATCACAACTCATTTTGAGATTTGTGTACAATGATCACTGATTTCTAATTTAATTTAAAGTTAGGATTATGCAGATGATCCTATTCCTTGTCACGCAGGCAGGGATCCCTGCAGTCACGCTGTGTTTGAAATGAAAACCTGTGTTCTCAGCCAAGAGGCGCGCTGAGTGCCGCCTGTCTGTCTGCATGGAAGAAGAGAACCTTTCCAAATGGCTGCTTGTGTTTAACATGCCTCTTTAGTGGAGACCTACTACTGAGAAAATAAAGTGGTGCTAGCATCTTCCAGCTGGCTTTCTCTTCTTGATTTGGCTCGTTGTGTTCTCTGTTCACTGTCATCAGGATGATTTGGGCTTGGGTCCCACAAAGGCAGCGAGGGGTAGCGGTAGGAGTAGGGGTGGAAACGGCATTGCATGCAGTTAGGAAGTAGGGTGGCTGGGCTGGAGGGGAAGAGGTGTTCCTGTGTCTCTTGGCTGCTGAAGTGAGACTGCATTGGCAAGGTTTGTGAGCACGTTAGCTTGCTTGTCCCTCATCCAGAGCTGGGATGTCACTGCAGGAGGGCGCGGGCAGAGCAATTAGGGAAATAACTGGTGTTAATAGCTTAGTGAGAAATGACACATGGGAGCTGTCATTCCCAGGGTAAGAAATATGGATTTCTTGTTTGTCACCTGCCTTGCCAGATATAATGTCACACCCAAAGGAGGGGAGAAAAAAGCCTTAAAAAAAATTATGACTAAATGTGAATTAGAAAATAATCCATTATTCACAACTGTCATACCAAACCCTAATTACCATGAATAATGGCTGCTCGGAAAAGCTATGCTTCTCCACACTTCGTTGCTTTCCATTCCCTCTGCCTGTGGCAGTCGGTCTGTCCAGAAGATGCACATTTACACTGATGTACCTTCTCATTAGCTGTTAACAGGCCTTCGTCTCTCTGTCTAGCAGCCACTCCATATGTCGGACCCTTGATAGACACGAAATGCTGGAGTAACTCAGCGGGTCAGGCAGCATCTCTGGAGAAAAGGAATAGGTGACATTTTGGGTCTTCGTCAGACTGAGATTCGGTAAGGGGGGAAACTAGAGGAATGAGAAGGTCCAGAACAATGGCAGAACATGGATCTAAAGGGCCTGTCCCACTGTACAAGGTATTTCAAGAGCTCTCCCCAGTTTTAAAAAAAAAAGAAACTCGTGGTAAGTACGTAGAATGTACTTGGCAGCTATGTCGGAGCTCGTGGATGTCTCGTAGCGGCTCATAATGCTAACAACAGGTACTCGGGAAACGCGGTAACTCATGAAGCTTTTTCAGCACTCTGAAAAATGTCCACGAGAGCCACAAGTACCTATGAATGGCTATTACCGTAATTCTCCGGGTTTGAATCAGGGGAAACTGAGGAGAACTCTTGAATTACCTCGTACTGTGGGACAGGCCCTTAAGACTTGGGAAAGGTAGATCCTTGATATTGGCTGACAATGGCTGTTCCAGTTTTGCTGTTCCATTCGCTGTGTTCACACCTACAACAATCACCTTCATTTCTGGGCAAAAACTATCTTTGTTGCCCCCTGCTGATGGCTGGCATGGGACTAGTAACAGGATAACTATGAAAAACTAAGATTTATATTTAAAAAAATCAGATGCTGAGCTTGGATTGTGTGTTTTGGTTGGAAGTCGATTGCTGAGCTGTCAATACCCTGCAGCAGTGAAAGCTGGCAATGAAAGATCATGTTACTTGGATAACACTTTGCCCCAGGTGCATTCTGAGCCCTGAGCCGTATGTGCAGTGAGTTGGTATTCCATTGTTAGTGTTAAAACATATAACAGTACAGCACAGCAAGAGGCATCTCAACCCACTGTGTCCATGCTAAAACAAAATCGCAGGCTCAATTAATCTCCTGGGGTGGTATAGTGGCGCATTGGTAGATTTGTTCCTTACAGCATCAGAAACCCGGGTTCGATCCGACTCCGAGTGCTCTATGTATGGAGTTTGAACATTGCACATGGAACAGTTTGTACATGTATGGAGTTTGAACATGCATCGTGGCTTTGTTCAGCAACTTGAGCGTCCAGGAGCGGAAAAGGTTGCTAAAAGTTGTAAACACTGCCCAGTCCATCATCGGCTCTGACCTCCCTACCATTGAGGGGATCTATCGCAGTAACTGCCTCAAAAAGGCTGCCAACATCACCAAGGACCCACACCATCCTGGCCACCCACTCATAGAAACATAGAAACATAGAAAATAGGTGCAGGAGTAGGCCATTCGGCCCATCGAGCCTGCACCGCCATTCAATATGATCATGGTTGATCATCCATCTCCGTATCCTGTACCTGCCTTCTCTCCATGTCCCCTGATCTCTTTAGCCACAAGGGCCACATCTAACTCCCTCTTAAATATAGCCAATGAACTGGTCTCAACTACCCTCTGTGGCAGAGAATTCCACATATTCACAACTCTCTGTGTAAAAAATGTTTTTTCTCATGTCAGTCCTAAAATACTTCCCCTTTATCCTTAAACTGTGACACCTTGTTCTGGACTTCCCCAACATCGGGAACAATCTTCCTGCATCCAGCCTGTCCAACCCCTTAAGAATTTTGTGCGTTTCTGTAAGATCCCCCCTTAATCTTCTAAATTCTAGTGAGTACAATCCGAGTCTATCCAGTCTTTCTTCATATGGAAGTCCTGCCATCCCAGGAATCAGTCTGATGAACCTTCTATGTACTCCCTATATGGCAAGAATGTATTTCCTCAGATTAGGAGACCAAAACTGTACGCAATACTCCAGGTGTGGTCTCAGCAAGACCCTGTACAACTGCAGTAGAACCTCCCTGCTCCTGTACTCAAATCCTTTTGCTATGAATGCTAACATACCATTCGCTTTCTTCACTGCCTGCTGCACCTGCATGCCTACTTTCAATGACTGGTGCACCATGACACCCAGGTCTCGTTGCATCTCCCCTTTTCCTAATCGGCCACCATTCAGATAATACTCTCTCTCCGCTGCCATCGGGTAGAAGGTAGAGGAGCCTGAAATCTGCAACATCCAGGCTCAGGAACAGTTTCTTCCCCACAGCCATCAGACTATTAACACAACTTCAAACAAACTCTGGACTATAACAGCATATTGCACTTTATCTGTTTATTTATGTGTGTGTATAAATATACATATATATATATATATATATATATATATAGTATATGGACACACTGATCTGTTCTGCATTCATGCCCACAATATTCGGTTGTGCTGCAGCAAGCAAGAATGTCATTGTCCTATCTGGGACACATGACAATAAACTCTCTTGACTTGACTTGACTTGACTTGACTTGACTTGATTTCCCTGTGAGCATGTAGATTTTCAGTTGATGCTCTGGTTTCCTCCCACATTACAAAGACCTGCAGATTTGTAAGTTAATTGGCTTCTGCAAATTGTCCCTAGTGTGTAGGGTAGAACTAGTGTATGGATGACTGCTGGTTAGTTGTTTGGTGTGCCAAAGGGCCTGTTTTAATGCTGTGGCTCTAAACATGACCCTTATTCCTTCATTCCCTGCGTATCCATGTGCCTGTTTAAAAGTCCATTATTAGTGTGGGCTACAGAACCACTAAATTCTTATGAACCCACCGGTTGCCAGTAAGATGTTCAAGGGAATTTGGAGCTCTTGGGGAGTATTGTGTTTGGAGGTCGATGGTGAATGTTTTTGTCCATTCTTGAATCAACAAATTGTAGGAATTTGTAACACATCCTTTTTGATTCTGAACTAAAAATGGTGTTCAGATACATCCTACTTTCTAGCTCATGATGCAAGGAAGAATTGGGTACTAAACTTTAGTTGTTCGTCAGAGTACTTTTTCAAAGTGATCATGGTTTCTGCTTTC
Organism: Raja brachyura; assembly: GCA_963514005.1. The sequence goes on from OY740781.1 coordinate 32,068,735, forward strand.
ACTACCCCTTCAGGCAGTGCATTCCAGAACCGCTACCGCTATTCTGAACTGAAATCTATGCAAGTGAATTTGTCATCTCTGCCAAAAAAATCACCCTATTCAGAACCTTCATAGTCTTGTATTTGCAATTAGATCTCCCAATTTCTCCACAAGAAAACAACCACTGCCTTGCCAATCCCTTAACAAACATCTCCATGCCTGGCATCTGGAGAAATGGTTTTGTTATCCTGTTTCCATGTGTATCTTTTGCATATTTCCCATACACTTGTGATGCCTTTTAAAATCTAGTAACCTATATAATGGATGGGCTTGCTGGGACTGAGTTTGAGTTTAGTTAGTCATCACATTTACCGAGGTACAGTGAAAAGCTTTTGTTGCGTGCTACCAGTCAGCGGAAAGACAATACATGTTTACAATCGAGTCATCCACAGTGTAAAGATACATGATTATGGGAATAACTTTAATAATATTCAATGCAAGATAAAGCCAGTAGAGACAGTCTAATGGGCCTGTCCCACTTAGGTGACTGTTTAGGCGACTGCAGGAGACTATGCAGTCACCACATGGTCGCCACATGTTCGCGGGTGGTTGCTGGGGAGTCGCCTTCATGGTCGTGAGGCGTTGCCGCATTCTGGGAAGTAGTCTCGGCCTCATTATGGTCACTGTGAATTTTTCAACATGATGAAAAATTAGCGGCGACTGGAATGAAGCCGGCATGGAGAGTAGCGAGAATTCTCGAGCCGTAGATGGGTCACCAGGAGGTCCCAATGGGTTGCCAGGAGGACAAAGGTTCTCGGAGGTTCTCGTAGGTTGTAGCCGGTGCTGACAGGTGAATATCATTGGCTCGTTGGGAAAAAAAAGGTAAGCAGTAATTTTCAGAACCAAGGATAACCGTCCGGTAATGTTAAAGGTCCGCCGAGCTTCACAGCCGTGTATCTCTGGCTTCTTAAAAGTCGTCTCCACTCCTTCTCCGCCCTATCCCCCCCATCTCCCTCCCCTCTTTTAAAGGACTTACCATACACTGTGCTTTAGTCGTCATTTTACAGCGCCAACCTTCATGTTCATCGCGGTGTGCGTCTGTATAACCTTGGCTTTGCACCGTGTGAATTGTTTAGACAGCGCTCTCCCCGTTTGTCCTGTCCCTTGCCTGCATAACAGGCTGGTGAAGGAAGCAGTGTATTTGTCTCCTGCAGTCGCCTAAACAGTCACCTAAGTGGGACAGGCCCATTAGACTGTCTTTGAATGGACTCTACTGGCTTTATCTTGCATTAAATGTTATTCAAGTTATTCCCATAATCATGTATCTTTACACGTGTGTGTTCCACTCTGACAGTCGCCGTTCCAGTTGCCGGTTTTTCAGGCGACTGCTGGCAATTGACAGTCGCCGGAAGTCTGCTGAAAAATCGTCAAAGTGGGACAGGCCGATTAGGGTCTCCATTGAGGTAGATAGCAGTTCAGGGAAGCTCTCTAGTTGTTGGTAGGATTGTTCCGTTGCCTGATTACAGCTGGTGACTCGATGGTTGTTTGAACAATTGACAAGAAGCGATTCCTATAGTCTACTTGTAATACGTTATAGAGTCATAGAGCCACACAGTGTGAAAACAGACCCTTTGGCCCAACTTGCCCACACCGACCAACATGTCCACTAGCCCAACCTGCCTGCATTTATCCCATATCCCTCTAAACCTGTCCTCTCCATGTACCTGTCCAAATGTTTTTAAAACGTTGTGATTCTACCTGCCTCAACTGATCAGATGTTGCCTGTTTTGCATCATCACCCAGCCTCTTCGCTATCTCCTGCTGTGAAACAAATAATGCATGACTTGACATTTTCGGTCCCTCTACATTTTGAAAGCAACCCTGTTGGGTGTACTGTTGTCTTCTGACGAACCGGTTGTGGAAAGCAAAGATACTATAGCTCTAGTATCTTTGGTGGGAAGTGCAGTGTGCCCTTTCTCTCTCATTTTCTGGTCACTGTCTCATCAATGAGCCCTGAGGGACTGCAACTGTTGCCGTCATTATTCAGGGATTTTGATTGTAGTGCAATAAATATTCATTTCTGATTTGAATATTCATAAAATTGTCATTTACTTTGTTAACCCTTTATTCATGGGGCATTGTGGCTCTGGGGAATTTCCGTCAGTCTTAATTCCATTAACAATTCAAAGGAAATTATGTTTTAGAGAGAGAGAGCTGTCTTTATCACTGCTGAAATCACTGGGCAGCTCCAGTTTGATGAATTTCTTTATATAGAGCTTTTGTATAATTGCCATGAATTAATGCATTTAATTCCATAACTTCAGCTCCAACATCTCTCCTTGAATCATTATTCATCTATTGTATTTTTTTTTAATTAGTTACATTTCATACATTATACTCTATATATTAATGAGGATGGAAGTAAAAATGTTCAGAACTTATTAGTTTCGTCTAGGATAAAAGAAGTTTTGAATAGATCGTTTTTAAAGGAAATCAGTCAGCTTCAGATATTGAAAAGTGTATTAGCAAGCTGTGCATCCTCTCTAGGATTAATAAGGTGGTCAGACACAAAATGCAGGAGTAATGGGCCTGTCCCACCTAGGCAATTTTTTTTAGGTGACTGCCGAAACATTTTCAATATGTTCAAACATTTTTGATGACAGTTGCGACAATTTGGGTTGTCATAGGTTTTGTCGTAGGTGCTGTCGTCGGTTGTCGCCAGGTTAACGTAGGTAGTCGCCGGTGTTGACTTTGGTGAATTCCATTGTCCTAGTCGCTGGCAGTCGCCTAAAAAAAAGTGGGACATGCCCGTAACTCAGCAGGCCAGGCAGCATTTCTGGGGGAAAAGGAAAGGTGGCATTTTGGGTAAGAACCCTTCTTCAAACCTTAAAGTGGTTGCAGGGTACACCTAAACAACTTTGAGATTGCATGCATTACATGATAATTTACGTCGACTCAAATAATTTTGCCAATGGGTTCATGCTAGTATTTGGGGCTTCTTTTGTTTCTTATTTTTAAAACCTGTGCCACAACTTGTACTATCTCCATAACTTTCTTTACTTCTACGGGATTTCACAATGTCTGGCCGCCTCCAGTTCCTGCCTTCCTCAATTTTCAAGATGGCGCCCAAAGATTTTTTGTGTGCTGGTCACCAAAGTGGATCTGCAATCACGTATTACAATCGCTCCACTCTTTTAAATCTCAACTCCAACATTAGCATGGCACGGTGACGCAGCGGTAGAGTTGCATCCTTGCAGTGCCAGAGACCTAGGTTTGATCCTGGCTATGGGTGCTATTTGTACGTTCTCCCCGTGACCTGCAGTGGTTTTCTCTGGGTGCTCCAGTTTCCTCCCATATTCCAAAGACGTACAGGTTTGCAGGATAATTTGGTTTGTGAAAATTGTAAATTGGGGATAGTAGGATAGTATTAGTGTGCAGGGATCGCTGATTGCACAGACTTGGTGGGCCAAAGGGCCTGTTTCCACTCTGTATTTCCAAACTAAACAAAACTAAAAATGCAACATTTGTGTATCAGTAGACTGCGGAAACCTCAATTGTAATCATGAATTGTCTTTCCGCTCACTGATGAACACGCAACAAAAGCTTTTCACTGTACCTCGGTACACATGACGATAAACTAAACTAAACTAATTTTTCCACTGCTGGATGCCAAATACTCAGTTGTCAAGCCTCTTTTCTGGATTCCCTCGTACTATCTTTCTGACATTAACACCAATTTCCACTTGCACGGTGGCTTTAACGCATTTAGGACCGAGATGAGAAATCATTTTTCACACAGAGAGTGGTGAATCTGTGGAATTCTCTGCCACAGAAGGTAGTTGAGGCCAGCTCATTAGCTATACTGAAGAGGGAGTTAGATGTGGCCCTTGTGGCTAAAGGGATCAGGGGGTATGGAGAGAAGGCGGGTACAGGATACTGAGTTGGATGATCAGCCATGATCATATTGAATGGCGGTGCAGGCTCGAAGGGCCAAATGGCCTACTCCCGCACCTATTTTCTATGTTTCTATGTTTCTATAAATATCACTTGGCATATCATTGGAACTCTTTTTTGTTTAAAATGACTTGCACATTTGGGGGCTATGGGTGTGGTGGAATATTGCATTGGGGGAACGAGTTGCGTTGTGGGAACGCGTTGCGTTGTGGGAACGGGTTGCGTGCTGGAATTTTAGGCTGGGGAACATATTGCGTTGGGGACCAGGTCTCCCATGTGATAGGGACCTAACGGGTGAGTGGTGGAATCTTACGTTGGGGAACAGGTTGCGTTGGGGGACCAGGTCTCCCGTGGGGGCTATGGGTGAGTGGTGGATTATTGTGTTGGTGGAACAGATTACATTGGGGGAATGAGTGAGTGGTGGATTATTGTGTTGGGGATGGGGCTCAACGGGTCCTACTTGGTTTCGTTAATCTTTAAAAGTATGTGTAATTTTCATGAAATAAAAGGGATGTTATATTACAATTGTACAAGATGTTGGTGAGATCACATTTGTAGTATTGTGTTCAAATTTGGTCTCATTGCTATGGGAAGGATGTCATGAAACTTGAAAGAGTGCAGGGAAGATTTTTGAGGATGGCACCAGGTCATGAGGCCCTGAGCTGCAGGGAGGTGTTGGACAAGCTATGACTTTATTTCTTTGAGTGCATAAAACTAACGGTACATAAAATTGTGAGGGGAAGAGAATGGGTAAATGCACAGTCCTTTACCTAGGGTGAAGGGAATCAAAAACAGAGGACATAGGTTTAAGAAGAGAAGGTCAAGATTAATAGGATCCCTTGGGGCACATAGGTCGAGTTGCCAGGCGACGTAGCTGAGACAGGTACTACAACAGCATTTAAAAGACACTTGGACAGGTACATAGATAGGAAAGGTTTAATGGGATATGGGCCCAATGCTGGGAAATGGGACTAGCTCAGGTGGGGCATCTTGTTCGACATGGATGACTTGGGCCAAAGGGCCTGGTTCCACACATGACCCTATGATTTTAGTTATCACGCTTGTACATTATAGCAAATATTTGGAGCTTAAATATACTCCTGTGGGGAATGATAGTGTGGTTGGGTCATGGGTAATTAGTCTTCATTATACTACTAGTGGAGGTGAGATGGACCTATTGAATTTCAATAAAAACAAATTTTATGTCAGATTTGCAACCTCCAGTTTTAATTTTTTTTAAATACTATTATCGTTAAAAACACTATTGGATCAAAGCAGAATCTTCCAATGACAGCAATGAGAACTTACATTTATTTACAAATGTTACAGATTTAGGCAAACCCAGATAAGAATAACAGTGTAAGTAAAAGTATAAGAAGGTAGAGGTACGTCGAGCAGGGAATGGTGGGACCAGAGATCTACAATATTTGAGAGATAGAATCTCTGCTCAAGAAGTCTGGATGCTCGTCGTATGCGCATCAAATGACGGGGTGGTGCTCTGAAGGCCCAGGGTAACGGAGAAGCGTCCCAGAGGAATCCGTTAGGAAAAATAAGTGAAGGGATGAGACTATAACTATAAGGATGAGAATTTTAAATGAAGGGATTTGGAAGACTCGAATAAAAGGATCAAAATAAAAGGAAGTTCCTTTAGGAAGCAGGAGGAATTTCTTTAGTCACAGGGTGGTGAATCTGTAGAATTCTTTGTCACAGAAGGCTGTGGGGGCTCAGGCAAAAGGATATTTTTAAGACAGAGATAGATAGATTCCTGATTAGTGCGGGTGTCAAGGGTGATAGGGAGAAGGCAGGAGAAAAGGGTTGGGAGGAAGAGGTAAGTCAGACATGATCGACTGTCGGAGTAGACTCCTATCACTTATGGACATGAGCATGTCAGTTAGTACAAAGATATTGAAAAGGTCAAAAGATCTGGCAGAATATAAAATCATCCATAACCACTGAGGAAGAACAGCCTATGTCTGCAGACGATTTCACCAAGGGAAGCCATATTGATAAGGAGCACTTACTGAGCAGACATTACTGAGGTAACTCTTGATGCAAAAAGAATACCCCCCTTGCTTTAGTGGTCTGTTAAAATGGAGGGGTCAGTTGTCTCAAAGGCTGCGGGGATCAAAAAATGAGAGTGCATTGTAGTCATATTGATAGAGGTTGCTATATGTAACTTTGAACAGGGGTATTTTGTTATTATCATCGGGTGGAAACTTGCTTTCTGTTATATGTACAAGCAATTGCAGGGAAATTGAATGCATTTTTGGGGGTTGATGCTATTGAAGAGAAAAGTGAAATTAGGAGTAAAATGATCGTGTCCAAGAACAGGAATCATGGGCGAGTATTTTAAGGAGAGGTGGATGATGAAAGTGTTAATGTGTTAAGTAGCTGGGAGTAGAGAACCATATATAAAAGTCAGTTGCCAATAATTGACTGTATTTGGAAATATTTTGTTAGTTTGCATTCTTGGTGCTGGTGTCCATCCTTTCTCTCATTAAAATGCTTAGGAACCGCCTTTCATTCTCATCAGTGTAAATTGTGGAGGGGGTGGGGGGGGGGACCCTTGCTGGAATACTTCAGTGTGACATTCCCCACATCACCAGTATTCCACCCCCACTTCCCCTCGCCTTCCTCACCACCATCGCTCCTGTCAAGCAGCCTGCTGGCACTGGCGGTCTAGGCTCGCACATGAAGAATGGGCTGTCAGGTGAGCTCGTAGTCTGCGGCACTTGCAAAACCCTACCCCAGCAGGATTCAATGCCTTCGGGAGCTGGAGAAGAGAAAATTGGAAAGAAAAAAAGGTCATGCTGTTCCAGTCTGTGCTGTGCAACGACCAAATTCGCTGACTGGGGCCATCTGTTTGCACACAATTATGTCTGTGATCAAGACTGTTAGCAGGCTGAGTATCTCACCTTGCAGAGATGACATTTGGGGAAGTGCTAAGACTGTCAAAAAATTAATTTCATACAGTATTGGTTCTGAAGCTAGTTACAGATTCCGTGCATTTATTCCCAAAGTTCATTTGTCTTTGGAAAAACAGCTGCCATGGAGTTAGTGACAATGGGGTTGAATTATTTTTACTCATTTACTTGAGTACATGTATTGGTGTAAGCCCTCATGTAGAATTTCAACAATAAAGACTAGAACTGTCTTGGAGCTCTTGGATTCCATTGTGTCGGCACATGAATGTGGTTATTTCATGGTTTGGCTTCTGCATTTAGTGTTGGTTGATATTCCGCTCCTCTTGTTTTGCAGTGGTTGATGCAATTTTCAGAACGCCTACTGAAAATTTAAAGAATTTATGTTGGATATAAAAAAAATATTATTTGCTTTAATGACTCATCGTTCTGGAACATTAATTATTAAATTTTAATCAATTTTTATCATCGGGGAAGCTAAACTTCTATTATTCTGTCTTCCTCAAGGACTCTACCTGGTCTCAAACATGGGCAAAGGAAGAAGTAACTGCCTGAGGCACACTGCAATTCTGTTCCAAGTGGTGTGCATGAGGGGATGAAGTATTAATATGTCAAAGCGAATAGTTGCAGTTAAATTTAAGGAAATAGTGGCCATTCCATTTCTGCCTCTTCCATGGATAATCCCAGTTATCTCCTGTGTTCTTTATTCCTTTTCCATTTTCCAAACTTTATCTTTCCCTTCTTCCACATTCTCTCCAGAAAGTTTGTTGTGTGTGTTCAGAGTCATTGCCAGCCTCTGGAATTTTAACCCGTAGCTATATAACCATATAACAATTACAGCACGGAAACAGGCCATCTCGGCCCTTCAAGTCCGTGCCGAACAACTTTTTTCCCTTAGTCCCACCTGCCTGCACTCATACCATAACCCTCCATACCCTTCTCATCCATATGCCTATCCAATTTATTTTTAAATGATACCAACGAACCTGCCGCCACCACTTCCACTGGAAGCTCATTCCACACCGCTACCACTCTCTGAGTAAAGAAGTTCCCCCTCATGTTACCCCTAAACCTCTGTCCCTTAATTCTAAAGTCATGTCCTCTTGTTTGAATCTTCCCTATTCTCAAAGGGAAAAGCTTGTCCACATTAACTCTGTCTATCCCTCTCATCATTTTAAAGACCTCTATCAAGTCACCCCTTAACCTTCTGCGCTCCAGAGAATAAAGACCTAACTTATTCAACCTATCTCTGTAACTTAGCTGTTGAAACCCAGGCAACATTCTAGTAAATCTCCTCTGTACCCTCTCTATTTTGTTGACATCCTTCCTATAATTGGGCGACCAAAATTGTACACCATACTCCAGATTTGGTCTCACCAACGTCTTGTACAATTTTAACATTACATCCCAGCTTCTATACTCAATGCTCTGATTTATAAAGGCTAGCATACCAAAAGCTTTCTTTACCACCCTATCTATATGAGATTCTACCTTCAAGGAACTATGCACGGTTATTCCCAGATCCCTCTGTTCAACTGTATTCTTCAATTCCCTACCGTTTACCATGTACGTCCTATTTTGATTTGTCCTGCCAAGGTGTAGCACCTCACATTTATCAGCATTAAACTCCATCTGCCATCTTTCAGCCCATTTTTCCAACTGGCCTAAATCACTCTGTAGACTTTGGAAATCCTCTTCATTATCCACAACACCCCCTATCTTGGTATCATCTGCATACTTACTAATCCAATTTACCACCCCTTCATCCAGATCATTGATGTACATAACAAACAACAAAGGACCCAACACAGATCCCTGAGGCACCCCACTAGTCACCTGCCTCCAACCCGACAAACAGCCATCCACCATTACCCTCTGGCTTCTCCCATTCAGCCACTGTTGAATCCATCTTGCTATTCCTGCATTTATACCCAACAGTTGAACCTTCTTAACCAACCTTCCATGAGGAACCTTGTCAAAGGCCTTACTGAAGTCCATATAGACAACATCCACTGCTTTACCCTCGTCAATTTCCCTAGTAACCTCTTCAAAAAATTCAAGAAGATTAGTCAAACATGACCTTCCAGGCATAAATCCATGTTGACTGTTCCTAATTAGACCCTCTTTATCCAGATACTTATATATATTATCTCTAAGTATCTTTTCCATTAATTTGCCCACCACTGAAGTCAAACTAACCGGTCTATAATTGCTAGGTTTACTTTTAGAACCCTTTTTAAACAATGGAACAACATGCGCAGTATGCCAATCCTCGGGGACTATTCCAGTTTCTAATGACATTAGAAATATTTCTGTCATAGCCCCGGCTATTTCTACACTAACTTCCCTCAATGTCCTAGGGAATATCCTGTCAGGACCTGGAGACTTATCCACTTTTATATTTTTCAAAAGTGCCAGTACTTCTTTTACTTTGAAACTCATAGTATCCATAGCTACTCTACTAGTTTCCCTTACCTCACATAATTCAATATCCTTCTCCTGGGTGAATACCGAAGAAAATAAATTGTTCAATATCTCCCCCATCTCTTTTGGCTCTGCAGATAGCTGTCCACTCGGTCTCTCCAATGGACCAATTTTATCCCTTGTTATCCTTTTGCTATTAACATAGCTGTAGAAACCCTTTGGATTTACTTTCACCTTACTTGCCAAAGCAACCTCATATCTTCTTTTAGCTTTTCTAATTTCTTTCTTTAGATTCTTTTTACATTTTTTCTAATTTTTCTAGTTTTTCTTTTACATGAAACTTAGAGCGAGAGGGACATAGCAGGTCAGGCAGCATCTGTGGAGGGAATGGGCTGGCGATGTTTCCGGTTTGGACCCTTCTTCAGTCTGATGCAGTTCCTTGTGTCATTATTTTTTACATGCAAACCTTGATCGCAAGCATGCGCAAACTTGTTTGCTTAAGAACTCAATCTCACTGAAGTCCCCTCTCAAATACCACCACAGCCTTCTGGGAAGAAGTGCCTTGATTGTTTTTTTTTCCATTAAATTGGGACTGCTTCTACATAAGGAAGGTCTATATTTACCCTGATATAAACGTAACATGCAGAACAGGCAGCATCTCTGGATAAAGAAGGCAGCATTGGCATCAATATTCCACATTTCTGCTGACGGGATTTCATCACAAAGAAAACCTTTTAAAAGAAAATCCCCAAATTCTCCCTGTAAAGCTTCACGCCTGCAACATGACCTGTGTTTCCAAAGAACCTGGCACAATTTGCAAAAAATCTTACATGAAGTAAACTGCAAAGGATTAAATTACGTGTGTAATCTTTCTTTTCCACATGTTGCCATTTCCGACCTGATTTAGTTCATCCCCAGTGTAATTCAGGCAGGATAAAGCAAATTACCATAATTGATCTGAACCTGGAGCATCCAACAGAGATTGCTCTGGTTACATGGGAGATCATAAAACCGAACCCATCACAAAATTGCTGGTAATCTCAATGGTTGGGGCTGAGGTTAGGATTTGAGGATTTTACATGAAGAATATCAGAAACCCCACTCGACCAGCAGTTACAATGTACTGTAGAAGAGAAAATATTGGAAGAAAAAGTAATTACGAAAAAAAAAGATTTGGCTTTCTCCATTGGAGCAAATGAACATGTTTCACATCATTGGAGCAAATGAACATGTTTCACAAGCGGCTGGACTTCTACACTCTGGAATTTAGGATGAGAGGGGATCTTAATAAGACATATAAGATTATTAAGGGTTTGGATACGCTAGAGGCAGGAAACATGTTCCCGATATTGGGGGAGTCCAGAACCAGGGGCCACTTAAGAATAAGGGGTAAGCCATTTACCACGGAGATGAGGAAATTAGTACCTTAAATTAATACTCCTACATCTATCATCTATTAAATAAGTTGGTAAACTATTTGCCACTTATTCATCACAAATTTCTCACTGTCCCCGCTCTTTCACAGTGGACCAGGTAGTTAAGATGTAGAAACAAGGAATGCCAGGTGGGCGATTGATACAAAAGGACACAAAGTGCTGGAGTAACTCAGCGGGTCTGGCAGCATCTCTGGAGAACATGGATAGCTGAGGTTTTGGAACCAGAGATGCATCCTAATCCATTGAGTTAAAGTACTTCAATACTTTGTGTCCTTTCAGGTAGTTATGATGTTTTACTTATCAGAGGTTGTTACAAACAACTTATCCTGCATTGTTCTGCATCTGCTCACCAAGCTACTCTCAGTAATTCAACTTCTTGCATCTACCCTACTAGCGTTTTTCTACTGTTACTAGAACAATCAACGTTTTAATTAAACCAGAGAAATGCTGCCAGTGTTGGAGGAGGCGACTTGAAGGCAGTTGACTTCTCACCATGCCTTCAATGCCTGCACCTTTGGCTCAAACTCTGCCATTGATCCTGTAGTTCACCGAAAAGCCCCGACAACCTGTTTTACAGTTACTTTTCTGTTCAGGTGCTCTATAAATTCTTAAAGTTATTAGGCTGTTGGCTATCTTCATTAATTTGTCAGAATGTGTATTATTGCTGTAGGGTTAGTACTTATCACCCATTCCCAAGTATCCTTGAGGATGGCATCTTCTTGATGGCAATCCCATGGGATTGAAATTTATCTATGTTGAACAAATATCAATGTAGTATATTCTGTGTAACGTGGAGGGGAATTATCATTGTTTGTTGCCTCTGCCCTTCTTGGAGGTAAATGTTGTGATTACATTTAACTAGATTTCTTACCCAAGTAATATTGCAAGTACTGGTTATCCTCTTATGACATGTCAAATTTAATATTGGGGCTGGTAGCCAGTTGTATTGCAAATTGTCTGGGAACCCATTTATGAGAATATGTTCACAGATTCACCTATGTATACCTTGTATTAATATCAGTGCCCTGCCAAGTGGAGGCCTGAAACTGATCCACGGACCCTCCAATGAGTAGTTATGACATGGTCATTTCCAAGTGCACAAAGGAAATGACACGTGTGTGTTCAACGGCTTTGTGAAAACAGCCAAATCGCCTAGTGACTCCTGGGGAGTCTCTGGCTCATCGCCATTCAATGCGGTGAAAATACGATGCGATACGATATTATGATAGAACTTTCTTTACCCCAGGAAGGAAATTAATCTGCCAACAGTCATAAAACACAAGATACATGAAACATTAAATTAAAGTGATGAGTGAAAAGGATTGGGGATGTGCAAAGATTGGGGAGGGGGGTGGGGGTGGGGAGGGGGATAAGAGTCAGTCTACCCCATGACAGAAGGGGGAGGAGTTGTAAAGTTTGTTAGCCACAGGGAAGAAGCTCTGACCTGCTGGCCCGCGGCCTGCAACATCTTGAAGCCGTGAACTGCGGAGCTTCTAGCCCCGGGCGCGGCGGGGAATTACGGACTTACTTACCGTCCGGAGCAAGTTCCCTTGGCGGGAATCCCTGGTGAAGAGCTCCGGCCTGCGGCCTACGTCATCCTGAAGCCGCGGCTTCCGGTAGGGAAGCACCGATTTACATTTCAGACGAGAGGACCTGTCATCAGGCCGCCCACAGCGGCGACTGCGGAAGTTATGGCCCCGACCACGGGGGAAAAATGGAGGAGGACTGATGTTTGGGTTCAATTTTTATTGTGTATAGTGTGTTCTTTTTTGATTGTACCGCTGCTGACAAGTTCATTTCACAGCACTTTATTGTGTATGTGACGAATAAATCTGATTGATTGATTGATTGATTGGATCTCCTGTGGCGTTCTGTCTGCATTTTGGTGGAACCAGTCTGTTGCTGAAGGTATTCCTGGTGTGTCATGGAGGGATTGAGCTGTATACTCTAAGATGCTCTGCAGTTTGAGGAGCATCCTCCTCTCCAAGACCACCTCCAAAAGCCTTTGGAATGGTACTTAGACCTTGAGTCCATACGTTGGGGATTCACAGAAAACCTAAGTAAATGTGGGGGAGTGCGCCACCTTGCATATTATCAATATGCTCACGCCAGCAAGGATATCCTGTCCCATCTCTGCAGAGTTTATGGTTCATCCATTGCCCTCATCCATCACCTCAGAAAACACAGAACTGGACAGAATGAAAAGAGTCGAGAGTCAGGAGAATTTTATTGTCATGTGTCCCACATAGGACAATGAAATTCTTACTTGCTGCAGCACCACAGAATATGTAAACATAATACTAAACGGAAGATAAAAGGTCAGTGTGTCTATAAACCATAGACCATATATACACATTAAATAAACAGATATAGTTCAATAATAATAATAGACTGTTATTGTTCAGAGCTTATTTGATGTCATGTTTGGAAGGATTGGAAAGTAGTTTAGTTTTTAGTTCATTGTCACGTGTACCGAGGTACAGTGAAAAGCTTTTGTCGCATGCTATCCAGTCAGCAGAAAGTTTTTCCCATGACCTGCGTGGGTTTTCTCCGGGTGCTCCAGCATTCCCCCACACTCCAAAGATGCACAGGTCTGCAGGCCAATTGGCCTCAGCAAAACTGCAAATTGTCCCCCAGTGTGTAGGACAGTGCCAGTGGTCACTGGTCAGCTACAAGGAGAGGTCAGGCAAACTTGGGTAGTTTTTTCCTGGAGCGTTGAACAGTGAGTGGGGAGCTGATAGAAGTACCTACAATTATGAGATACATGGACAGGGGAGACAATCAAAGCTTTTTCCCAGGGTGGAAATATCAAGGACGAGAGGGCATACTTTAAGTTCAGAGGAGGAAATTTGAAGGGGATGTTAACGGCAAATATTTTACACAAATGGTGGCGAGACCTGGAAATATGTTGCCAGGGGTGATGGTGGGGGCAGGTCTGATACTGGCATTTAAGATGCGTTTAGATGTGCACACAGATATCACGGACTGGTGGGATATAGATCACGTGCAGGCAGAGGAGGTTAGTTTGACTTCATGTCCTGTCCTATCTCTGCCTGTGACATCGGCCCCTGTAACGGCGACTGCGGAGGCCTCAATAGGCCCGACTATGGGTGGACATGGGGATGGGGACTGGACTTTGTGCCTTCCCTCACAGTGCGAACCATTGTGGGGGGATGTTTTTATGTTTATTGTTAAATTCTTTAATGTTGTGTCTTATCTTTATCTGGGTGCTGCATGGCAAGTCCAATTTCACTACACCAATTGGTGTATGTGATAATAAATGTCCTTTGTATCCTTTGTATGTTTGGCACAGACATTGTAGGGCAAAGAGCATTCCTGTGCTGTAATGTTCTAAGTAAAATCACCCTCTATCTTGAGGGAGAACCTAAGAAGAAGGAGAAGAAAGAATGCAATATATTACAGCTCTGAGCACACAATTCCTTTGGCAGAGATTGATCTCGGAGCTCCAACCGTAGGGGCCTGCGGACTTTAACATTGTGGTGGTTGCGGCCTCTGGTTAGAGACCGACTTCGGGAGCTCCAATCCGCGGGAGCTTCGATGGGAGGGCTTCGACCGCCGGCGGTGGGAGCTCCGATCCCCCCAATGGATGGTTCAACTGCCCCGACCGCGGGAGAATAAAGAGGAATAAGATTGGACTTTATTACCTTCCATCACAGTGAGGAATGTGGGGAATCCGTTGTGGTGGATGTTTATGTTAACTTTTATGTAGTTGTGTGTCTTGTTGCTTTTTTTTTAGTACGGTTCCATGGTAATTCGTTTATCCAATTATCCACAATTAACCAATTATTTTTCTCCACTCATTTTGTCACATTTGTAAAATGGTACAGTACATGTTTGCAACAAAAGCAAAGAACAAAAACGAAAAGCCAACTTAAAAACCTGCAAATTTTTGCTTTTGCTAAGAAGCATTTCTTGTACTATATTAACAAGGTTAGGTTATCTTATACATTTTTTAAAAAATGTATATACATGCACATTAATATTAATTCTACGTGTCTCTATCATCTATCTTTTTATTTTGACGTTGATTTAGATATTTTCTGTCCACCTGTTGTCTGAGTAGGTTGATGATTAAAATATCTCTGAAACCTGGGAACCAATGTAGAAAGAAATATCTCAAATTCTCTCAGTGATAAGATGGTTCTTCCAGATTAAAACCTACTCGTGTCGTATTAATCTCAGTACAGACATTCAATTGACAATGTTTTAGAATTGGACTATAATGGAGAACATTTTAGGATTTTGAAATTATAAAATCCTACTTTGCTGCTGGTGAACATTTGTGTTCATAGATCATTGTTAATTTTGGGAGATATCTGAGCAAAGATGGCTATAACTGAGCACAGTGAAAACACAAAGACAAATCAAAGTTCAGCATACTCCAGGTTAGTCTCTTTAACTCTTTCCCTGATAGCATTGTCAAGGCAAATGCTCCTGTTTCCTTCTCAGGGCAGAGTGTGGCGTGGTCCAGCCTTTGTGGCGGACACCTTTCCAAGTAGCGATAGTAACTGAAGCAAATAAAATGTCTGCAGATGCTGCCTTAGGGATAACTATACCTGGTGACTGGAGAAACAATTCCTTTATCTGAACACAGTAGTTTATTGGGACGAGAAATCCATTTCATTTGCAGTGCTTGAATGTAAGTTCATTCCTTCTGAGGAATCTTTGGAGCTAAATTTGTTCAATCCTTCCATTCTATTCAAGAGTAAACATGTCCCAACCTTTTAATTAAAATATCAATCAGCTCTGAAGGCACGTTTTAAGATTTTTAAATGTCTGTTCTGTTTTACGTGCTCTGTTTGTGAACGAGGACAAAGGAAACTGTTACAGGTTTGTTACAGCTGGACAGCTCAAAGATGACTGTAACCCTTTCTTAAGTGCTGCCACAACTTTCTTTGTGTGAGTGTACATGGATGGTAACAGACCCCGGCTTGCCACACTTCACAGTGTGCTGGCGGGGTGTGTGTGTGTGATACCTCCAGCTCTTTTATAACATCAGTTCCAAAAAGCCTGTCTGGAAGTCATTGTGGCAACGCCCTGGCAGGAGGGAGAGGTTCTCTGTCCGTCTTTGAATGTCGCAGCGTGTCAAAGCACATCTCAGCCTCTTGACAGCTGTAGCAAAAGGGAGCAATTTATTCCTGACAGCTTTAATAACACTCAAATAATTTATGCAGAGCCTCTCTTGTGATAATTGGAAGATGGACATGCTCTGCATACACTGCCAATGGATTTTATTTTGTGTGTGAGGCCACTGGCCTCCCATCAAGCTTTAGCTCGGACGTGGGGCGGGGGCAGCGAGGGGGGGGGTAGCAGATTGCACCATTTTCAGCAGAGGGAAGAAGAATAAAGGACTGATTGGGACAAAGAGCCGAGCACTTGAGAGGTCATCTGCCAGTGGACCTCAATAATGCCCCCTGGGCAAATAATAGGGACGCAATTCTTTGAAGAAAACAAAGGCCAAGTTTTTGAAACCTCTGGAAGAAAGATGCACACTTCGCAACAAATGTTACACATCAACCGAAGAAGCTGAAAATATAGAATGTGTTTCAATGTCTGTGTACAATCTTTTTAATTCAAACTACTGTCAACTCTGATAAATTAGCAAGTTGTGATTACAGCAGCAGGAAATTGTGCACTTTGCAACATTCAACACCGCCAAATGAATCAAAATCCTAATGAAGAGGTTACGTTGTGCACAGTGCAAAGATGACATCAAAGTTTATGTGGCCTATATTCTGGCTTAACACTTCCTACTTTTTTGGTTCTCATCTCAGAGGCAACCAACTAAAAAGAATACCATATGATTAGTTCTATGTTTAAAATGATTCTTCTTTGCAGCAGGAGATTTACATGGCTAACATAAGCTTTCCTATGTCAGGCAGCCAATCAGGCATCGGGCAAAGTGTGAATTCAGGTTCTCGATTAGTGCGGGTGTCAGAGGTTATGGGGAGAAGGCATGAGAATGGGGGTAGGAGGAGAAATAGATCAGCCATGATTGAATTTGAGTAGACTTGATGGGCTGAATGACCTAATTCTACTCCTACCACTTTGACCTTATGACGTTATGAATCAGGAATGGAATGGAATACTTTATTGTCACATGTGACAAGGCACAATTAAATTCTTTGCTTGTATATCCAAGGTATGCAAATGGTCGCCACAAAAAGGACTGACAAAGTAACAAAGTACCCCTGTGGGTCAGGCAGCATCCCTGTGAGAAGGAATGGGTGACGTTTCAGGTCGAGACCCTTATGCAGCAAGCAAAAATGTCACCCATTCCTTCTCTCCAGAAATGCTGCCTGTCCCACTGAGTTACTCCAGATTATGTGTATAACTTTGATATAAACCAGCATCTGCAGTTCCTTCCTATACAAAGTACTCTGGCCAGCTCCTCCTTTGTCATCCCCCCCCCCCCCCCCCGCTCACAGCAGTTCCCCCATACCCTCATCAATCTAATCAGTGCACCTTCTCACAGCCAGGATCCATTTTGTGCAATGTGAATGACCAACAATGGTCCTTATTAAATACAATGGCATTCCTTCTCTCCATTGATGCTGCCTGCCCCGCTGAGTTACTCCAGCTTTTTGTGTCTATCTTCAGTTTAAACCAGCATCTGCCATTCCTTCTTACACACAACGGCCTGACAATTCAATTTAATTCTCTTTAGGTTTGCTGTACCTGTGCCTAATTGCCCCACCGTCAAAAAAAATTGTTGTGAAATGGACCAAAAATATATGTGAAATATTTTTATATCTTTGTGTGAAAACCTAATACCCCCTAATAGATTCCTATTAAATCTTTCCCACTTCACCTTAAACCTATGCCCTCTGGTCCTCATGATTTTATACAACAAAAATAAGATCACCCCTCATCCTCCCAGCTTACTCAACTTCTATACTCAATACGCTGATTGATGAAGGCCAAAAGTCTTTTTGACCGCCTTATCTGCCTGCGACTCCACCTTCAAGGAACCATGCACCTGAACTCCAAGATTGCGCTGCTCTACACCACTCCCCAGAACCCTACTATTCACTGTGTAGGCCCTGCCAACTTTAGACTTATCAAT
Organism: Raja brachyura; assembly: GCA_963514005.1. Next base: position 32,086,536 of record OY740781.1, read on the forward strand.
ATGCAACTGCTCACCTTTCTCATGGTGGGCCAAAAGACTAACTTCCACACATTTTCTTTCTCTGACTCGATGAAATCAGCCTGGTATTCCAATTAGCAAGATGCATGCCAGGAAGGAGGTTCTTTCTGCCTGTTAGGATCAATGGAAGCATTGCTATGCAAATGGCATCCACAATTGACTCCAGATGTGTAAAGCTCCACTCAAATGAGCAAAATTTACTTGTTTACCTTCACAAACTCTGCCAGGGTGAGCTATCAGCGATCCATTGAAGTAAAGCATTTTCACCTCTCATTCTTCAAGAATCAAGTCGAGAGTGTTATTTATCATGTCCACTGGATGTGAACCAGAACAACAAGATTCTTACATGCAACAGCTTTACAGGCTCAAAAGAGTATGTCCAACCAATTCAACTTTGGCTCAACCATTTCATTGCATCACTTCATCTTTTTGGACCTTCACTGTACTGCTTTGAAGATAAGTATATCACTCCTTAAACATTAAGACCAAAATAGGACATGGAGCTGCAGATGCAGTTTTACCAAGTCTTGTACATTTGTAGCAGGAATTTGCTATTGAAGGTCTCCCTATACAGGAACCCTCCCTCTTTATACCGGAGGTAGGAGTGGAGAGTGTTGCACAGCGCAGTGATGTATAATAGATTTTTAAGACTGCCCGCGAACTTAAGGAATGTTCATAAGGAATAGGAGTAGAATTACGCTATTCAGCCCATCAAAGTCTACTCTGCCACTCAATTATGGCTGATCTATCTCTAATCTCTAATCTATCTCCTAATCCCATTCTCCTGCCTTCTCCCCATAATCTCGGATACCTGCACTACTCAAGAATATATCGATCTCTGCCTTAAAATTATCCACTGACTTGGTCTCCACAGCCTTCTGTGGCAAAAAATTCCATGAGATTCACCACCCTTGCCAGCCACCCGCCACTTCTGGGGCTTGGAGGATCTGTGTACGGTGTAGGTACGGAGTGTGATAGGTTGCAGCACACCTGATTGAGTGTATAAAAGGGATTCTTCTCAGATTTTCTGCTCCTCAATTGGGTTGGTCGGGGCAACCCCTTGTTGGTTTGTTCCTGGACCTGGCAAATGTGGCCATTCATGGGTCCAGGCTGATGGCAGCCAAGAGTTCTGCCCAGGTCAACTGCTTGCTCTTCTTCCGGGCTTATGTTTGCACCTTGTGTCTCTGGAGAAGATGCACAATGAGTCCATGGGCGCTTTGTAATGATGGGTGTTAATGGGCTTTCATTTGGGTCCTGGAAACGGCTTACAATGTTGCAATTTCATGGTTGTTATTTGCAAACGGCATGAATAGCGGTTTTGATTGGTATAGCATTGGCATAGCATTGGTATAATGCTATGATAATAATTTTGACTGAAGTAAAAAAGCTCCTTTGTTCAGGGAATAAAGGACTTGCGAACTGTTATATTTGAGCCCATGCGCAATAAAGACCAACACTGCATTTGATTTCCTAATTACTTGTTATAGCCACAAGTGTTTTTTGATGTTATGTGTTGAATGCAACTAAATCTCTTTATACACTGCAGTCTCTAGTCTCTTTCTATTCAGACAATGTTGAGCTTCCCATAAAAGTGGACTAACTTGCATTCTTCACTCCATCTGTCAAGTATTTGCCCACCTGCTCAGTCTTACTGCAGGCTCTTTGTGCTCCTCAAAACTTGCTTTTCCACCTGCCTTTGTACTATTAGTGAATTTGGAAACCGTATATCGGTGCCTTCACCAAAATCAAAAATAAATTGTAAATTATTGAGGTTCTAGCAATGAATCATGTGGGACCCCAATTGACAGCTTGCCAACTTGAAAGCCATCTATCTATCTATCCTCTGTTTGTTGATAGTTAACCAATTTGCCATTCAAGCCAACATGTTTCCCCAATACCGTGGTGTAGTTGACTGTGTCATTTAATTGAATGCTTTTTGAAAATAAGGATGCATTTAATTAGTGTTCTACCACTTCTTCATCCTCGAACAATCCGATTGATTTTAGCAATTTCCCTCTAGTAAACCAGGCTGGCTCTGGTTTATTTTAATTCAGTGTTGAGATACAGTGTGGAAATGGGCCCTTCAGCACACCGTGTCAGCGCCGACCAGCAATCTCCCGGTACATTAGCACACTAGGGACAATTTACATGTTTTATTGAAGACAATTCACTTATAAACCTGTACACTTTTGGAATGTGGGAGGAAACTGGAGCACTTGGCGAAAACCCACGCAGTCACAGGGAGAACATACAAACTCCATACAGACAACACCCGTAGTCAGATTCTAACTTGGGTCTCTGCGCTGTTAGGCAGCAACTCTATTGCTGCGCCACTGTTTAATTGTGTTTTGATTTGCTAAATGCGCTGCAGCTACTACCCTCAGCATTTTTCATCAATGTACAGCAGTGGAATGGACCTGTAATTTCCTGTTTTCTGACGCTCTCCTTTCTTGAATAAGGATACTACATGTGTGGTTTTCCATTTCACTGAGACATTATGATTATGATTAGCATTAGGGCATTTTGGAAAATCAAAGCCAATATGTTTGCTTTTGCTGAAGTCAGTTCCTTTATGACTCCAGAATGCAAGTCATCAAGTGAGAGTGACTTCTTGGCCCATTGATTTGCGTTATACTTATAGTGAAAGTGAACCTTAACTACTACCCTTTTATGTCAGTGTGGCTCATAGACCAGGTTTCATGAAACAGTCTAAAATGCAAACACTTATCGCAATAACTGATCATGATATTTACTGCGAGCACCGTGGGGTAAGGAAATAAAAAGCCTTCAGGCAACTCCCCATATAACTATTTTTTTTAAATGGTAGGTAAGTGGAGAGGATGATATTAAAGGGGTGACAAGGGGTCACAGTTTAAGGATAAGGGGGAATTCCTTTAGGACCGAGATGAGGAAAACATTTTTCACACAGAGAGTGGTGAGTCTCTGGAATTCTCTGCCACAGAAGGTAGTTGAGGCCAGTTCATTGGCTATATTTAAGAGGGAGTCAGATGTGGCCCTTGTGGCTAAGGGGATCAGAGGGGATGGAGAGAAGGCAGGTACGGGATACTGAGTTGAATGATCAGCCATGATCATATTGAATGGCCTACTACTGCACCTATTTCCTATGTTTCTATGTTTCTAAATTATGTAGAGGAATGGGAATGATGGAGATGGTCAGTAAGTCAAGCAGCATCTGCAGGGAGAGAAATGGGAATAACATTTTGGATCCATGACCTTTCATCAGAACCAAATGTTGTCTGTCTGAATTGGGGTAAAAAAGTGATCCCAGTTTAGTTTAGAGATACAGCACGGAAACAGGCCCTTCGGCCCACTTAGTCCTGGCCCATTAACACTACCCTACACACACGAGGGACAATAGGGACAATTTTGCATTTACCCCAAGCCAATTCTCCTACAAACCTGTACGTCTTTGAAGTGTGGGAGGAAACCGAAGATCTCAGAGAAAACCCTAGCAGGTCACAGAGAGAGCGTACAAACTCTGTACAGTAAAGCACCCGTAGTCAGGATCGAACCCAGGGTCTCCGGCGCTAAAGCGCAGTCGCTCTACCGCTATGCCACTGTGCCACCATTTCTAATGAAATGGCATTGATATGAAGCATTAACTATTATTTCTCTCTCTGCAGAAGCTGTGACTCAAGAGTATTTCCAGCATTTTCTGCTCTGAAGGGCATCAGTGGTCAAAAAAGGTTCATATGACAATATAAAAATCCTGCTGGATTACTCCTGGTTTCATACCATTTTAACTCCCCTTCCCATTCCCATGCTGGACTTTCTGGTTTATGCCTCCTCCATTTTCAGTGTGACACCACGCACAAACTAATAGAACAGTGTTGAACACAGAACATTATAGCACAGCAACAGGCCCTTCGGCCTACAATGTTTACATTAGTTTTGTTTATTGTCACGTGTACCGAGGTACAGTGAAAATATTTTGTTACCTGCTAACCTGCCAGAGGAAAGACTATACATGATTACAATTGAGGCAGCCACAGTGTACAGATACAGGGTAAAGGTATTGTACATGATTCCAAGACTAATTTTTAATCAGTCTAGACATAATCCATATTCCTCCATTCCCTGTATATTGATGTGTCTATCCAAAATTCTTTTAAAAGCCTCTATCATATCTGCCTCCGCCACCTCTCCTGGCAACTTGTTCTGGACACGCGATCCGATGTGTCAAAATAAATTGCTCCATAATCTCCATTTAAACTATCCATGCAACTCGTATTTCGTTTAGGCAGCTTACAACCGAATGGTATGAATATTGAATTCTCCAATTTCAAGTAAAATTCCCCCACCCCCTCTCTCATACGTGCCCCCCCCCCCCCATCCACTTGCACACCCATTACCTCCCAATCCTACAGTCGGCTTACTCTTTCCGCCCCCTTTGTGCATTCATCTCCCATCCCCGAGCCCCTCAATTTATTTTTATCCCCCCTCTCTCCCAACCCCAAGTGCCTTTCCGCCTTTATCTTTCCTCCGGCTTTACATTTTACTCCTCTTCTCTCCTTACTTAACATGCTTTCGTCTCCTTTTTACATTTAGCCTTTGACATTAACTCCTCCCACCTGGAAAAATCAAACCCCTCACATTTTAGACCTTAGGCTTTGGAGATACAGCGCGGAAACAGGACCTTCAGCCTACCTGATCCACGCAGACCGGTGATCATTCTGTAAACTAACACTATTCTACACACTAGGGCCAATTTACAATTTTACCAAAGCCAACACTTGTATTTTGCTCATATGCTAGGTTTTTATTCCAGATTTATTTACTTCAAAAAGTTTAATTTTAGTTTTAAATTTAGTTTTAAATTTAAATTTACCGACCAAAGTACGAGAATTCATGTTCCCAGATCCATAGCCCAGTCCTGTTTTATCAGTCAAGTATGATAATCATTTTGCTTGAGTAGCCTGGGTTGTGACATTACTGAGATCAAATATCTTGTGAATATAATGCAGAAAAGACACTGCAACTTGGAAAATCTGACATAAAACCTGATGGACTGTAGCCTCAAGAATCAACATTATCCAGGTGAGAAGAGAGGAATAAATATCATTCATTACAATGTTCTATAGGATTGAAGCCCCTCTAATCAGCATGTCTAGTGATTGTTTTCCATTGTTGCTTGAAGGTCACGACCTAATGTCATTCCTTGATTTAAACCTCCAGCTTTCTAATGGCACCACGAATAAATCACTGTGTTCAAAGGTTCACAGTCTTCGACAAACAACTTAGATGACATTGCCAAAATGTACACTACTCGCCTTTCAAATGACCCATTCTTTTAGATAGTGATGTTGTCATTATTTGAACAGACAGTTTTAGGAGCGTGGTAAAGCTGAATGAATGACCTCATTCATGTTCATTCAGAGCTGGGGGAGTGACCGAAATTCTACAACAAAACTCAAAAGATATCCATTCAGCGTCGCTGGCCTTTGAAGATCAGAAATGAGAATTAGTTCACCACATGGCATAACATGAAACCGAAAAAAACTCCTGAAAATCTGACAGCTGGTTCTTAATCTGAACTGGGTTAACTACCAGGGCATGACATTTGGCCCAGTTCTCACTACTCAGGAGGAGAGAAAACAAATCTGCATATGTTCTGCTCTAAAATGCTGTTCAGAGAGCCATTCAGGAAAATCTAATGAAAGCTTGTTGGTGTTGAATAAGACTCAGGCCACATAAGGATTGTCCTGGGCTACATACAGTATGGTATTGATTGGTGGTAACACAAAAAGCTGGAGAAACTCAGCGGGTGCAGCAGCATCTAAGGAGCGAAGGAGATAGGCAACGTTTCGGGTCGAGACCCTTAGGTGGTAACCTGGGCAGATCAATGGCTGCTGGAAGTTAGTCCTGATAAGTGCAAGATGATACTTTGGGGTACTCAGGCAGCTCGTTTTTGAAAATGTCATGAGGGGGGGGGGGAGTGCAGAACCAGTGGTCACAGTTTAAGAATAAGGGGTTGGCCCTTTAGTACAGAGATGAGGAAAAACATTTTCACCCAGAGAGTTGTGAATCTGTGGAATTTTCTGCTTCAGAGGGCAGTGGAGACCGATTCTCTGGATGCTTTCAAGAGAGAGTTAGATAGAGCTCTTGGAGATAGTGGAATCAAGGGATATGGGGAGAAGGCAGGAATGAGGTACTGATTGTCGATGATCAGCCATGATCACAGTGAATGGAGGTGCAGGCTCGAAGGGCCGAATGGCCTACTCCTGCACCTATTGTCTATTGTCTATTGTCCCAGTTATCACTGCTCCGTACTGTGCTGATCCATTGCACTGCTCTTTTTCCTCCTGTCTGAACACACACAGGAGTGGGGCGGCATGGTGGCGCCGTGGTAGAGTTGCTGCTTCACAGCGCTAGAGACCTGGGTTCGATCCCGACCACGGTTGTTGTCTGTACGGAGTTTGTCCGTTCTCCCCGTGACCTCGTGGGTTTTCTCTGGGTGTTCCGGTCCAAAGACATACAGGTTTGTAGTTTAATTGGCTCTGGTAAAAAGTCTTAGTCTGTTGGATCGCGCCAACTTTGCTTGGACTGTGCACAGAAATGTTGATGCAGTGAACCTGGCATGATTCATAACCCTCAGCACGAGAACAGGCCCTTGGCCCACAATGTCTGTGCCGAACATGATCCCATCATGTATCTACCTGCAAATAACCCCATTCACTGCCATATCCGCATGCTTTGCAATAGTCTTTTAAATACCATTAATGTATCTGCTTCACAGATCACTATTACCGTGGGTGGTGGTGATATGTTGGTGATGCCACCCCTGGCAGCGTGTTCCAGGCACTCAAAAACTTGCCCCACACATCTCCTTTAAGCTTTACCCTTGTTACCTTGAAGCAGGGCCTTCTAGTATTTGATATTCCACTCCTAGAAAAAAGTTCTGACTGCCTGCCCTATCAATACCTCTTGTAATTTGCGATACTTCTGTCAGGTTTCCTCATACCTTCTGGCATTCGAGCGAAAACAATCAAAGTTTGCCCAACTTCTCCCCGTAGCTAATAGCCCCTAATCCAGTCATCCTTTTGGTAAACCTCTGTGGGTGCTCATTGCTCAGGTATTGTATTCAGGCCTTTAAACTTAACCATTTCCTGCCAGGTTCTGATGGCAGCATTGGAGAGTTTCCCGACCCTGGCACAAGGAACACTTCTCCTGACCTTTGTCTCTTTCATCATGACTTCAATTACCAGTTGCGTGGAACATGAAGAGGTTTCCCTCTTCCCCACAGTCTCTGCCTCGTCTTTGGCAGCCATAGTATGTATTGATGCTTCCTGGTCGATTGTAGCCTGGTTAGAAGCTGCTGCGATCTCATGTCAACACAGCCTTTCAAATGCAAACCCTAAAGTTGGCTCTCTGGCCAGTTTAATGATTTTCTGCGGAGCTATTTGTGCATTAGTGTAAAATATAACTGCAATTCAACACATCAAAAAGCGGTAAAAATAACCAATTTCAACACACGAGGGCTTGAATTCACTCACACAACTTCAAATAAAAAGCAGTACACCATTAAACGTTTGCCTATCTCAGAGGAAGGTAATTTTACAGGCATTTAGGGTGCCCTATAGGAAATTTGTCTTTTAATTTTTTTGAAGGATTTCTATTTTTCCACCTTCCTTTGGCAGAAATTCTCCCAAATAATGTTGCAATGGTGCAACATGAAGACAAATTGTCTGTAAACAGATTTCCAACTCACTGGTCTGAAAAATGGCGGGTTTTTTTACTCAAAAAATAATCATGTTTTATATAACCCCTTTTGCCTGAAATCATGCGGTTTGAAGGATCAACACTGAGATCTATGACCTCATAGAGTGAAACATCATGGAAAAGGCCCTTCGTCCCAATTTGCCCGTGCCTTCCAGTCTGCCTCATCTACACTAGTCCCACTTGACTGCATTTGGTCCATCTCCCTCTATACCAATCCTATACATGTACCCGTTTAAATATTGTGATAGCATCTGCCTCGCCTAACTCCTCTGGCAGCTTGTTCTATACCCTCACCACTCATTGTGTAACCTGCTCTAACCTCAATGCAAGTTCCCTTGTGCCAGAGCTGCTTTGCGTACTCTCGATCTCATCTCATTCTATTCTCATCATCTCTGTGGGCAACTTAATGGAAAACCACTTATAACATAAATACAAAACAACCTCAATGATAAATCTATTACTGACAATAGGTATGAATGCTATTTAATCAGACAATTGATATCAACTGTTAGTAGTTAACTTAGCTAAGGATTTATTCCAATTATAATTGGTGTCCGTCTGAAGAAGTCTCGACCCGAAACGTCACCTATTCTTTTTCTCCAGAGATGCTGCCTGACCCGCTGAGTTACTCCAGCATTTTGTGTCTATCTTCGGTGTGAACCAGCATCTGCTGATCCTTCCTGCACATTTAATTGTTGTGTCTTTGTTTGGTTGCAGTGCAGTTTGCTGGATCAATTGAGTGATGTAGGTGAATTGGACAGTATCCAGGCTTCTGGATGGACTGTTCAGGAGCCTGATAACAGAGAGGAATAAGCTGTTCCTGTGCTAGTGTCATCATAAGTCCTGTAGGTAGCAGAGCATCAAACAATGAGCCTCAGACTGATCACTCAACAGGTGATCTGAGGAACTATGGCCTTGTGCCATGCCTTATCGGTTGATTTACATGTTCTGCAGAGATGCTGCCTGACCTGCTGAGTTACTCCAGCACTCTGTGTCCAGTTGATTTACATCTACTGTTAAGGGTGTCTAGTTCTTTCCCTGGAACATCCTTCTATACAGCTTGTTGAATCAATGTCAAGTATTTAGCTGGATAGTTGTGGTACAGTGAGAGAAATGCCTGGGCAGAAGGTTAATAATTGAAGTGGGATATAATTCTGCTGATGACTGACCACAGTAACTCATGGGTGATCAACTTTTGATAATTGGATTGGTTTTGAATCTGTCCCACTTTATACGATGGTGGTGCCACGCAGAATAAGGGATATTCTGATCAAAGGTCTTTGAGCTGAAATGCTGAAGGGACTGTCCCACTTTCACAACCTAATTCACGACCTCTGCCGAGTTTGCCCTTGACTCATACTCGCAGCATGGTCGTCACGAGGTCGTAGGACCTCGTAGGAGGTCGTAAGCAGGTCGTAGGTAGGTTGTGATGCAAGTCATAAGTACTCATGGCAATAAGTAGGTTGGGGTGTTTTTCGATCCTGATGAAAAATGTCCATGAGTAAATAAGGTTATGAATTAGGTCGTGAAACTGTTTCTCTTTCCACAGATGCAATCTGATCTGCTGTTTCCCAGCATTATCTGATTTAAGCACGGGCAGGTTTTGTTTTTCTGATTTTCATGGTGGAGTTTGTATAAAGTTTAAAGATAGGTCACTGTCTGTGCAAGGACCCTGTGACAGTTATCTCTACCACCACTGCCCTGGATGAGAACAAGGTCAAGTAAGCTTTCATTTTTTTGTAGGCCCTCTCACTGCTTAGAGCAAGAGGCATGGTAACTAAGTTCTTCAGGTGAGGGGGGCAATATTTCATAGGGACTGGAGGTGAAATCTTTTCACTCAAAGAGTAATGGGTATATGAAATGAGCTGCCATGAGGCAGGTAGGATCTAGGAGTGCAAGTACATAATTTCCTGAAAATTGTGTTGTAGGTAGATAGGATATTGAAAAAGGCTTTTGGCTTGTTACATTTCACCAGTCCGTCCACTGGGAAGAGAAGTTTGAAAATTATGTTACTGTTGTACAGGATGTTGGTGAGATAGCACTTGAAGTACAGTGTTCGGTTTTGTTCACCCTGTTTTAGCAAATATGCCATTAAGTTGGAAAGAGTGCAGAGAATAGTTATGAGGATGTTGCCAGGACTCAAGGTCCACGGCTACTGGGAGAGGCTGGGCTTTATTCCTTGGACCACAGGAGGCTGAAGAGATAGAGGGATATAGAATAGTAAGATTGAACGAGAACTTACCAGTTCGAAGGTTGATCTTTATTTCATGAGGAGTCGAAGTGAGGGATTTCGTGAAGAGCCCGCCGGCGCGCATGCTCGACATACTTCAAAGTAGCGGCGTGGAATCACAGAACCAACAATAGAAATGACTTCGCATAGTATGATTGAATTGACTAAGATTACCAGATGAAGGTGATTGAGGGTTGGGCGAGGAGGGCACGAAATCCCTCACTTCGACTCCTCATGAAATAAAGATCAACCTTCGAACTGGTAAGTTCTCGTTCAATCTTACTATTTCATTTCGGAGTCACGTGAGTGACTTCGTGAAGACTTCAAAGCTTCTGTGATTACACGCCCTGGACCACGTCCATGCTGACACACCACTACCAGGGATGGATGGGAGGAACAAACTGGCTCAATAGCTCATACTGCAAAACAAAAGCATATTTATTAATAACAAATCAAAAACCCCTCATGCGGGGACATCTCCACGTTCTTGACCTGCATTCAGCACGGCTTCTGCGAACTGTAGAGGAGCAGCAACAGGCTTGTTATAAAAACGCTGGAACACAGCTTCATTCGCCCATCCTGCTGTGGCGAGAATTTGGTCCATGGGCACCTCCATGACCCTCGCCGCTGACGTCGATGCAGCCCTGGTGGAATGAGACTTGAACACATTAGTGTCGATACCTGACTTACCCAAGACGACTCGAAGCCACCTGGATATCGTCTGGACTGTCACTCGATGATGAGGTCTCTTATGAGTGACAAGCAGGTATCTCTCCATTCCTCTGATGCGTGCCGTCACCTTGACATAGTGGCGGATATGTGAGGCTAAACATAGCCTAGCATCTGCGGGGTATGCCGGGAACTTCAGCTGCAGCCCTGTGCACCCAGGTCTATGCTGCTTTAGTAGCTCGTCAACGAAAAAGACTACTTCTGTAGGGGTAGATGTCATTCTGTCGACACGCAGTTTGTGTAGTGTCTGTACCCTCTGAGCTGAAGTCAGCGCTAGTAACATCACCAGCTTCATGGTGAGTTGGTCCAGTTGGAGCCCTTCCATGGGAGACCACGTCCTGAGCAGGGTTAATACGTCCCTGACATCCCAGGTGATATTATAGCGTGGTGTAGGCGGATTCATATTGAATATACCCCGCATGAGTCTGGACACTAGCCTGTTGGATCCTACCCCAATCTTGAGGTAGAATGATAGCGCACTTCTGGCGCTGTTGATGGCACTGTAACTTAAGTGTTCATCATGGTGCAACCCCGCGAGGAATTCCAGGACGTCGGTTATTGTCACGTCATCGTACGTGATGCGAGAGCGGCTGCAGTAGGCTTCCCACTTCTTAATATGCGAGCGGTATCTTCGCCTTGTGGACTCTCGACACGACGCCCCGATGGTATCCATGGTCCGAGCCGAGAGGCCGTATTGGACTAATGGCCTGTTCAGAACCTGCAAGCCAACAAATTTAAATAGCCATGGCAGGGATGTGGCTCCCCTGACACAGGGTGAGTAACCAATTGTGGGCAACCCTTCAAAAGGACCCAAGGTTCGTTGAGCATGTCAAAGACCACCGGATACCAAGGCTGTGTGGGCCAGTCGGGTATAATAAGGATGCCCTTGGCAGCATCTGCCTGAATCTTTCGCAATACCCGACTGATGAGGCAAAACGGAGGGAAGGCATAGAAAACCCAATTCCCCCAGTCCAGCGAGAATGCATCTAGCGCTATTGCCCCAGGATCTGGTTCCCATGAAACGTAGGCTGGTACCTGATGGTTCAACCGTGACGCAAAAAGGTCAATGTCCGGTTTACCAAATTTGGCTGTGACTTTAGCAAAAATCTCAGGATGCAACATCCATTCAATGTTGTCATTAAATTTGCGTGACCTGGTGTCCGCCACAGTATTAAGCTCACCTGGCAAATAGGTAGCTGAAATCCAAATGTCTCTTTGAATACACCAGAGCCAAATTGAGTTAGCCAATTTGTCACACGAAACTGACCTGGTACCACCCATATGGTTTAAATATGCCACAGCTGTGGTGTTGTCTATTTGGAGACGGACGTGTGCTCCAACAAGCTTGGAACAATATGCACGAAGTCCGTGGAATGCTGCCAGCAACTCCAAATAGTTAATCCCTTGAGTCAACAACATCGATGCCTCAAGGGTGTCCCATCTACCCCCACAACTAGAGCAATTATCAGTAGCTCCCCAGCCATTGGAGCTTGCATCAGTCTGTAAATATACCACCGGATTAGCCTCCCTGACAGGCTTAAATGAGTTGCTAATGTGACACACCCACCATTGCAACTCAGTTATCGCTTCGGACGGTAGCTGCATAGATCGATCGTAATGACCAGCGTTCCATTTTAACGCAGTAATTTTAGCTCTTTGCAAATTCTGATAATGCAAAGGTCCATATCGTGCTGCCGGAAACAAAGCCACTAACTTGCCAATTACTGTGGCTGTATGCCGAATCGATGGTATATTGGTGCCAATTAAATCTCTGCACACCTTAGTGACTTCCTCAATTTTGTTAATTGGTATAGTTATCCTCATGCTCATTGAGTTCACCGTGAACCCTAGGTAATTAATTACCTGGGCAGGGCAGAAATTTGATTTCTCTGGATGGACAATGAATCCTAATTGTTGAAATATATTGACAGCAGCTGCAACACCCTGTTCAGCCAATTGCAGGGTGTGGCCCACAATAAAGACATCATCTAAATAGGCCATAACTATATGATGTCGTTGTCTCAAATAAGCCATGATTGGCTTCACCAATTTAGTGAACAATCTAGGGGCTGTAGTAAGCCCATTAGGCAAAGCCTTATACTGCCAAAGTTGCCCCATCCAGATAAATTTCAAAAACCTTCTATCATCTTTCTGGATGGATACTGAATAATATGCATCCCTCAAATCAATGCATGCCATAAAGCAGCCATGAGAAATCAATGATTTGGCTGTTTCAAACGTATCCATTTTAAAATGAGTATATGTTACAAACGTATTCAAACGGGTTAGATCAATAATGACACGACAGCCTCCATCCTTCTTAGGTCTAATAAATATGTTCGAAACAAATTCAATTGGCTCATGCACTGTTTTCTCAATCACACCCTTCTGTTCCAAACTTAAAATTTCCTTGTAACCTGCTGCCTGTTCTGCAGCAGACAATTTGAACGTACGACCAGGCATGTGCTGGGATGGAGGAATGTCGCCATTAATAAACTCAATTTTATGCCCCTGAATATTCCGCAACACATACTCATCACCAGTAAAATTACCCCATGCATCCAAAAACAACCGTAAACGACCACCAACATGGGAAGTTAAACAGAGAGAAAAGAGAGAACCAGACCCCCTCACCTCCGTGGTTACCGGCGGTCCTTGACACGTGTGGGTGGCCGTGGAGGTGCTGGGTTGGCTTGAGGGCGCGGCGTCTTCGATTTCCAAAAAGGTCTCTGCCGACCCTGTCCTAAAAAAGACCCTTGGTGCTGGTTCTGGTGTTGTTGTTGTTGTGGAGCTAGAGGGTGAGTCCTCGTCGAGGCACTGGCCGACCCTCGTGAGCGAATGTATGGAGCTTTTGAGCCGGACGGTGTGGGGGCACTCTTAGAGCGCATGATCCCCACCGTTTTGGCTTGTTCGTCAAGCTCTTTGACTCTCTTCGAGAGGTCCTCACCAAAGAGCTGACGGGGCGGCGGCGGCGGCGGTGGTTTGCACAATCCTGCAAACTTCGGGTTGAGTGCTGGGCGGATGCTGTTTTTGCGAAACCCGTTGATTTCGTGCTGGGTCGCGCACAATAAGGCCAGAGCATCTTCCTGGTCCAAATTCAGCTCGTCCTCGTCCACCGACCGCGCAAAGGCGGTAATACCGGCCGTGAGGAGTTTCAGGATCCGCTGCAATTGTAGCTCTTGTTGACGGATAGCCGCACTGATGTTGCCCCATATTGGCGTATTGACCACAGGCACGTTGAGGGAGTTGCAGTTTGATGGAGCCTTGTGACGGCTCATAGCCTGGATGAGGACTTCTTCCTGCAGCACCTGATTATTAAGAAAGTCCACTGTGGCTGCCAGCTTTGAATTGAGAGGAAGACCAGCCGTATGTGGGGCCGCGAATTTGGTCGCCACATCCAAAAGTTCCTCCGCTGGCACCTCCACCGGAGGTGGTACGGGATCCACCAGAACCTCCTCCTCGTGCTGCTCCAGGCTGATAGTAGATGTTGGTGAAGACGCCCTGTGCCTGTTGCTGCCCTGCTGTTGTTGACGTTGAAGCAGGAGCTCCAGCAGCCGCTCCATACGGTCAATACGCCCTTCACCCTGAACACTCAGGTGGTCGGAGTCCTCCGGCTCTGAAAAGAAAACCGGGCTCCTGTCATCGGCCCGCACCTCGTCGAGGCCCTGCCGGTGCCGGTAGTTGTCGCTAACAGCCGCCGAGGCGAAACTGCGCGATTCCTGCGCGGGCGTGTTCAATCGCCTCCGTTTAGCGAGAGCTGAAGCCGCTGCCACTAAGGGCACATGCGGCGAGGTGTCGGCCCCAGCCGAAGCATGGCTGCCTGGGGCCCGCGCAGTCTTGCCGGCTGCCCACATCGTGGACGTTGCCGACGCATGGTGCCGCCCACCCATCCATGGGGGGCTCGGCGACCACGACGAGACCCGACCCAACCGACCCGTCCCGGCGTCGAGAGTCGGGGTGTACCGGCTGGACCTCACAGCCGCCCCGGGTCTCGCCCTGGAACCTGACCGCTCCTCCGCGACAGGCAATGCCTTAGCCCTAACAGGGTTAGGCTTCTGGGCTCCTCCCCTCCCCCTTCTCGGAGGGCTGAGTGGAACAGGCCGTGCAACGGCACGCGCCCTGCTCGAGGTCGCCAGCGAGCCCGCTGACAACCTGACTGCCATGGCAGGGCCCCCCTGCTCTGGCGGCACACCACACTCCTCCTCGTCGAACTCCTCCGAGCTGTGGTGTGCTGGCGGATCTGGACCTGTGAACACAGGGCTTACCCACATCTCCGCCTGAGTCCCGGCCTGCGCTGCAGGTACTGCCGATGGTAAAGGCCCCGGAACTGTTGACCGGCGAACTCGTCCTGACGTCCTCCGGCCCTTCGAACTCCCATCCATGTCCTTGCTGCAAGACATAATCAGACAACAAGGACCACCAACTAAAGGTGGAATACTCACCTCCGTGGCCCCTTATGAAGGGCTGGCGAGGAGCGCGCTCCACCGCCAGCCGTCGCAGCAACGCGTTACGACGATATGTCGAGCATGCGCGCCGGCGGGCTCTTCACGAAGTCACTCACGTGACTCCGAAATGAAATTGACAGGAACCTGCAGGGCAACTTTATCACACACAGTATGGTGGGTTCATGGAACAAGCTGCCTGAAGAAACAGTTGAGGCAGGTGCAATAACAACATTTAACAGACATTTGGAAATGTTTAGAGGGAAATGGGCCTAGCTTGCAGAGCATCATAGTTGGCAAAGGACATGTTGGACCAAAGGGCCTGTTTCTGTGCTGCATGATTGTAACAAGTGAATTAGAAATTAGATAATGTGAGTATGGTTAAATTTGTTAGCTGTTTTATGATTTTACATTAAATGTATATGTCATAGCTTTCTACACCTATTGAAGGATACTGTCTCCATGTGTTTGGTGAGTGATTGACTGATCAATGAAAGTCAGGATACTTGGCTTCCTTGGATGGAGGTAGCTATCCAATTCCTTTCTGGATTTGCTTGGCTGCCATGCAGTTAGCAGGACCAATTGGCCAGGGCTGCAGTACCATTGAATAGGGTTGAGCTTCGGTAGGTCAATTCCCATGCTGTCAGCATAATTGATTATTTTTTAAAAACAAACTTGAACATTGAAATGTGTGAAATATCTTTAAACTTATTTATAATGAACCCAAGGAGAGGAGACAAAATTGGCAACAGATTAGATTAGGATGGAGTGACATTGTGCAATCATCATCATTACAGACTTCCTTTACTTCAATGTTTTCATTATTGTTCAGCACTAATTCCAATTATTCATTTCATCATGTGTTTAATGGGTTGTGTGTGATGTCTGACTACTTATCTTTTACCATTAGGAATAAACACCTACTGTAGTGTAGGACTTTGTTCAGTGCAGTTAAGATAGCCCAAAAATGCTCAACTTATTAGAGAGCTGCTTGTAACTAATTATATAATAATTTGGATAGTTGGGTGTTTGATCAAAGTGGCCTGCTTTGCTGCTCTTGACAACGTATCACATTTACCAAACTAAGAAAAAAATAAAGGCAGTCAATTAAATTCTATCCAAGTTGGAAAGATGTACTCTCAAAATCAATGTGAATTGAATTGAATTGAATACATTTTATTAACCAAATATGTGTACATACAAGGAATTTGCCTTGGTGCTTTGCTTGCAAGTAATAACATGATACACAGTAGACAATTAAAAATAAAACAATATAATTTAAAAATGTGAAGAATGAAATAAAATACCAGAGCAAAAGGAGGCTACAGACTTTTGGTTGTTGAGATGAACTACTGCTCATGGAAAAAAAGCTGTTTTTATGTCTGGCTGTGGCGGCTTTGACAGACCAGAGTCGCCTTCCAGAGGGAAGTGCTTGAAAGAGTTTGTAGCTAGGGTGAGAGGGGTTAGAGATGATCTTACCTGCTCTCTTCTGAAGACGCAAGGTTTATGATGAAGGATATTGTCAGACATGACAAAAGGTTATGGGATGCTTGGGAGTGTGGGGAGTGGGGGGGAGGGCGTTGGATGCGGTGTGGTGGAATCAAGATGTCATGATGACAAAAGGGACTGCAGATACTCGAATTTGGATCAAAAACCAAAATGCTGAAGAACTCAGTAGGTCAAGCAGCATGTGTGGAGGCAAAAGATGTAACCCAAAATGTAGACTTGTATCTGTTGTATCCACAGATGTTGCTTAACTACTGAGTTCTTCCAGTGTTTTCATTTTTACTCGAGAACTTATGAATACATGATTAATAAAACTGGAAACAAAAGGGCAGCACGATGGCACGGTGGCACAAAGGTAGAGTTGCTGCCTTAGTGCCTGCAGCATCGGCGACCCAAGTTCGATCCCGACTACAGGTGCTGTCTGTGCGCAGTTTGTACGTTCTCCCCGTTATCACATGGGTTTTTTCCAAGATCTTCGGTTTCCTCCCACACTTCAAAGACGTGCAGGTTTGTAGGTTAACTGGCTTGGTAAATGTAGAAATAGTCCCTAATGTGTGTAGGATATATATAATTCATACTAGACTCATTGGGACCCGTTGGGTCCCATGTTCACACGGGAGGGCTGGTCCCCCGACGCAATATTCCACCTCTCCACTAATTCCAATATTGGTGGCCAGTGAGGGGGCTTTCTGGAGCACTGGTATGGGTTCTTGGGGTGGCAGCTCAGTCCCTCAAGCCTGATGTGCTGCCAGCTCACTCATGGCTGGTGGACTGGCAGTTTACTCATGGCTATTCCTTGAAATTCCATTTCAAGCAGGGTGCAAGGCCACCAAATTCAAATCCATTTTCATACAATTTCAAGCAGGGTGCAAGGCCACCAAATTCAAGTGCAGTTTCTTACCGCTTCGAGCAGGGTGCAAGGCCACCACATTCAAGGGCAGTTTCATGCCAGTTCAAGCAGGGTGCAAGGGCACCAAATCCAAATGCAGCTTCATACCATTTCATGCAGGGTGCAAGGCCACCACATTCAAATGCAGTTTCATACCATTTCAAGCAGGGTGAAACCACCATAAAACCACCATAAAACCACACAAAACACCAAACTCACAGTTCAGTAGACATTCAGTGTGTTCAGTTGATTCACAGATGAGGTTGATTCATGATGAAGGAGGGAGAGATCACGACTCTGTCTGAGTCGTGACCTCTCCCTCCTTCATCATGCAAAGACTGAGCCACACCTACACTTCCGGGTTTTATAACCCCTCCGCCTCCCACCGGAAAAGGTGTGGCCTTCATGGCGTGATTGACAGGTGAGAGATTCTCAACATTTTTTAAACACTAATAACACCTTTATTTTTCATTGATGGGAACAATCCTCTGCATCTGCTGAGCGGAGGGGGACGGGGTAAGATGGCCAAAAATCACAGCGTAAGTGGTAGCGTTTTATCAAAAATCAATATACAGTGCAAACAGGAAGTTAGCCAAAACACCCAAGCCACCATTTGCAGTATTGCCTTTTAACTTCAAGCCAAAGCACCTGACTTTTCATTGATGGGAAAAATCCTCTGGTCCAGGAAGGCAGAGGTGGGCTCTGAGCGAGTTGACCAAAAATGACGGCCGTAGGTGGCGCCGTTCTCTCGGAAATCACAGCACAGCGACCCAAAAGCGATCAAGATCAGATTTTTAGTAATACAGATGTGGGGATCGCTGGTCGGTGCAGACCTGGTGGGCTGAAGGGCCTGTTTCCACACTGTATCTCTAAAAATAAAACTTAAAACTATATGTTGCAGGAGGAAGGTAACATAGATGAAAAATGGACCTGAAAGTCATAGCTTCATGAAGCAATACGATGGGGTAGGATGGGAGCAGGGTGGTGGTGTGAGGATGGAGTTTTGTTTCAGGGATACAGCATGGATACAGGCCCTTCAGCCCACTGAGTTCATGCCAAACATCGATCACCTGTACACTAGTTCTGTTATCCCACTTTTACATCCTACACACAAGGGGCAATGTACAGAAGCCAATTAACTTACAAACCTGCATGTCTTTGGAATGTGGCAGGAAACCTGAGCAGCCAGAGAAAAACCATGTGGTCTCGGGGAAAATGTGCAAACTCCAAACAGACAGCGCCTATTGCCGGGATCAAACCTGGTCTCTGGCTGTGGGTCAGCAGCTCTACCGCTGCACCACTGTGCTGCCCTTATGGTTGGAGTTTTGGAGGAACAGATAAGGGAAGTTCAAAGCCACAATGGCCAAAATAATATTGACAAAATTGGGAAAGCATGGGGCAGAGAAGGAAGTTAATATGAAATAATATTCTAGTTCTATGAAAGCACAGTATAATTTGATACTATTGATTTGCACTAGCTAATTGGCTTCAGTCTTTTATAATAATTGATCCATAAAAGTCAATTGTAAATCATATCAATAGAACTGTAATCACAACAGGTTTTATAGGTGATGACTGCATGACTTTCAATACTTGATGATTTCTCTTTCTGTCTATTACAATACCTGCCTATATTTATTGATCTGGAATGCATCCATAATGGGCCAGTTTTGCTTTTATGGCATTTCCAGCCCTTATTTATTGCAGACATCAGCCATTTGGTGGAGATATTCTTTTATGCTCTTAAAAGTGACTGAATTTCTATTTGAGCGAATTTATTATGTACACTTTTTTTGACTTCAACTGTAATAATATTTTAATTGAGAAATCAATGGGGAAGTAGAAGTTAAGAAATGACTGTGCGGTGCACGGATTGTGTCCTGTCCCTGGTTAAAAAAATGTGAGCACTTACAAGTTGAGGTTATCAGCTAAACATTTGGGAGAATAAGTTTATCCCAAGTGATAGTGGACAATGTGTCCCCATTCAAAATCATTGGCATGGAATCATTGAATAGTAATGGTGGATGATGGATACCTGGGAAAAGGGACTTCAGAGTGCCTGTCTATAAGCAAATGGGGAGGAGGGCAAGGAAGAAAAGTTTGAGTTTATTTGAATAAAAAATAATTTCTCTGTTATGGTCACAATGTCCTGTCATTCATCCTGTCTTAATCCCTTCTGGAATTTTGGCCCTTTGTGCAATTGGTTTGCTAATCTGGCTTGTACCCTATAGTGCCTCTGCCAGGTATCAGTCATCTTTTTGTACCATGGACATGACTATGTTGCCAGGATATGAAATAGACTCCACATCTTCTGCTGTCGCTAGGGATAGAGTTATTTGTCCAAACATCTGGCATTGATGTTTAACTTTTGAGGCCACCCATTTTAAAACAGGGACAGAACGCAGTCTTGCACTGCAGATCCTTTCTATATTTTCCACTTCCTCATTGATTTCTCAATTAAATTATTATTCCAGCTGAAGACTGAGGAATCGTGGACATAATAAATTATGCCGAATAGAAACTCAGTTGCTTTTATGAGCATAAAGCTTGGTTAAAGTAGCATTAATAAGAGACCTTGTGGTAAATGAATCCTTGATGGGATAGAGGAAGCTGGATCAATAGAATACTCAAGGCAGAAGTAAGTAGGTTTATTAAAAAAAAGTAAAATTGCGAGCTTCGGGAAATTGGCATAGAGGAACTTTTGAAACTCTTGAAACTTTATCGGCACCAGAAACATGGTGACTCTTTGTGTACTGCCCCAGGTAAAGTCTGCTATATGATTATACCAGATTATAAGCAAAACAAAGAATTTCATTGTCCATAGGTGAACGTAACAATAAAACATTGTTAAATCATTGAGGAAGAACTGCGGCCTGTTCTTCGTAGTCGTAGTCATAGTCATGGCCTCATTATGGTTGCTGTGAATTTTTTCAATATGTTAAAAAATTAGCGGCGACTAGAATGAAGCCGCCATGGAGAATAATGAGAATTCTCGAGCCGTAGGTGGGTCACCAGGAGGTCCTAATGGGTTGCCAGGAGGTCGAAGGTTCTCGGAGGTTCTCGTAGGTTGTAGCCGGTGCTGACCAGTGAATTTCATTGACTCATTGGGAAAAAAAAGGCAAGTAGTAGTTTTCAGAACCAAGGAAAGCCGACCGGTAATGTTAAATGTCCGCCGAGCTTCACAGCCGTGTATCTCTGGCTTCCTAAAAGCTGTCTCCACTCCTTCTCCCCCCTGCTCACGGGCTGGTGAAGGAAGTGACGTGTTTGTGTGTGTGTGTGTGTGTGTGTTCCACTCTGACAGTCGCCGTTCCAGTTACCGGTTTTTCAGGCTGAAAGTCGGCGGCTGTCCGCTGAAAAATCACCAACGTGGGACAGGCCCATAACACCAATCTTAAAATGAAATTTATTCATGTAAAGTGGTGAAAGCTAGCGGAAGATGAGGAGACTGATGATTTTTCAGGAATTTGCACCAGGGACTATAAGGCCAATATGGAGGGACAGCTAATTATGATAGTAAACTGGCCAGTGAAATCAAAATAATTAGCAAGAGATTCAGTAGGTGTACAAAGAGTCATTGAGTCAACAGGCCCCTCGACATCTTTTTCCATCTTCTGTAGCCACTCACGAGGTCCTAGACTGGAGAGTGGCCAATAGAATCATAGTTTCATAGAGTCACACTGCACAGAAACAGGCCCTTCGGCCCAACATTCCCATGCTAACCTAGATGCCACTTCTAAGTTAGTCCCATTTTCCGGTATGTGACCCCAGACCCGTTGAGTTACAACAGCATTATGTGTCCTTTATTATTTGTTTTTATAGGTAAGTCTAAGCATTTGGTATTGATGTGCTGTTCATTCTGGAGGCCTCAGTTGTTTTATCACCATGCAGATATGGTCAAAATGCCATCATTAGTTGTGGGACCTTCTCCTTATGAGTCTGCCAAAGGCTTAACTCTAATGGAGGTAAAACTTGGAACTTTTCTGACTTTACGGCTTGTATTGTGCAATACACCTTTCCAGTTGAACTGGTTAAAATAATTCGTAAAAGGGATTTTGCTTTTAAGAGAAATTGAAAGATAACAGGAAAGGTGCCTTGCCATGGAGCACCTACTTAATAATACAGTGATCATTTCTGCCTTCTCAGTAATGTAGTGGTACTAATATAAATTATTGGTCTTTATGCTTCATGTAGCATATCATTTTAACAACTCGTTGCAGCAACTTCTGCCACATTTATAAAGGTGTGTGTGCACATGTGTGTGGCAGCGTGAGTGCACACACATCTGCGTCTGCGTCTGTGTCTGCGTGTAGTATTCTATTCCTTCTTTTACCTCTGCTACGCATACATGCGTTGAAATTATCCACTGCAGTGGTAGCAGACTTGTACCAGTCCAACTGACTTGCTACTAATCCTAATACATTTTCTGGGATCAACTCAATTATCTTTTTGTGAGAAGCTGCTAGTGAGACTGGTTTCAGGACATCTAAGTTTATGACAGTCCTGAAAGGTGAGAATGGTTGTGGCTCTATTAACAATCTTAAAGGCTCAGGTAGTCTCCCACTGTTGTCGCTAACATCCTTATTGATTCAGGATGTATGTACAGATCAATAGTTAATCATGGTTGGATTTTCCTTTTTTTCTGGCAACATTATGTACTGATGACTCTGTCCAGTATTGGCACGTTAATATATGTCACTCGTGCCCTGGGTACATTTTGCCATCTCTGGCAGTGGCTACCACACCAGAAAATGACAAAGGATTTGCCATAGACAACAAAATGCTGGAGTAACAGCGGGACAGGCAGCATCTCTGGAGAGAAGGAATGGGCGACGTTTCAGGTCGAGACCCTTCTTCAGACTGATTTCAGGGGAGTGGGCGGGACAGAGATAGAATGTTGTCAGAGACAGTAAGATGTGGGAGAAGGGAAAAGGGGATGGAGAGAGAGAGAGGGAAAGCAAGGGCTATTTGAAGTTCGAGAAGTCAATGTTCATACCGCTGGGGTTTAAGCTACCCAAGCGAAATATGAGGTGCTGTTCCTCCAATTTGCGCTGGGCCTCACTCTGACAATGGAGGAGGCCAAGGACAGAAAGATCAGATTGCGAATGGGAGGGGGAGTTAAAGTGCTGAGCAAACGGGAGATCAGGTAGGTTAAGGCGGACTGAGCGGAGGTGTTCAGCGAAACGATTGCCGAGCCTGTGCTTGGTTTTGCCGATGTACAGAAGTTGACAACTGTAACAGTGGATACAGTAGATGAGGTTGGAGGAGGTGCAAGTGAACGTCTGCCTCACCTGAAAAGACTGTTGGGGTCCTTGGATGGAGTTGAGGGGGGAGGTAAAGGGACAGGTGTTGCATCTCCTGTGGTTGCAGGGGAAAATACCTGGGGAGTGGGTGGATTGGGTGGGAAGGGACGCATTGACCAGGGAGTTGCGGAGGTAACTGTCTCCGGAAAGCAGAAAGAGGTGGAGATGGGAAGATGTGGCCAGTAGTGGCATCCCGTTGGAGGTGACAAAAGTCTTGGATTATATGCTGTATGCGACAGCTGATGGGGTTGAAGATGCGGACATGGCGCATGGGACAACATATTGCACTTCTAGGCAACAGGTGCATGGCAAAAAGAGATGACAGAACTGGGGCAACTATGCCATCTAAGCATGTCTATTTAATGTGCCTGGAAGGAGTGAGAACAAAACCAGACAATCAGCAGCTTGCGCTTTGATCAGCTCACACATAGATGAAGTGTGATGGCTTAGATCAACGTTATGATTTGTATTCTTCCAGCACAGTGTCTGTTTCACTTCAGTCTTAGAGAACTCTGATTATAATTGGCTTCCGCTGTCTGTCTATGTTTGCAACAGAGTTGTAATTGAATTACCACTGACTGTGCAGACGTCCTGACGAGGGATTTGATAAACAGGAAGAGTCTAGAATCTCTTATTCGTGATAATATTCATATTTCTGAGGTTGAGAAATTCTAGCAGCCTTAATGTTACAACTGATGCAATAATACTTGTCCATTTCTCCCTCTGGTTCTATGCTACAGAGCCCCACATGTCACCATCATGGAGGTCAATCCACACACAATCAGATGATGCATGAGTTGGTCTTCCTGACAAAGGTGTCTACATTGTGGAGACATTATCTTCACTATAAGGGGAAACCTTATAGTCATAAATAGCTTCCCTTTAGATTTAACACTGAATTTGATGCACCATTCTCTCCTGCTCTGACTTGTGTGGTGGTAGAGTTGCTGCCTTACAGCGCCTACAGTGCCAGAGACCCGGGTTCGATGCCGACTATGGGTGCTGTCGGTACGGAGCTTGAACGTTCTCCCCTTGTGGATTTTCTCCGAAATCTTCGGTTTCCTCCCACTCTCCAAAGACGTACAGGTTTGTAGCTTAATTGGCTTGGTATAAATGTAAAATTGTCCCTATGTGTGTTAATGTGCATGGATTGTTGGTTGGTGCGGACTCGGTGGGCCGAAGGGCCTATGTCTGCGCTGTATCTCCAAAATAAAAATAGGACTTTCAATTCTTTCCCCTTCTTTTGTCTGTGACACATGTTTTATGCAATTGTTTGAAGCTTACCAAGTCACAATTTGGAATCACCAAAGCATTACCAAACCACAATTTGGAATCACCAACCATAAGATTGTTAAGGGCTTGGACACGCTAGAGGCAGGAAACATGTTCCCGATGTTGGGGGAGTCCAGAACCGGGGGCCACAGTTTAAGAATAAGGAGTAAGCTATTTAGAACGGAGACGAGGAAACACTTTTTCTTACAGAGTGGTGAGTCTGTGGAATTCTCTGCCTCAGAGGGCGGTGGAGGCCGGTTCATTGGATGCTTTCAAGAGAGAGCTAGATAGGGCTCTTAAAAATTGCGGAGTCAGGGGATATGGGGAAAAGGCAGGAACGGGATACTGATTGGGGATGATCAGCCATGATCACATTGAATGGCGGTGCTGGCTCGAAGGGTCGAATGGCCTACTCCTGCACCTATTGTCTATCGTACATTGTCATTTTCAGTAATAACAGTGGATTTATATTGCAATTGAGTTTTAGTAGAAAACTTTCAATAAAATGTACATTTAATATGGGATTACATTTTAGATGGAAAAACACACACTTCTAAACTTCATAATCTGTGTTCCTTAGCTGACATGAGTTAACATATCAACAGGAAGTGCCATATGTGAAACAAGCCAATCCTTCAGGTGCACAGTGAAGTTTCCATTTACAGGAGACTTTTGTCTGTTTTTTTAGTGTAGGAGGGAATTTTGTATTTAACCTGTACTCTGAGTCACTAAATAAACATCTCGTACAAACAGTGGTGAGAAAACATTGCTTTTTTATTTTTCATCTCAATAGCTTCTGACTGTGAGCGTATCTAGAGGGTTTGAGTTTGAAACCAGTTATTTGTAACCAGTTATTATA
Source organism: Raja brachyura (assembly GCA_963514005.1). Next base: position 32,111,521 of record OY740781.1, read on the forward strand.
GTATTCAGAACACTGTAGATTTGAAGATACTCAGAAACTAAAGAGGGTCAATTACTAAAACTTAACAGTTGCAGCGTTTATAGTTGCTGAGCCTTTGGTTTTGTCTGGACATCTTAGGATATGAAATGTTTGATCAATTTCTGGATATCAGGGTCACAAACTGCTATGCAACCGACTTGCTCCATTCATGTAGACAGACTTTACGACCCTTCCTGAGATACGACTACATAACACACTTGCCATCAAACTTAATGTTTTGTTTTGATTCATCTGTAAGAATTATAATTTCTGCATTGACAAGCAGAAGGTTTTTAATTTAGGCTTTGTACTGACAAGGGATTTTGTACAATCCTTACATTTATATTACTGTCCCATCATTGGTTTAGTTTGGAGATACAGTGCGGAAACAGGCCCTTCAGCCCACCATGTCCATGTCAACCAGCGATCCCTGTACACCAGCATAATCATTCACACTGGGGACAATTTACCATTTTTATAGATGCCAAATTAACCTCCAAACCTGTACGTCTTTGGAGTGTGCAAGGAAACCAGAGCGCCTGGCGAAAACCCACGAGGTCAAGGGGAGAAAGTACAAACTCTGTACACTCAGCACCCGTAGTCAGAATCAAACCCAAGTCTCTGGCGTTGTAAGGCAGCAACTCTACCGTTGCATCACTGTGCCACCCGGTCGACTGCCCCTTTACTGTTCATGGAAAATCTTTCTCCATTATATGCAATACGTTCTATCAGCCTTCACAAATAAGTCAGGAAACATAATTCTGAACTACAGCCTTTTATAGATTTATCAATTTATCAACCAAATTTTAATATCTCTTTTCGAAAATGAGTCTGCCTGTCCCGAAATCAGAATCTACGTGAAATCCTAGTGACAGCAACTGGCTAAGATGTTAACACAATAATTATTTAAATGTACATGCAGTTGTTAAAATATTCCGACAGGCAGCAAACTGATTCCTCTTCTCTCATCCCTGCACCCGTCTCTAGATATCTGTTAATTTGTGAGTGCAAAATATTTAAGTGTATCTGATGCACTGGGCATGTATTAGATTCTAACTCAGCCACGATATTAACCATTACCCTAACCCGTGTTTTTATTGCCAGTGTTCATTTTTTATAAGCTGGTGTTGTCCATAAAGGGATATCATATTTTGTTGAGGCATTGGTAAGCATCTCTTTTGATAAATTAAACATAAAGCTCTGTGTTTAAATGACAATAATTAATATTTATTGGTTGCTCTGTGATTTTGCTGGTGTAGGTTATGAAATGGAAGTTATAAATCATGGCTCATCCAAGCATCACTTATGTTTATTAGAAAGTGCAATAACAAAGGGCTGCAGTTTTTACTGTCCCGCTGTGAGTTATTGAGATGGATCTGTGCTCTGCACCTGTTGAGTTCTCACTGTATGCGATTAACATGTTTTATGCTGATTTATGTAAATGATCCATAATTTCTGTTATAAGGGTGGGAAGAATGACAATAAAGACGGGCGATTGTTATGAAAAGATTTTCTTATGCGCACCATGCCTCATCTGGCTGGAACCGTAAGCAGCTGAACTCTGGAGACTACGAAGCTTCCAACTTTAATTTTCTTCCTAAGATAGACACAAAAATGCTGGGGTAACTCAGTGGGAGAGCCAGCATCTCTGGAGAGAAGGAATGAGTGATGTTTCAGGTCAAGACCCTTTTCAGGCTGGTTAGGGATAAGGGAAACTTAATGTTGGTTTCAGCCAGCGCAATAAATCCGGAATCAGCCAGATTCGGGCAAGGTTCTTGTGCTTTATTACTGCAATATACTGAGGATCTAGCCTTGCAGAAGATGGTCTAGCCATGTTGTTAAGGGACATTCCATTTGGTTAGATAGTGCCTACTCCTGCAGAGTCCACACCTTTAAAAAATAGCCAGTCGATACTAAACTGAATCCCGACTCAAAACTAATAATACTTGGAATATCAGAACAAAGTCTAACACTTACAACAAGCCAAAGAAACATTCTAGACTACAGTATAATAACTGGGAAGAAATTAATATTAAAATTTTGGAAAGGTCCTATAACCCCCACAACTAAAATGTGGATTATGGAAATGTCTGAGACCGTACACATGGAAAGAATCAGATTTGTCTTAATGGACAAACAAGAACTTTTTGGTAGAATATTGTCTTCATTCATCGATTATTTGAAAGGGTAGATTGGTTCCACACGGGAACCTAACAGAAACTTGGACTCGGGGTCAGATGAAAAGTTACACTTTATACTCTTCGAAACTATCTCCAAAGATGTATTAATAGTAAATCATTCCATTCTTCTTTTTTTTTATCTTGACATTTATGATTTTTTTTTCTCTATCTCTCTTTTTTACTTTCTATCTATAAAAAATATATATTATTAGAAGCAGAATGAATTCTCAATTGATAATATTAATAATGTATAATTGATGCACATGAAATCTTTTCACCATAATGTGTGTTTGCTTTTAATAAAAATATATTTTAAAAAAATAATTAAAAAAAATTATCAACATAGTCAGTCGAGCTGTGGCTGAAGGGGATTCCTCAGCGTGCTCTGGAGAAAAGATATGCTGGGTCAGTGGCACAGCGGTAGAACCTAGGCGGACTGAGCGAAGGTGTTCAGCGAAATGATCGTCCACTCTACGTTTGGTCTCGCCGATGTATAAGATTCCACATCTTGAACAAAGGATACAGTAGATGAGGTGGGGGAGGTGCAAGTGAACCGCTGCCTAACCTGAAACATAGAAACATAGAAAATAGGTGCAGGAGTAGGCCATTCGACCCTTCGAGCTTGCACCACCATTCAATATGATCATGGCTGATCATCCAGTTCAGTATCGTGTACCTGCCTTCTCTCCATACCCCCCTGATCCCTTTAGCCACAAGGGCCACATCTAACTCCCTCTCAAATATAGCCAATGAACTGGCCTCAACTACCTTCTGTGGCAGAGAAAACCACAGATACACCACTCTCTGTGTGAAAAATGATTTTCTCATCTTGGTCCTAAAAGACTTCCCCCTTATCCTTAAACTGTGACCCCTTGTTCTGGACTTCCCCAACATCTGGAACAATCTTCCTGCATCTAGCCTGTCCAACCCCTTAAGAAATTTGTAAGTCTCTATAAGATCCCCCCCTCAATCTTCTAAATTATAGCGAGTACAAGCCGTGTCTATCTAATCTTTCTTCATATGAAAGTCCTGCCATTCCAGAAATCAGTCTGGTGAACCTTCTCTGTACTCCCTATATGGCAAGAATGTCTTTCCTCAGATTAGGAGACCAAAACTTTATGCAATACTCCAGGTGTGGCCTCACCAAGACTCTGTACAACTGCAGCAGAACCTCCCTGCTCTTATACTCAAATCCTTTTGCTATGAATGCTAACATACCATTCGCTTTCTTCACTGCCTGCTGCACCTGCACGCCTACTTTCAATGACTGGTGTACCATGACACCCAGGTCTCATTGCATCTCCCCTTTTCCTAATCGGCCACCATTCAGATAAGAGTCTACTTTCCTGTTTTTGCCACCACAGTGGATAACCTCACATTTATCCACATTGTACTGCATCTGCCATGCATTTGCCCACTCACCCAGCCTATCCAAGTCACCTTGCAGCCTCCTAGCATCCTCCTCACATCTAACACTGCCCCGCAGCTTCGTGTCATCCGCAAACTTGGCGATAATGCATTCAATTCCATCATCCAGATCATTTATATATATTGTAAATAGCTGGGGTCCCAGCACTGAGCCTTGTGGTACCCCACTAGTCACTGCCTGTCTGCCAACCAGTTCTCTATCCACATCAATACTCAACCCCCAATACAGTGTGCTTTAAGTTTGCATACTAATCTCTTATGTGGGACCTTGTTCCGGTTTGTGGAAAAATTCCTGCATCTAGCTTATACCTTTGATAAGCATCTACCTTTTATAATTGTATATGTTTCTATAAGATCCCCTCTCATCCTTCTAAATTCCAGTGAGTACAAGCTCAGTCTTTCCAATCTTTCCTCGTGTGACAGTCCCGCCATCCCAGGTATTCACCTCGTGAACCTACGCTGCACTGCCTCAATAGCAAGGAAGTCCTTCCTCAAATTAGGAGACCAAAACTGCTCACAATATTCCAGATGTGGTCTCACCAGGGCCCTGTAGAGCTGCAGAATTCCTATTTATTCTTTATTCCTATTTAGTCTTTATTCCTATACTCAAATCCTCTCGTTATGAAGGCCAACATGCCATTAGCCTTCTTCACTGCCTGCTGCACCTGCATGTTTACTTTCAGTGACTGGCGTACAAGGATACTCAGGTCTCATTGCACTTCCCTTTTTTCTGATCTGACACCATTGAGATAATAATCTGCCTCATTGTTCTTGCCGCCAAAGTGGATAACCTCTCATTTATCTACATTATACTGCATTTGCCATGCATCTGCCCACTCACTCAACCTCTCCAAGTCACCCTGCAGCCTCCTATCATCCTATTTACAGTTCACACTGCCACCCAACTTTGTGTCATCTGCAAATTTGCTAATGTTACTTTTAATCCCATTATCTAAATCATTAATATATATTGTAAATAGTTGCGGCGCCAACACCGAGCCTTGCGGCACTCCACTCGCCACTTCCTCCCATTCTGACAGGGACTCGTTTATTCCTACTCTTTGTTTCCTGTCTGCCAAAAAAATCTCTATCCACGTCAATAACTACCCCAAATACCATGTTCTCTAATTTTGCCCACTAATCTCCTGTGTGGGACCTTTTCAAAGGCTTTCTGAAAGTCCCGATACACTACATCCACTGGCTCTCCTTCATCCATTTTACTTGTCCCATCCTCAAGAAACTCCTGAAGATTAGTCAAGGATTTCCCCTTCATAAAACCATGCTGACTTGGACCAATCTTTTTATTGCTATCCAAATGCCCCATTATTACTTCTTTAATAATTTACTCCAGTATGTTCCCCAACAACAATGGTAGCCTAACTGGTCTATAATTCAGTTTTCTCTCTCGCTCCTTTTTTGAAAAGTGGGATAACATTAGCTATCCTCCAATCCACAGGAACTGATCCTGGATCTATAGGACATTGGAAAATTATCACCAATGCGTCCACGATTTCTAGAGCCACCTCCTTAAGTACCCTGGGATGCAGCTCATCAGGCCCTGTGGAATTATCAGCCTTCAGTCCCATCAGTCTACCCAATACTATTTCTCGCCAAATGCAAATTTCTTTCAGTTCCTAGATCCTTTGTCCTCTAGTACATCTGGGAGATTGTTTGTGTTTTCCTTAGTGAAGACAGAACCAAAGTACCTGTTCAACTCTTCTGCCATTTCCTTTTACCTGTTTTTGCCTTCAAGGGCCCCACCACATTTGTGTTTACTAATCTTTTTCTCTTAACATACCTAATGATTCTTATTTTTATTCTTATTGTTCGAATGTAAAGCTAATTCTAATAATTTATAATGAACAATGCAGAATGGATGACAGGTTAAGGCTGATTATTAGAACTGGCAACATTTAGGGAGCAGGCATGTTTCAAGTTGCAGAGAAAGTGGTAGTGGTGATGGGTGGGGCAGAAACTCTCTCTGCTGGTGAATTGCTCTGTTTTGACAAAATGGTTATTGATCTGAAATGTTAAATCCACAAGTGCAGCCTGACCTACTGAGTGTTCTCAGGACTCAGGACTTTCTATTTCCAGTAAATGCAATTCCTTTTTTATTTGGTCTATTCATTTATAATAAAAAGGGGATGGCACTTTGAAAAATATTAGATCAAATGGGCCGAAGAAGCCTTTTGATCTGTTCCTATCCTTCAGTGTTGGAAAGTGAAGTCATCAAATGCAGCATCTTCCAAAGTCAAATATCAGCAATACTGACGTATATTAGGAAAGTAAACATGGTCTCTATTTTTCTTGGAGAGAGAAAGGTCTTGCAGTTTCATGGCTGCAAACATCCGGTGGAATTAACACTGGGGCTATCAAATTATATGGTCAAACATGAATCGTCACTGATGCTGCAATCATTGCTCCCACCTGGTAAGGCATATTTCGGAATATTTTAACATTGAGGCTGTTGGCCAAGTCATAGTCATCCAGTGAGAAAACAGGTCCTTCGGACAACTTGCCCACACCGACCAACATGGTCCATTTATACTAGTCCCATGTCAGTGTTTGGCCCATATCCCTCGAAACCTGTCCTATCCATGTACCTGTCTAATTGCTTCTTAAATGTTGCGATAGTCCCTGCCTCAACCACCTCCTCCGGCAGCTCGTTCCACACACCTCCCAAGATTTGTGTGAAAATGTTACCTCAGCTTCCTATAAAATCTGTCCCCCTATTATTTCCTTTCTTTATCCCATCCTTCTTATTACAATTAACCAATACAATTATCGTGGTTTTTATCTGGGGATACCTCATGACTAGACGAAAAGTACTGGAGTAACTCAATGGGTCAGGCAATACATTAATGTTAAGAAATACTTGTATAAGAAATACAAGTGGGCAATCTAAGCTTGTCATCACCCAGTGGTTAGCATCATTATTTATAATGCTGCTATCTTAGTCATTTCAATCTTTGCACATCTGAGTAAACATTGGAATTCAAGGCGACAACTTCAACCGAAAAGTTGCCACGCATTTATTTGCAGATAAATCGCTCCCACATTAAAGTTTCTACTGTGATTGGCACTGCAAAGTGTTGAGCAGTGCTGTCCACCATGGTTCCATTCCAACATCATCAGTTTCTCAATTTAGGAACCGGAGGAGGTCATCGTCGACTTCAGGAAAAACCGGCACAGTCCCATACCACTTCACATCAATGACAGCGATGTGGAGGTGGTTAGCAGCACTAGGTTCCTGGGGGTGCAAATCACTTACAGTCTGACCTGGTCGAATAACATCTGATCAACAGTTAAGAGAGCGCAGCAGCGGTTGCACTTTCTGCGCCGGATGAGAAGAGCTCACCTCCCCCATCCCATCCTCACCACTTTCTACCGGGGCACCATAGAGAGTATTTTGACCAGCTGTATCTCTGTCTGGTTTGGGGACTGTAAAGCCTCTGACTGGAAGTCCGTGCAGAGAGTGGTGAGGACAGCGGAAAAAATGATCGGGACCTCTCTCCCCTCAATCGGGGATATTCCGACCAAACGTTGCATGTCTAAGGCCAGCAGTATCATAAAAGACCCCACACATCTCCATCATGGACTGTTCACTCTGCTGCCCTCGGGCAAAAGATATCGCAGCATAAGGAGCAGAACATCAAGGTTCTGCAACAGCTTCTTCCCACGAGCCATCAGACTCCTGAATGCCATGTAATGGGCTGCCACCATTGTCTATTTATCCTTTTATCCTTTTTATCCATTTTATCCATGTTTATCCTTCTGTTAATTATCGTGTTGCACAGGGAGCCAAATGCAACGAAATTTCGTTTGGAATTGCATATATTGATGTATTTCTAAATGACAATAAAGTATGTTTGACTTTGGCTTTTTGACTTTGGAACAAAATGCAATGTGCTTCTTACATACTCTACTAGAAGTGACTATAAAATCTAAGGCACCCATTCAAACACCATCATAATGGGTCATTGTGAATTTCTCTCTAAACTGATGGATTCTGATTTAGTTCTGTAGGGTGACTTTGAGTACTTGCACCTGTGACACGGGCTTTAGCTGGGGGATACCTGATGACGAGACACAAGTAACTCAGTGGGTCAGGCAGCATCTGCAGAGAACAAGGATTGATGATGTTTCAGACTAGAATGTGAAGCAGGGTCTCAAGAAGGGTTCTGACCTGAAACGTCATCTATGCATGTCCTCTAGAGATGATACATGACTTGCTGAGTTACTCCAGCACTCTGTGTCTTTTGTAAATTAGCATCTGAAGTTCCTTGTGTCCGCATGTTACAGCTCCATTGCAAAATCTCCTCAAGGTATGTCTGATTTGAAGCTCTTCTTCTCCTCTCTCCGGAGATTATGCAAGACTCCCTCTCACTGTTTCTACTGCTCACCTGCTCTTTGATGAGTCTGAAGAAGAATCTCTCTCTGTGTCTCTCTTTGTCACTCTCTCTGTCTCTCTCTCTGTCTCTCTCTGTTTCTCTCTCTGTCTATGTCTCTCTGTCTATGTCTGTCTCTGTCTCTGTCTGTCTCTCTGTCTCTGTCTGTCTCTGTCTGTCTCTGTCTCAGTCTCTGTCTTTCTCTCTCTCTCTCTCTCTCTCTCTCTCTCTCTCTCTCTCTCTCTCTCTCTCTCTCTCCAAAGTTAGGGCACATGGCATGGGGGTAGATTGCTGACATGGATAGAGAAGTGGTTGGCAGACAGGAAACAAAGAGTAGGGATTAACGGGTACCTTTCAGATTGGCAGGTAGTGACTAGTGGGGAACCGCAAGGCTCGGTGCTGGGACCGCAGCTATTTACAATATACATCAATGATCTGGATGAAGGGATTCAAAGTAACATTAGCATTAACTTTCTTGTTATTGAGGGAGTGCAGCGTAGGTTTACAAGGTTAATTCCCAGGATGGCGGGACTGTCATATACTGAGAGAATGGAGCAGCTGGGCTTGTACACTTTGGAGTTTAGAAAGATGAGAGGGGATCTCATTGAAACATATAAGATTGTTAAGGATTTGGACATGCTAGAGGCAGGAAACATGTTCACGATGTTGGGGGAGTCCAGAACCAGGGGCCACAGTTTAAAAATAAGGAGTAAGCCATTTAGAACGGAGACGAGGAAACGCTTTTTCTCACAGAGAGTTGTGAGTCTGTGGAATTCTCTGCCTTAGGTGGTGAAGGCAGGTTCTCTGGATGCTTTCAAGAGAGAGCTAGGTAGGGCTCTTAAAAATAACGGAGTCGGGGGATATGGGGAGAAGGCAGGAATGGGGCACTGAAATGATCAGCCATGATCACATTGAATGGCGGTGTTGGCTCGAAGGGCCAAATGGCCTACTCCTGCACCTATTTTCTATGTTTCTATCTCTCTCTCTCTCTCTCTCTCTCTGTCTCTCTCTGTCTCTCTCTGTGGCTGTCTCTGAGTGTGTCTGTCTGTCTCTGTCTGACTGTGTCTGTCTGTCTCTCTGTCTCTCTCTATCTCTCAGTCTCTCTCTCTCTGCCTGTCTCTCTGTCTCTCTCTCTGTCTATTTTTTTCTGTCTATCTTTTTCCGTCTCTCTATTTGTCTCTCCGTCTCCATGTCTGTCTGTCTGCCTCTCTGTGTCTGTCTGCCTCTCTGTGTCAGTCTGCCTCTCTGCATCAGTCTGCCTCTCTGTGTCTGTCTGCCTCTCTGTGTCTGTCTGCCTCTCTGTGTCTGTATCTCTGTCTCTCTCTAACAGGGATCCTGTTTGCATTCCAGTTTGTGCAGGAAGTCAAGGCATATGATGAAGGTAAACAGGGAGATTGATATCATGGGAAGGAATTGAGGGCTTTGGGGCCATGGCAGAATGCGTCTAACTTGTTTTGGTGATGCTAACTGTAGATCAAACTACCATCAAAAGGTGCACTGACCATGACTTGAAACAGACCTACATGCATTATTTCTTATTTTTTAATCAAATAAAACAACAACAAAAAATTGCTGGAAGAACTCAGCCATTCAATCAAGAGGAAAGTGTGGAAAGAGCAACAGGTTAACGTCACAGATCAGGGTCCTTTCCTCAGAACTTCAAGTGTTCTGTTATTAGTTCTTGCTACTTTATATACCTACAGGGTCCTTTGCTGGTTATTTGAATGTTGCAGTCAATTTCCAATGGTCTTGAAATTGATCAGTGGGGAATGACAATAAAACAAACAGTTGACGCAGAACACAGAAGAGTGCAGCACAGAAACCAGCCTTTCGGCCGCCAATGCCAAGCTCGATGCCAAGTCAGATTAATCTCATCTGCCTGCACATGATCCATATCCCTCCATTCCCTGCATGTCCACGTGCCCATTTAAAAGCCTCTTAAATATCACTATCGTATTTGACTCAAACAGCACATTTAGCAGCACATTCCGGGCAGTCACCACTCTCTGTGTAAAAAATAAACTTGCCTTGCACATCATCTTTAAACTTTCCCCCTCTGACCATAAAGCTATGCCCTTGAGTCTTTGAGTTTTACCACCCAGGTCAAACGGTTCTGCCTGTCTATCTATGCCTCTCATCATTTTATACACTTCAATCAGGTCTCCCCCCCCCCCCCCCCCCCTCCCCAGTCTCCGATTTTCCGAAGAAAACAATCCAAATTTTGTCCAAACTCTCCTTATGGGTAACACCCTCTAATCCAGGTAGCATTCAGGTGAACTGCTTTTGCACCCAAGACGTTTTGCAAGCTTTTGTAATGCTATACACTTTGCAAGTTTTGTTCAGTTAATCATAGTCACTGCCCAGTGCCACATGTGACACAAGAAGTTGCAGATGCTGGAATCTGGGGCAATAAACAATATGCTGCAGGAACACAGTGGACTGAGCAGCATCTGCAGGGGGAAGTGGACCGTCGATATGTCAGGTCAGGACCCTCATTTGGACTGAAAGATGAATGGTCTCGACCCAGAATATTGACTGAATGTCCATTTCCCTCCAGAGTTACTCCACCAGAATGCTTGTTGTACCGTCAATGAGTTATTCTAGTTATGTGATGAGACTGGACCAATTGTAATTAATAATTTGGTGCAGAGCAGATACAATTAAGTGAAGATTTGGCAGCGATATTCTGTTTTTTATTTTGAATGACGAAGGAGAATATTCTTTTCCATGGTAGTCAGTGATCCAAGGACATGGATGTACCATGGTCAGTAAATAAACCAGAGGAAGCATGAACATTAATTAAACATGAGGCAGTATGAACAGTGAATAAACTAGAGGCAGGCAGAACTACATCAAAGACTGATGGCAACAGGTTCAATAGTAATTTTCAACAGGGAGCTTAATAAATAATTGAATGGGGAAAATATCACTGAGCTCTAGGGAAAGAGCTGAATAGTGGGTCTCATTAACCAGTTCTTTCAAAGAGCTGGCGGACACTCAATGGGCTGAATGGCCTCACTCACTTCTATCAGATTCTGTCATTTTGTAAACCATTTAATTTATTTGTTTGTTTAAACTTTCTTTTATGTGTCTTTTATCTTGTGAGGAAGATTTTTGACACGTAATCCTCCAAGGCAACCTTTCGTTCATTTCCTTTTAAACAAATTGGTTGCTGGTTATGCGTTAGTGAAAAGTCAAAGGTCAAGGATTGCTTTCAAGTAAATTCCTGATGTTGGAAGCTTTATCACAAACCAAGATTATTATTGCCTGCTATTTCATTTAAGCTGCTATTTGTGTTTTAAAAGCCGTTAATTCTTTTTGTCTGGTCTTATCGCCAGATGTCAATTGATGCATCTGATTCATCTCATTTCTTTTCACCTAGTTCCACCTGCCCATGTTTTCCATTAAATGTGCCAATGCATAGTGTCAACAATTTACAGGATTTAGTGAAAATGTTCTGATGTGAGGGCTAAAATGTGTCAGCCAGACTACTGAGGTGATGTTGTCGAGGAGCAATATAATTGTGATGTATGAGAATTGAACGTTGCCCGATTTTCCACACGAGTGCATTTGCAACATAAAAAAAGTGACAAATTGCTAATGGATTGTTGAGGGATATCTCGGGTTCTTTGCAAATAATGCAACGTTAGGATTTGGATTATGTTACATTGCGGTAATGCAAGATTATGTGAGACATCCTCTGGCCTTAAAAATGTTGCAGGTTTGAATCCATTTTATCAGCTACAGATGGGTTTCAGATGGGTTAAAGCAATGATTAGCCTTAAACAGACCGAGCAAACTAGCTGCACTGAATCCAGAATGATTAAGAGTATAACGTTTGTACATAGTAAAGGATATGTGCGAGGCATTGCTTTTTACACAGAGGGTGGTGAGTGCCTGAACTCGCTGCTGGGAATGGTGTTGGAGGCAGACACAATAGAGGCATTTTGAGAGACTTTTGGATAGGCCAATGGGTATGCTGGGAATGGAGGGATGTGGATTATGTGCAGGCAGGTAAGCATTGGTGTTGGCATTATGTTCAGCAAAGACATTGTGAACTGAAGGGCCTGATCTTGTGCTGTACTGTTCTCTGTTCTACATTCTATGTAATGCATCAGTCACAAATTTGGACCAATCAATGAAGATAAAACCACCAGTGATTCAAGTTAGTGCTTTTGTGGGTCTGTCTCAGGATGGAGGCAACTAATATTTTTTAAGAGTTCATGTAGAGCATATATATCTTTTAATCGATCAGGATAAACTAAGCATGAAAGTGTTGATAATCTCAGGATATATTGGATCACAAGTCATAATAGGCTGAGGACCAAGTATTGATAAACTAAATAAGCACTGGTAAGTACTTGATGGTTGGCACAGACATAGGTGGACCTAAGGACCAGTTTCAGCGTTGGATGACACTATGATACATGCCAATCGAAAAAGACCTAGACTTCTTTATTTCAAATTTCTGCCACTTGTCCGTAGCATTGTAGATTGCAACACTTCAGACCACAGCCAAGTACCTTTCAAATTTGATAACAATTTCCGGCTGTCTGATAGTTTCAAAGATTTCCAGAGCTGCCCTACCCCAACATTTCCCTTTAATTCCTCGCTGTAGTCATAGATCAACATAGCACAGAAACAGGCCTCACAGCCCAACTTGTCCACACTGACCAAATAGTTTACCTGAGCCAGTCCCACCTGCGTGCACCTGGTCATATCACTCTCCTATTGATTAAGTATTCAAGAGTCTTTTCAATTCTCAAGTCAAATCCAGTTTATTGGCATATGCACAAATATGGTGAGGTACATTGATTCCTAACATGGCATCGTGTAGCATACATGCTTGGTCATTCAGACAGGGATTAATGGAAGACGCAAAGTGCTGGAGTAACTCAGCAGGTCAAGCAGCATGTCTGGAGAAAAGGGATAAGTGACATGATAGGTTTAGAGGTGGGACCCATCTTCTCTCACCTATTCTTTTTCTCCATAGGTGCTTCCTGACCTATTGAGTTATTCCAGCACTTTGTGTTGATCTATGCTATAAACCAGCATCTGCAGTTCTTTGTTTCTACAGGGATTACCGGAAAACTATTCTCTTAAAAATATAACAATTCACACAGGAAAATGGGACTAGCTTATATGGTCAGGTTGGACAGAAGGGTCTGTTTCCTATGTTGTATGACTATGACACTTCTGGAAGCACAGGCAACAAATCCTGAAATGTGGGGAATTCTTCTCAGTTGAATATGAGTTCTTATATATGTTGCATGTTTAAGTCAATGTTCTAAAAAAGACCCTTTCATTAATTTACTAATCTTCCAGAAAGGTGAATTACTGAATCAATAGAATTTTAGATGGGCACCAACGATGATCCCTTTCAAACATGGGTCCAGATATACATTCTTCCCCTCTTAGGCAGTTCCTTGCAATTGAGAAAGACTTGCATCTACATTGGTTTTATGAATTCCTGAGGTGTCCAACGTAGGATTCTCCTGTAAATGGCCAGGCACTTTGTGAGGTGGCACACCTGTAAATGGCCAGACACTCACTCTGACACTTACGTGGGGCTTGAGCAAAGTCTTGAAGGCCTTGAGGTTTTCAATACCATTCCTGCTGCTTCTTCTATGAGCTTTGAACCAACATAGGGCATAAAATCACAGTGCTGAGATTGAGTGCGCCTACCTAATAGGTTAGCTGGGCATATACATGTTAATTCCTTTATAGTCACAAGAACAAAGTATTCCTTCCCCATATAACACAGGTAAATGCATATCATTGCACATTTACTTAGCAAATGGTTTTCTAAATTCATTCAATGAATTCCTAAACTCATTGAATGCTCAACTATGCAAATAGGATTTACTGCTCCAAGGATTTTTCCTTGAAAATATGAGCAGCCTAATTGACCCCCTGTGGTGTCCAGTATGTTTTGAAGTTGCTTCCAATTTGCTGTTAGATTGGGTGTTCTGCAAATCGGCCCAGCACTGGTGAAGGAATGGCAATATATTTCCATATGATTGCCATTTCTGAATAGGAGGATAATTTGCAGGTGAAGTTGTTACCATGCACCTGATGCTTTAGTCCGCAGTCTACAGTTCATCACTTATTTATTGTCCATCATTTGGGTGATGTTGCTGAAAACACCTGGGAAACACATTGTTGTGCTACCTTTCTGTACAGATGACACATTCTGCAACCATGCTTCCCCCTTGCTTCTGACTGAGATTCCTCAACCTATTAGTGTAGAGGTGTTTAGTCAAAAGGTCATAAGGAATAGGAGTAGCATTAGGCCATTTTGCCCATCAAGTGTACTCCGCCATTCAATCATGGCTGTCAATCTATCTCTGCCTCCTAACCCCATTCTTCTGCCTTCTCCCCATAACCTCTGATGCCTGTACTAATCAAGAATCTATCTGTCCCTGCCTTAAAAATATCCACTGACTCGCCCACTGGTGGAAACATCCTCTCCACATCCACTTTTTATTCTTCATTAAAATGTTCCGTCTTTCCCTTGCAATTAATTTTGGAGCTCTAGAACAGAATAGTGCGGATTCCAGGCTTTTCAGTCGCCTGGTTTAATACTACGAGACAAGCAAATCTACGCTTTCTTTCTGCATTCAGAACAACATATTGTTGACACGTTGAGCTTGACATGTTAAGTTGACACATTGAGCTTGTTGACCCAGTAGTTTTTCCCAATTAATCGAGCTGATCACTATGACATTCTTCTTTCTGTACATTAGTATTGTGGCTCCATGTTACTGCCGTTCAAATTCTTCACTATTTCTGCAGGTAAATATCACAGAATAACCAAGGAAGGAAAGCAGATAAAATCATAACATTTGAAAGCAATTCACTACCTGTAAACTTTTAATTACAGGTCCACCAATGATTTTCCGGCAACTGGTTGTCCGGCCCCAACCCTTTAGTCTGGACATATTCCCCCTGCAGATGTCCCCTCGGGTGAGGCGGCTGATCTCAACTTCACTGGGACTTCTACGCTGATCGGCAGGTTGAATTCCCCCCCCCCCCCCCCCCCCCAGCAGATCGGTTCTCATATCCGACTTCCATGGCCGTCTTAAGTCTGCGACCTCTGCTGCTCCGGCAAAATGGATAATCCAGAAAACATGTGTTGGAAGGAACTGCAGATGCTGGCTTAAATCGAAGATGGACGCAAAATGCTGGAGTAACACAGCGGGACAGGTTGCATCTGTGGAGAGAAGGAATGGGTGCCGTTTTTCGGGTCATGAACCTTCAGTCAGAGGAAGGGTTTTAACCCGAAACGTCACCCATTCCTTCTCTCCACCAAGGGTGCCAGAAAATAGGTGGTGGATCTGTTTTTTTTCAAATGGTTAATGACATACATACATAGTTCTGAGATAATTTGCCCATCCGTAGAGCCTCTTGTTTGTAAATTTGCATCTAACCATATCTGGATTCCCAAGTAGCCCCATGAGGCTGTGGTATTAGACTCCATTTGATAAACGGTACCCATGATGTTGGGCAGGTTTAACTATAATATGAGTTTCACAGAACCAGTTATAATTTTACTGCAGCAAAGTTCAAATCAGTAAATTGTGCCACCTTTAACCTACATCTTGTTTCCTTTTCGTTTCAGGCTCACAGATCAAAAGGTTTACTTCACTCAGATTTGTTTCTGAACCTTCGGACACTGTAACTGTGCGTGGTGGCTCATTCCTCCTGAACTGCTCGGCAACGGCAGACCAGGGCCCAGTGAATATTGGCTGGAGAAAGGACGGAGTCTTCTTAAACCCGGCAATGGATGAGAGGAGGCAGCTGATGCCCGACGGCTCTCTAATGGTACAGAATGTGATCCACACAAGGCACCATCGCCCCGATGAAGGACTGTACCAGTGCGAGGCGTCAGTGCTGGGAGACGGATCGATAGTGAGCAGGACAGCTCGGTTAACTGTGGCAAGTAAGCAAAGCCAAACCTAAACATCAGACGGATTGTGTCAAGTCTCATTTTCTTGTTTACAACTTCTCCTATATATTGTTTCCTGCTAATATTATTAGTTTTATTTATAGCATAATCTGCATGGTGATTTTAATCTGTCGAGTTTCATAAAATATGACATCCATTGTAAGCAGTTCTCCCCATTCCTCCCTCCCCCCCCCCCCCCCCCCTCCATGTTCCTTCTGAGACGGGTGACCAAATGCCCCCACATTGACTGAAAATTGCGTTGGTTGTTTGGTTCGAGTGACTATTCTGAAGAAAATATTAGCAAATGATCTCACTGTTCCATGCTCTCTCTCTTATCTCTGATACAGTATTGGCACAGATACAAACCGAGCAGGTACATTCGCTGGCGCTGTAAACATGACAAAAGGGAATATGACAGGAAATGCACGGATATTCCAAAAGTGGTGCAATTCTTCCAAAGAATATTTTAGATTTACACACTGCATTTTGTATTCAAGTCAGTAAATCAGAGAGTAGTTCTCATTGTCAGCCTGTACAGCTGCAGGCAAGGAAAACTAATAATCAACTAATAGAATCAAGTTAACTGGCACATTTATGTGTTTGATCAGAGACGTCTGCGATTTGCTAATACAAAAAGGCAATGTATCCACATGAACTCTTTTCCACTCTTGCTTTTTATTTGAAAGAAAATCCTCCTGAATATTTCAGTACATATTACGTTCCTATTCATTTTTCACCCATGCCTGATTTGGACTTCAGGGATTGCTACTCCTTTCCACAGCAAACTCGCAGGCACCATTTTGAATCAAATGCAAAAAGACATATCGACCAGAAAGCAGCAATTTGTAGATATTAATTAATTAGATGAACTAAAGTGGGAGAAGTTTCACGTCCGTTAAGTAACCAGGCTGGTTTATCATTGTACTTACCTTGCTCCGACTTGTTAGATTAAATTGAAACCACCACTTATTTCAGCACTTGGACACTGCCATCAGTAAAGGTGCGATTGCCTTTCAACAATGGTAAAGCTGGATGTCATCTTTCCAATTCTTCTCCTCCGTGAACAGAAACAGCTAACGTGAGAGTGCCGGCTCAAATGCCCCAGCAATACGCTGTTAATTTGCTACAGAATCCCCTACCTTTGCAGAAAAACTAGAAACTAGTTAAACATTGCAGAAAAGCTAGAAACTCAGGAGAAAACTAGAGTGAAAATGTACACAATAGTCAATGCACAGTGTACAGTCTGAAGAAGGGTCTTGACCCGAAACGTCACCCATTCCATCTATCCAGAGATGCTGCCTGACCCGCTGAGTTACTCCAGCATTTTGTATCTATGCACAGTGTACAAACATTGGCTATAAAGTGTAAGAAGGTTGTCACATTTTATAGGATATCTGCAGAATAGTTTGGGCCCAGCTGAAATAATGCCAACAAAATATGTTTGAGCGCATGGACTTCAGTAAAGCATTTGACACAATACTTTATGGCAGGTTGATCCATTAGATTAAAGCACATTGGATCAACAAATGATAGGTTAAAATCGAAATTGGCATGGCCATAGAAGGTAGTGGTGGAGGGATGTTATTCTGACTGGAGGTCTGTGATCAGTAGTGTTCTTCAGGATCAATACAGTAGCATCTGTGGTTTGTGATTTAAATGAATTGGATGAAAATGTAGGTGTGCTAATTAGTACGTTTGCAGACAACACAGAAATTGGTGGAGTTGTGGATAGCGAGGAATGTTCTCAAGGGATGCAGCAGGATATTGATCACTTGAATGGCAGGTGGAATTTAATCTGGACAATTTAATGGTTGCACTTCGGAAGGTCAAATGTAAAAGGGATGTACACAGTAAATAGCAAAACTCTGAGCAATATTGATGGACAGAGGGATCTTGGTATGTAAGTTCTTAGCTCTCTGAAAGACATCGCAATGCAAATGGACAGAGTGGTAAAGAAAAGGTAAGACATGCTTACGACATCACCCTTTGTTGGGGTATTGAGAATAAACATTGCGGAGTCATGCTGCAGCTTTATAAAATGTCAGCTAGGACACCTTTGGAGTGCTGTGTGCAGTTCTCAGCACCAGGTAGGATGTGGAGGCTTTGGTGAAGGTGCAGAAGAGGGTCACCAGGATGCTGCCTGGTTTGGAGTTTGTTAGCTTTAAAGAGAAGTTGGACACATTTGGATTGTTTTCTCTGGAGCATCAGAGGCTGAGGGATGACCTGATAAAAGTATATACAATTATGAGAGGGTTAGATAGAGTCTCTTTTTCCCAGGGGAGAAATATAAAATATCAGAAGGCATGGGTTTAAGGTGAAGTGGGAAAATATAAAGGAGATTTACAAGCCTAATATTTTACACAGAGAGTGGTACATGCTTAGAAAGTCCTGCAGGCAGGTGATGGAAGCAGACATGATAGCAACATTTAAGAGGTATTGAGACATTCATATGAACAGACAGTTAATGGATACAAGATACAAGATACATTTATTTGTCACATGTGCCAGTTGGCACAGTGAAATGTAATTACCATATAACCATGCAATAAAATAAAGAACACGACAGAGTCCAACATAAAACATCCCCACACAGCAGAATCAAAGTTTCCCACTGTGAGGGAAGGCACCAAAGTCAGTCAACTTCCACTGATGTTCACCCGTGGTCGGGGCCTCCGGAGCCCTCCGCAGTCGCCGCTATGGGCGGCCTGCTCGCCGGGAAGTTGGAGCTCCAACGTCGGAAGGGGAGGCCAACCTCAGTGGCTTGGACCTCCAAATCGGCTGCTTCCCATCGGATTCCGCAGCTGCCGACGTTCCCAGGCCGCACCGGGCGGGGATTCACTCTGGCGGCCCTCGGCAAAGGGCCCCAGGGACTCCGCGATGTTGGTCAGCGCCGCCCGCGCTGGGAGCTCCGCGAACCGCAGCTCTGCGATGTTGGAGCAGCGGCCCAGCACTCCGGAGCTTGAAACGGCGATCCAGGTAGGTATCGCCCACTCCACGGTGAATCCAGCGCCGCGCCGCCGCTGCCGAAAACTGCTTACACCCCCTAACTCTTGCCCCTTGTCAGGATCACGTGCAGGCAAATGGGATTAGTTTAAATTGGCATCACAATTGGCACAAATACCATGGGCCAAAGAACCTGTTCCAGTCCTCAACTATTTTATGTTCTATAAAAGGAGCAAAATGTTTTTTTCAAAGAGGAACATTGATCCCTGTATTTATAAGGTGAACTTACTGTGATCAAAGTGCCTTCTACTGTGCTGTGCCAACTGCACAACTTTCTTATTGCTTTGCCTGCTAAAGAAAGAGGACATAGAACATAGAAGTGTACAGCACGGAACAGGCCCCGTGGCTCACCATGCCCACATTGAGAATAGTCAAGTTAAACTAACCACCGCTGCCTGCACAAAACCTAATGTCATTCCAGTTTTTTTGCATATCAATATGCCTGTCTATAAGCCTCTAAAAATGCCACAATTGCATCTGCCTCCACCACCAACACATATAGAAAAGAACTGCAGATGCTGATTTCAATCAATTGTAGACATAAAATGCTGGAGTAACACAGTGAGACACAGTGCTTCCACACCTCAAAAAAAAAATCCTCAAATAGAATCCCAAATATCCTGGAAATTCATGGTATTTCCTGAAATTTTCAAAAATGCTTCCTGCGTGCTATTTGTTATTGGCTTTTTTTCGCGGGCACACGTTAACAACACAAAGAAGAACAAGGCAAAACAGATCTACGTAACTACACTGTATCTGCTTGCTTCTGTTACTCACGTGTATAATGTTATGCAAGGCAGCTTTCATTGCCTCCACCAGCTTCCGTTGTCTTTGTTATTTCAACCTGTTCTCATGTGTCTCAGTCTCTGCTCTCTCTCTCCCTCCCACTCTCACTCCCTCTCTCCATATCTCCCTCTTTCCCTCCCTTCCCTTTCCCTCCCTCCTTCTCTTCGTCCCTCCCTCTCCCTCATTCGCTCCCTCGCTCCCTCCTTCCCTCCCTTCTCCCTCTTTCCCTCTCTCCATCCCCCTCTCTCCATCCCCCTCTCTCTCCCCCTCTCTCCCCCTCTCTCCCCCTCTCTCCCCCTCTCTCTCCCCCTCTCTCTCCCCCTCTCTCGATCCCCTCTCTCTATCCCCTCTCTCTCACCCTCTCTCTATCCCCTCCTTTCTTTCCCTTCCTCCCCCTGTCTCTCCTCTTCCTTTTTTCTCTCCCTTCCTCCTTCTCCCTCTCTCCCTCCCTCCTTCTCCCTCTCTCCCTCCCACTCCCTCCCACTCCCTCCCCTCTCCCTCTCAGCCCCTTGAGTCCACCCACAGTTCTGTAAAATCAAGGCCATTCCCAATGTAATTGCAATCCCACCGCCACTGGTAAGCTTTCACCACTAGGCTTATCCAGAATTCTACCACTACCGCCAATGTTGGGTGCATTACCTTTACACCCCTTCGCGGGCTAGAATTGGAAATTTCCCGAAATTATTAAATTTCCCTAAAATTACCCGAAGGCAACCAGAATTTCTCGAATTTCAGGTAATTTCCTTCAAAGTGGAAACACTGGTGGGACAGGCAACATCTCGGAAGAGAAGGAATGTGCGACGTGTCGGGTCTGAAGAAGGGTCTTGACCCGAAATGTCGCCCATTCCTTCACTCCAGAGATGCTGCCTGTCCCGCTGAGTTATGCCAGCATTTTGTGTCCACCATCACCACCCCTGGTAGTGTGTTCCGGGTACCCACTACTCTCTGTGTACAAAAGCTTGTCCTGCACATCTCCTTTAAACGTTGCTCTGCCCACCATGAACTTATGCCCACTATTCTTTGACTTTTGCACTCTGGGATAAAGATTCTGACAGTCTGCCCTATCTTCAGCTCTCATAATCATATATACTTCTACAGTGCCCTCTATAACGTTTGGGCCAAAGACCCATCATTTATTATTTGACTCTGTGCTCCACAATTTGAGATATGTGATAGAAAAAAAAATCACATGTGGTTAAACTGCACATTGTCAGATTTTATTAAAGCCCATTTTTATACATTTTGGTTTCACCATGTAGAAATTACAGCTGTGTCTATATATAGTCCCCCCCCCATTTCAGGGCACCATAATGTTTGGGGCAGATGGCTTCACAGGCATGTGCAATTGCTCAGGTGTGTTTAATTGCCCAGTTAATGCATGTATAAGAGAGCTCTCAGCACCCAGTGTTTCCTCCAGTCTTTCCATCATGTTTAGAAACTTTTATTGCTGTTTATCAACATAAGGACCAAAGTTGTGCCAATGAAAGTTAAAGAAGCCATTATGAATCTGAGAAACACGAATAAAACTGTTAGAGACATCAGCCAAACATTAGGCTTACCAAAATCAACTATTTGGAACATCATTAAGAAGAAAGAGAGCATTGATGAGCTTACTAATCGCAAGGGGACTGGCAGGCAAAGGAAGACCTCCACAGCTGATGACAGAAGAATTCTCTCTATAATAAAGAAAAATCCTCAAACACGTCCAACAGATGAGAAACACTATTCAGGAGTCAGGAGTGGATTTGTCAATGACCACTGTCCGCTGAAGACTTCATGAGCAGAAATACAGAGGCTACACTGCAAGATGCAAACCACTGGTTAGCTGCAAAAATAGGATGGACAGATTGCAGTTTGCCAAGAAGTACTTAAAAGAGCAACCACAGTTCTGGAAAAAGGTCTTGTGGACAGATGAGACGAAGATTAACATATCAGAGTGATGGCAAGAGTAAAGTATGGAAGAGAGAAGATCCAAAGCATACCACCTCATCTGTGACCTGGGCATGTATGGCTGCTGAAGGTACTGGCTGACTTATCTTCATTGATGGTAGTAGCATAAGAATTCTGAGGTGTAGACACATCCTATCTGCTCAAATTCAAACAGATTCCTCAATACTCATTGGCTGGAAGTTCATTCTACAGCAAGACAATGATCCCAAACTGCTAAAGCAACAAAGTAGTTTTTCACAGCTAAAAAATGGTCAATTCTTGGGTGGCCAAGTCAATCATCCGATCTGAACCCAATTGAGTATGTCTTTAATATGCTGAAGAGAAAACTGAAGGGGACTAGCCCCCAAAACAAGCATAAGCTCATGGGCCTGTCCTACTTAGACGATTTTTCAGCAGACTTCCGGCAACTGTCAAGTTGCCGGCAGTCGCCTGAAAAACCGGGAACTGAAACGGCGACTGTCAGAGTGGAACACACACACACACGCTGGTATTCACACGGTACAAAGCTAAGGTCATACAGACACACACCGCGATGAACAGGAAGGTTGGCGCTGTAATTAAGACGGCTAAAGCACAGTGTACGGTAAGTCCTTTAAAAGAGGGGAGAAGGAGGGAGAAGGAGACAACTTTTAAGAAGCCAGCCAACTGTTAATAAGCCAGAGATACACAGCTGTGAAGTTTGGCGGACATTTAACATTACCGGTCGGCTATCCTTGGTTCTGCTTACGTTTTTTTCCCCAATGAGCCAATGAAAACGCCCGGTCAGCAAAGGAGATTTAACTAAAACTACCTACGACTACCTCGACTACCCATAAACACATGGCGACCCCACTACAACTGCACCTACGACTACAGGATTATCGATTTTCTCCATGGTGACCAATTTCTGCTCGCAGAAAATGTTTCAACATGTTGAAAAATTTGTGGCGACCTTATTGGGGCCGCGACTAGTTCCCAGAATGCAGGAACTCCTCGCGACCATGAAGGAGGCTCACCAGAGAACACTAGCGAACATGTGGCGACCATTTAGCGAGTGCAGAGTCTCCTGCACTTGCCTAAAAAGTCACCTAAGTGGGACAGGCCCATCAAGATGGCTGCAACACAGGCCTTGCAGAGCAACAACAGAGAACACACCCGGCAACTGGTGACGTCCATGAATTGCGGACTTTAAGCAGTCATCGCATTCAAAGGATATGCACCAAAATACTAAACATGACTACTTACATTTACATGACATTGCTGTGTCCCAAACGTTATGGTGCCCTGAAATGGGGGGACTATGTATAAACACTGCTGTAATTTCTATATAGTGAAATCAAAATGTATAAATATGGCCTTTGTTAAAATCTGACAATGTGCACTTTAACCACATGTGATTTTTTCTATTACGAATCTCAAATTGTGGAGTACAAGAGGCAAATATATAAATGATGGGCCTTTGTCCCAAACATTATGGAGGGCAGTGTATCAGGTCTTCACTCAGCCTCCCGCTCCTAACTCTAGTGATTCTTGAAATATCACAACTAATGCCTCTACGATCTCTGAGGCCACCTCCTTCAGAACCCTGGGGTGCAGTCCATTTGGTCCAGGTGACTTATCCACCCTCAGACCTTTCAGTGTTCCGAGCACCCACTCCCCACTGCTGAACTCACTAGCCTACTGCCTGGACTCACTAGCCTGCATGCATCTTTTGTTGCCAGATGTGGAGCTGAAGCCAGCACCCAACGTTCATCAGGACAAGACAACAAAAACATCTTGTCTTCCAGCATTACCAGTAAACGAGGGGTTCACAGGCTAAACTTGTCATATTCTGAGGCTGTTGGTTGAAACATCATAATCGAAAGCCCTCAGGGACCCTCTGAACATAGAAACGTTTTAATTAGTACATCATCCACTAACAATGTTGACTTATTTGTGATATGTTGATAATTGTACAGTTTTTCAGTACCATACACGAATCATAAATGCAAGAGAGTTTTCCATGAGATTCATCAAGAGACAGTGCTAAATAATCGCACACAAGAGTTTCTCAGATTTATTAACATGAGTGTGTTTCCGGAGTGTGTTTCTCAGCTGCAGGGATATTCAGAGGCAGCAGATCTTCGGTATAAACCAGCATCTGCAGTTCCTTTCCACACCTAAGAATTTAGTTTTGATTTTCCAGAGCAAAATATGGACCATGTTCCCTTCTCATCAAGCCATAAAATAAGCATTGCTTAGAGCTGCTCAATATTTCATCAAAGAGTGTAGAATGATGCAGATATATTTTGCCATTGACTATTATAGACAATAGGTGCAGGAGTAGGCCATACGGCCCTTCAAGCCAGCACCGCCATTCAATGTGATCATGGCTGATCATCCCCCATCAGTATCCCGTTCCTGCCTTCTCCCCATATCCCCGACTCTGCTCTCTCCAAGAGACCTATCTAGACCTCTCTTGACCATTTCCAGAGAACTGGGCTCCACCACCCTATTAGGCAGAGAATTCCACAGACTCACAACTCTCCGTGAGAAAAGGTTTTTCCTCATCTCCGTTCTAAATTCTTAACCCCTTATTCTTAAACTGAGCCCCTGGTACTGATCCCCCCCCCCCTCCCACCCCCACATCGGAAATATGTTTCCTGCCTAGTGTGTTCAAACCCTTAATAATCTTTTATGTTTCAATAAGATCCCCTGTCATCCTTTTAAATTCCAGAGTATACAAGCCCAGCCGCTCCATTCTCTCAGCATATGACAGTCCCGCCATCCCATGAATTAACCTTGCAAACCTACGCTGCACTCCCTCAATAGCAAGAATGTCCTTCCTCAAATTTGGAGACCAAAACTGCACACAATACTCCAGGTGTGGTCTCACTAGGGACTTATACTACTGCAGAAGAAACTCTTTGCTCCTATACTCAACTCCTCTTGTTATAAAGGCCAACATGCCACTCACTTGTTTCACTGCCTGCTGTACCTGCATGCTTACTTTCATTGACTGGTGAACAAGGACCCCCAGATCCCGTTGTACTCCCCCTTTTCCCAACTTGATTAACTTTATAATAATCTGCCTTCCTGTTTTTGCCACCAAAGTGGTTAACCTCACATTTATCCACATTAAACTGCATTTGCCATGCATCTGCCCGCTCACCCAACCTGTCCAAGTCACCCTGCATCCTCATAGCGTCCTCCTCACAGTTCACACTGCCACCCAGCTTTGTGTAATTTGTGTCAGTTATTTGAAGGAGGTGATGGTAGAGGACGGATAGTGATTGGGGTATAGGATATGGAGTACGTAAATTGGACCAGCTGTAAATTTGTGATTAGAGGACTGACTGCTGAGTGAGGTGATCACCAATTTTGGCGGGGGTTACGAGTCTAAGGATTCACTTTGAGTAAGTGAGGCTGTTTAGTTTCATTTAGCGATACAGCTCAGAAACAGGCCCTTCAGCCCACCGAGTCCGCACCAACCAGCAAACCCCACACATTAACACTATCCTACACACACACATCAGCGGCAATATTTACACATACCAAACCAATTAACATACAAACCTGTACGTCTTTGGAGTATGGGAGGAAGCTGATCTCGGGGAAAACCCACACGGTCATGGGGAAACGTACAAACTCCATACAGGCAGCACCCATAGTGAATGAACCCGGGTCTCTGGCATTGCAAGCGCTGTAAGGCAGCAACCCTGCCGCTGCACCACCGTGCTGCATTTGGTGAGGTGGGGCTGTTTGAGTGCTTGAGGCATGGTGCCTCCTGCGTGTACTTGCTTTACTGGCCTCACAGTTTAGCCTGGAGGCATTAAGACCACATGAAGCAGAGATGAGCGTCTCACAAAAGGAGCCTTGCAAGGAGAATGATGTCATCCATTGACCCCTGACATGAAATGATGTCAAATATGATTGATTTCAGGATGTTGACTGAAAATACACAAAAATGGTCACCGTTCTATGTTACGCTTGCAAACATTGATTTAAATTGTACGCCACCTCCACAAGGATCACCTTTATGCAGTAGAATTTCCAGGAAGATGTTCACAAAGTGAAAATACATTAAAAAAAAAATCCAGAAATGGCAGCCTGTATGTCAGCACGTTATAGAGAATAATGCTTAAACTGGATTGAGAGAAGAGCCGTGTGAAATAACCACACTTTTGTTTTACCACTGACCATATCTGTTGTGGCTTCTGCACTTTCTATTTAGTGTTTCCGACAGAGGAACATTGTTTTCCAATAGCGTCTGCAGTCGTGGAGAAAAGAACACTGTGCTTTTTTTTTCTTATCCCAAGTGCAAAGACTGACGAATTAAAATTCTGTGCAGGCAGGGAGAGGAGAGAGTCAGACACCACGACACAATCTCATCTCAGATTGTATCATTTGCAGCCAATATGGCAATTCACAGCAATCTGAACACTTTATTCAGTTCCTCAGCAAGGTATTATACATCAATATTACAGCTGCCTGTTACTGGCAATAGATGCCCATACACTCGGATCCATAAGCAGGGATTTTGTCGAGAAAGCTATTACTCAATTTCACTCTGATCAACAATAGTAGTGGTTGGAGTCATTTGTTTCTGTAAAACTGAAGGCATATCAGCAAGGGTACAAACAAGGCAGCTCGATACACATGACAGTGGCCAATACAACACATTCCCTGCATTCTGGCTGGTGTACCCGCCCTTTAGCACAAGAGCTAAAGTGCCCCATTGACATTATGCTGGCTAGCGTAGGCCATTTTTGCCACAGTGTCCAGCACTGGTCATTCTCAGCACAGTGGCTACGATACAATAGAACTTTAACTCGGGAGGGGAAATTGGTTTGCCAACAGTCATAAAACATAACAAGATACATGAAACATGAAATTACAGTGACAAGTGGAAAGCACGGGATTTGGGATGTGCAAAGATTGGGGGGAGGAAGGTGAGGGGGAGTCACTCTACCCCACGACTGAAGGGGGAGGAGTTCTACAGGCCATTGTCGTCTCAGTGGCTGCGCTTTCTTTCACTTCATGCTGACATATTGCATTCCATACGTGCACAAATTGCATTCCATTCTTATCAAGCCAACGTGTGTGCACCATCTCTGTAATCTCCACTGTGAGCACGCTGAGTATTCCCCATTCTCAACACACTTCCTAGCTTACCTCATTGAATTACTGCACAGCTCCCATGCTTCTCAGTGTCAACACATTGCCCACTGTACTACATTTTCATACACAGACTCAGACACCTATTGCAGGTATTCATAAGTTCTATGAGCATAATTAAGCCATTTGGCCCATCAAGTCTACTCCACCATCCAATCTTGGCTGATCTAGCTGTTCCTCTCAATCCCTTTCTCCTGCCTTCGCCCTATAACCCCTGACACCCATACTAATCAAGAACCTGTCAATCTCCACCTTAAAAATATCCATTGATTTGGCCGCCGCGGCAGTCTGTGGCAATGAATTCCACAGGCCATGTTATTTATTACACTTTCCTATGCATGTTTAGTTTAATTTAGTTTAGAGATACTGTGTGGAAACAGGCACTTCGGCCTACCAAGTTCGCACCCACCAGCGATCCCCGCACACTAACACTATCTACTTGGGACAATTTACATTTATACTAAGCCAATTAACCTCCAAACCTGTACGTCTTTGAAGGGTGGAAGAAAACCGAAGAACTCGGAGAAAACTCATGCAGGTCACAGGGAGAACGTACCAACTCCATATAGACAGCACCAGTAGTCAGGATCGAACCCAGATCTCCGGCGCTGTAAGGCAGTAGCTGTACCGCTACACCACCGTGCCGCCATCATGCATCGTGTGAATGGTTACAAATTAGCACAGGCATTGGTGTGTTTAAATCAGTTGCGTGAGTTGTGTTTGAGATGTCCGAATGTCCCAGCAGTTCATTGTGCCAATAACCCCGTCAATCTGCACCAGTCTCAATAGCATTTACCCTAAGAGTGCAAATTGGAGTTAACAAATTTGTGAAATAATCTCATAAAAATACTCCACACGAAAGTAAAGTAGGTGTTTTTGGGAGAGGCCAAAGGATAAATAGATAAGAAGGTGGGGTTTCAATTTTTTCCAATGGTCGTGCTTAATTGCCATTCTTTGTTCCTAAATTATGTCCGAGTTAATGTGTCAGTTTTATGAGTTAACACGGAGCATTATGCAACAGCAATACGTATCGGGCAATGAGGTCAAGGCACCTGCATATTTTCCCATCCATCAATTTAATGAACAGGTATCTGTAATGGAGGCTGCATTACAAGAATGTTACAGCAATTTGATGACACGTGATGGGCCAGATCATGAACAACGACGAGACCGAGTACTCAATAGAGAACTTAGTAACATGGTGTCAGAACAACAACCTCTCCCTTGCGCCTACTGAATACCTGTGCTTAGTCCGCCTTAGCCTGCACGATCTCCCTGCTGCCTGGCATTTTAACTCCCCGTTCCCACGCTGCCCTTTATCTCTCCATTAGCTGTCCATATCCTATGTTTTGCACCTTTCATTTTCATTTGTTTGTTTTCCCACTCTACTGTTGTTCGTCCTTCGTAGACGAAGAAGACCATGACTTCACTATTATTGTTTGTGGTGACTGGTGAAACCAATCGGGGCCCGGAAGTCTGGCCCGCATATGGGGCACAGTTGGGTGGGTACTGCAGTAGAAGTTGAAGTGGCTCGAGCCTTGCGTTTCCTCTGAGCTTCTGCGGTGCGCTTCTTCCCAGCTGCACGCGCTCCTGTGGTGATCTTGCTTCGTCCAGTTGGGCGGTACGGGTCTTGAAGCCACTCTACTATGGCCTGGACATTATAGGCTTTATCTCATTCTGTTTTCTCTCTCTAGCTGCCCCGCATTAACATTTTGACCTGAGGCTTATGCAGATTCACCATCAATTTTCTGGCCGCTGGTGGTCCGGCACCTCCTTTATTGCGGCCAAAATTACCAGAGGGTACTTGAAACACCCCCCCGGAATTCCACTGGAATATGCGGCACCTATGCCAGGTGAGGCGGCCGGTTGGTGGGTCAAATTTGCACCCTGCGGCCGGGGCACAAGAACTCCAGTCCAAGCGGTGCTGGTAGATCCATCCCCACAGCCGACTTCCGAAGGCGACTTTGCGGGCCGGTATTTCGCCTCCCCAGTGGCCCAGGCAGACTGTACCATTACTAGTACCATTTGAGTCCTCTCAGAATCCATAACCTCTATTGATCTGGTAAAACGGATATTCCAGCAAGGCTCTGGAACCATAGGTGCCGGGAAATTGGTGGTGGACCTGTACAACTTATCCCCTCCACAGCCCTGGTCTCACCCTATCACACATATTCCTGTTGTTCTCCCTTGCACTTACTGCAACTTAAAGGGCCTGTCTCACTTAGGCGATATTTTCAGCAACTACAGGCGACCAGGCTGTTTTCACATGGTCGCAGGGTGATGCCTGTATGGTCGTGAGTAGTCTCCTCAAGTCGCCTAAAGAGTCGTAACGTTTTTCTGGTTTTTGAAATGTTCAAAGACTGAACAGGTCTTGTCGCCGACAGGGTCTAGTTTGTTGTCGGTGAATGTAGGTTGACTTCGGTTGTTGTAGGTTGTCGCCTCTGTGGTTGTAAGTATGGTCGTAGGTGAAACTCCTAAGTCACGATGATTGGGTCGCCGGTTGTCGGTAGCTTGCCGTAGCTTGACGTCGACTAGGTAGGTGGTAGGTTGTCGTAGACATTGACGTGGGGGGGGGGGTACAGTCGCCACTTTTTCGGCGGCCTGTGACAGTCGCAGGCAGTCGCCGAAAAAATCGCCTAAGTGGGACAGGCCCTTAAAGCTAACATGGTTCTTACTCTTCCAGTTCTGAAGCAGAGTCATCTGCTTTGCATCTCTATTCACACCATAGTTGCTGCCTAACATTGCAAGTGCATTTTATTATTTCAGATTGTGCAGGTTTATTTTTTTTCTGGAGCACTCAGTGAAACGACTATGCTCACTCCTGATTCATAAGAGGAATAGATAAGGTAAATGCACAGATTATTTTACTCAGAATATATGAATCAAGAACCAGAGGACATTGGTTTCAGGTGAGGGGGCAAAGATTTAATAGGAACCTGAGGGACAACTTTTTTACACAAAGGGTGATACGTATATGGACCAAGCTGCCAGAGTTGGTAATTGAGGCAGTTATCATCAGGGAATGGGCCAAAGACAGGCAGGTGGGACTAGTTCCGAAGGGCCTGTTCGCACACTGTATGGCACTATGCCTATAATGTTTTTGCTGAGGTCTGGAAGGAAAATTCTGGGGTCAAAATGCTGCCACCGAAGCAGCACGGTGGCGCAGCATATACTTGCTGCCTTCCTGTGCTGGCAGAGCCGGAGGCACGGGTTCGATCCCAACTACGGGTGCTGTCTGTACAGAGTTTATACGTTCTCCCCGTGACCGCGTGGATTTTCACCGAGATCTTCGGTTTCCTCCCACACCAAAGACCTACAGCTTTGTGGGTTAATTGGCTTGGTGTATGTGTAAATTGTCTCTAGTGTGTGTAGGGTAGTGTTAATGTCAGGGGATCGCCGGTCGGCGTGGACTCGGTGGGCCGAAGGGGCCTGTTCCTGCACTGTATCTCTAAAACTAAAACTAGAGCTAAAACCAAATTATCTGAAAGACGAAAGGGAACAGTTGCTTATGGGTTTAACACAGCATGTATGTGAAACATGGTTCAAAACTTGGTTTGCGTAAATTTAATCTTTATTGGCAGTAACCAAAGTTAACTAATGCTATGTGCTATACATCTGTTGATAGAAGATTTATCAGCAGATGTACAGCGTATAACATTAATTAAAATGTGTCAGACATGTTGGACTGTTTTACTGTGTTAAAAAGCTGAGAACCCCAATTAAATGACATCCAACTTATTAATTTTATTCATATTCTTGGTCATATAATTTCTCATTATTAAATAGTGTATTTCTGTATGCCACACAGAAAAAAAGCCCTTTAGCCTTGCCAGAATAGAGGTGTTGCTCCCTGCAGAGGTGCAGAATGATCGTTATGATCTTCAAAAAAAAGTTAAAAAACTAAAGTTGAACTCACAAGGATACAGCATAATGGGGGCAGGAGTCAGCCCCTCAAGGCTATCATGCTATTAAGTATCAGCATGGCTGATCTGCCCTAGGCTTCTCCTCTTCCCTGTGCTGTTCTACATGGCTCTCAATAAGAACTTCAGAAAATAACAAGAGCAGGAGAAATTAGGAAGAAAAGAGAAAGTCTGCAACAGGGATTGCTGGAGCAGAAACATGAGGGGTAACCTGTTCACACAAAGGGAAGAGGGTGTATGGAATGAGCTGCCGGAGGAGGTAGTTGGGTAGTTGAGGCAGGCACTGTCGCAACGTTTAAGAAACATTTAGACAGGTTCATGGATCGGACAGGTTTAGTGGGATATAGGCTGAACGCAGGCAGATGAGGCTAGTGTGGATGGTTGGTGTGGGCAAGTTGGGCCGAAGGGCCTGTTTCCACACTGTAAGACTTTATGACTATGAGGGATGATGGGAAGGTAGGAACCTGCATAAAAGGCAACTAATCTAAGCAACTCAGGTTCAGTGATGGTGAGAGGTGGCGAATGGGTGGTCATGTAACTGAGAGGGATGGTTGGAATTAAAACACCTTGTCAGTGAAGTACAAGGATTTCAATATGAATAGGACATATTTAAAGGAAGATTTTCACTTGGCAATAATTATGAGATACTGGCCTTTGGATCAGAAACACGGGCTAAATAGTCTCCAATTTTGCTGTTAAATTTGTTTCAAAAGATTACTTTCACTTGGCAACTCACGGCAGCATTTAAATACCAAGTTTACCTAAACCTTAATTAGTGAACTAGATATCTTCAGGAGCCAACTGGAATGAGTAGGTTGACCTATGATGAGCGTTTGATCGGCACTGGGCCTGTACTAGCTGGAGTTTAGAAGAATGAGGGGGGATCTCATCGAAGCATACAGAATAGTGAAAGGCTTGGATAGAGTGGATGTGTAGAGGGTATTTCCTCTAGTGGGAGAGTCTAGGACTAGAGGTCATTGCCTCAGAATTTAAGGATGTCCTTTTAGGAAGGAGATGAGGTGGAATTTCTTTAGTCAGATGGTAGTGAATCTGTGGAATTCTTTGCCACAGAAGGCTGTGGCGGCCAATTAAGTGGATATTTTTATGGCAAAGATAGATAGATTCTTTACAAGTATGGGTGTCAGAGGTTATGGGGAGAAGGCAGGAGGATGGGTTAGGAGCAAGAGATAAATCAGCTCTGATTGAATGGCGGAGTAGAGTTGATGGGCTGAATGGCCTAATTCTGCCCCTGTCACTTCTGACCTTATGATCTTATGAACTGGAAGTGTAAAAGCCCCCGATATGAGAGTAAAGTTCAGGGTGACATCAAGTTAAAAACAGAAAATGTAGGAAATACTCAGCATGCAGATCACATCTAACATTTCAGGTCAAAGACCGTTTGTCAGATAGTTGCTTCTGTTTCTCTTCGCATTTCCAGTGTTTTGTGTTTTTATTTCAGTTTTTTTTTAATTTTCACAATATCAAGATGATCTTTTTTTTCCCTTTTTCATAAAAAACCATTAGAACTCTAAAAGATACATTACCAGGGAAGTTGAAGAAACACAATTACAAGCCAATTACAAGTCTTTCTCTTCCACTATTAATTCCGACTTCACCACTGCAGAACACGTGAGAGACATAGCAATATTCATGGTAGGGGTGGTCGATAAGGTAATGCCTCCTCACTGTTGCTTTTAATATGCACTTTACTCCTTTCTTTTACAATTATTGTCTTTGCCTAAATGCTTGCGTAATGGAATTTCTCTGTTGTCAAAGTGGTGAGCAAAATAATTCTCCACAAAGAGAACCACTGCTTTCATAAAATGTAGAGGTTGAGATTAATGAATAACCTGTTTACTTCCTCTGTGGCTGGACAGGAGAAAGGGCATTTGCAGAGCTTTGTTTGTCGTCACAGGAGAGTTGCTAAGTGCTCATCATGGCATTCTCCAGGATTGTCTGCAAGCAGACAGTGAATCTTTGCTTAACTCTGGTAACCACAGGCCCATTATCTTAACATCAATATCTTGTACCATAATTGAGTCCTTCGGTGGGACAGAATACAAGAATACTATTATGGAAACACCTTAGCGAGGCACATGCGACGTGGAGCAAAAGAAAGAATCTGGAGATCTCAGGAGGGCTTGCAGATGAAATTGATAATGGCATTTCCAAGTAGTTTATTTTGACGTTGGAAACCTTTTGTAATGGCTGTATGAAAGACTTGTGTGTAAAATTACAGCCATGGGAACCTAATGGAGAACACTGGGCTGCATTAAAAAAGAGAGGATAAATGTGAAAGAGGCAAAGTCATGCTGACAAAAGGAGAATCAATATTGGATGCCTCGTTCCTGAATCCATGTCAATGTCCCAGACATTGATGCTATTTGTTAGCAGGTTAGATTTATGAGCGCAAATTGGGCAAGTAACAGAGACAGGAATCAGAAAATTGTATGAAAACAGAAATGGCGATGTACATTGGCAGGCACGTGACTAATTAAATTGAGCATTGATTGCAGTATTTGGATTCTAAACCAAGGAATGAAATTGGTTAACCAATGATAGGCAGAATTAAAAGACTTGGGATGGGCAGCATTGAATGCTGAGTCTCTTCCACTGACTCCATTTATACCTCATGCTGCCTCGGCAAGGCCAGCAGCATAATCAAGAATGAGTCGCATCCGGCCACACCCTCTTCTCCCCTCTCCCATAGGGCAGAAGGTATAAAAGTGTGAAAACGCACACCACAAGATTCAGGTACACTTTCTTACCAGCTGTTATCGGGCAACTGAATCATCCTACCCTAACCAGAGGGCAGTCCTGAACTACTTTCTACCTCATTGGTGACCCTTGGACTATCTTTGATTGCTTTAATAGCTTTACCTTGCAATAAATTGTCCAAATGGCTTCCTCCTGCACCTATTTTCTATGTTTCTATGTAAATGTTATTCCCCTATCATGTATCTATGCACTGTAAATGGCTCGATTGTAATCATGTATTGTCTTTCCACTGACTGGTTAGCATGCAACTGAAGCTTTTCACTATACCTCGGTACATGTCACAATAAACTGAACTGAACCAAAAGTAATGATTCTCTGATAACTTTACAAGTAGTTTTTAAAAAGAAAATGTAAATAATTATTTAAAATTGAACATTTTAGACATACCTTTATAAAGGAGATAAGGAAGAATTTATTTAGGTAGAGGGTGGTGAATCTCTGGAATTCATTGCGGCCAAATAAATGGATATTTTTAAGGCAGAGATAACTAGATTCTTGATTAGTACGGGTGCCAGCGGTTATGGGGAGAATGCAGGAGAATGGCATTGAGAGGGAAAGATAGATCTGCCATGATTGAATGCGGGGTGGATTTGATGGGCCGAATGGCCTAATTCTGCTCCTATAACTTACGAACACTTGCAGAATTATACGAACAGATCAGGGGTGTGACCTAGTTAATTACCAGCAAATTACTGTCTGCCTGGTATATTTAGATTTTTGTAATAGAGTCATACAACCTGGAAACAGTCCCTTTGGCCCATCTTTCCCATGCCGACCGACATGCCCCATCTACACTAGTCCCACCTGCCTGCGTTAGGCCCATATCCCTCTAAACCTATCCTATCCATGTACCTGTCCAAATGTTTTTTAAACATTTGATATTACCTGATTCAACTACCTCCTCCGGCAGCTCATTCCATATTCCTACCACACGTTTCCCCTCGGATTCCTATTAAATCTTTCCCCCCCTCACCTTAATCCATCTCTGGTTCTTGATTTTCCTATTCTGGGTATACTCAATCATTTGCTGAATCTATTCCTCTCATGATTTTATACACCTCCATATGTTCACCCCTTATCGTCCTACACAACAAGGAATAGAGTCCTAGCCTGCTCAACCTCTCCCTCTAGTGCAGGCCCTTAGTCCTGGCAGTGTCCTCGTACATCTTCTCCGCACCCTTTCCAACTTACAGAGCTTCTAGTTTTCAATTAAAAATACAGCATCTTCTCAGCAATCTACATCCATAGGAAATGGATGTCAGTCACATGAGAATTACATAAAGAAAATCACTGTAACTTCACACACCAGTATCTTTGCATAAACCTTTAAATAAACTGCTGAACTATATGCCATCTCTGTAGACTTTTCAAAAACAATAATTTACACTGCAATGCAATATTTTACAGCTAAACAATAGTCATGTAAAATAACGCAAAAATCAATCAAATGAAAAAGTCATTCATTTGATTGATTTTTGCATTACTTTACATGACTATTGTTTAGCTTTAAAATATTGCATTGCAGTGTAAATTATTGTTCTTGAAAAGTATTTTACCATCAAAGAAGCATATCTTCGCAGAGGACGTTGCTGCTAAACAGGCTACAATTGCACTACCAATGTGTATAAACATAAATAAACCAAATAATCTTTTCACACTTCGCATAACACCTGATACAAGTTCTCTGAGTTTCTTTTCATTGAAACAAAACAATATTATGTAGTCTACGCATATGTTTTTTACGCATAGTCAGAGCTAGGCTTCCACTTAAACCAAAATCACAATTCTAAATGTCAAAAGGACTGTGCAATTTATTTGAAGTGTTCTGGATATTGTAATGGCATTGCACCGGGTTCAAAATAATTTTTGCAAGTCAAAATTGAAGACTTATTATTCTTGGATATTATTGCTAGATCCATGCTTTTTCCATGTGCATAAATAGTGGATAAGCAAGCTACTGTGAGTTGTAGCATGGTCTGTAGATACTTTTTAAATCATTAAATCTAGAGAGGCGCACTGGAAATTTAAAAAGAGCCATCACTTTCATCGTAAGCATTTGAGAATATTGGAAGACATTAAATTCTTACAGTCAGTGGTACTGCAAATGAAATTTGCAGAACCGAATTATGGTAAAGTACTTATGTCCAGAAGGAATGGAATGAGCAATCATCTTGTGATTGAAAGGATTTTCTTTTAAACTTGAAATGCTTTGTACCCAATGGGTGCTCAGAGCAATTATAGGACATTTTGGTCAGAAATATTCATGAGTAACATTTACTTGCGATCCATTGCCTTGCAGTTG
The DNA here is from genome assembly GCA_963514005.1 of Raja brachyura. The sequence continues at coordinate 32,147,358 of OY740781.1, forward strand.
TCCGTGTAAGCGAGATTCCCAATGTACTTCCAGCGAAGTGTCTTTATTGTGCTGGGAGCAGCTTTACAGAGATCCATGATCCATGTCATTTATTGGAGTCTCAATACAACTCGCTTCCAACTGAGTAAAAAATAATCTAAACTGCTCGAAGAGCTCAGCTGGGCAAGCAGCATCCATGGAGGCAAAGGGATGGTTGCTGTTTTGGGTCAGGACTCTGCATCAGGACTTAGAGTGTTAAGGGAGAATAGCCGGTGTACAGGAGATGGAGAAATGAGATAGATCCTGATAAGTAATAGCTGGAACCGAATAAGGCGGGTAGGGGGTGGGGAGGGGAGGGTGGGGATGGGCGGATAGAAGTGGGTAGGAAAGTTGAAACGGGTGAGGAAACCCAAGTGGATAGCTATGTGTGCATTGGGTAGATAAAACCAGCTGGTGAAGGGTACCAAGTCTTGGTATTGAGGATTGGAAGGATGGAAAAGGTGAACAAAGAGAAAGAGAACTTGGATGGACTACTGGGAATGATACAGATTCCACAAAAATGAAGATTCCACAAAAATGAAGTTATCTAATATTGGATAATTCAATTTTCACACTGTACATCTGTTTCATACTGCACCAAGTGTAGAATTGGCAACATGTGCTAGGTCCGTAAAGGCTTGCTGGATGTCCCTTTTGCTGGCCACGTTAACTCCTCTTCCCATTCCCATTCGACCTTTCTGTCCTGGGCTTCATCCATTTGCAGAGTGAAGCCTGCAAATTGGAGGAACAGCACCTCGTATTCTGCCTCGGTTGCGTACAACCCATTGGTAGGAACATTGAATTAAGGTCATAAGGAACAGGAGTAGAATTAGTCCCATCAAGTCTACACCATTCAATCACAGCTGATCTATCTCTCGCTCCTAACCCTATTCTCCTGTCTTCTCCCCATAATCTCTGACACCTGTACTAATCAAGAATCCACAATTCTACAATTTTAGGTAACTACAACCCTCCTCCACCCCTCTTCTTGTGTCTTTTTTTGCAGCCTGCAGTTACTTGTTTTATTATTTCTGCAAATACTAACAAGCCAGGAATCAAGTCTAGATGTTCGCGAGGTTGGGGAGCAGGTTGTTGAGCTAAACATTAAATCCAGTTTCCATCAGGGATGGGATATTGAGATTGAATCCTTCTTCACATAGAGGAGTAGATCAGCTTTGGGAGTGGAGAATGAGTGCAGGGAAGGTTCTCTTAAGAGGCCAGCTCTGTTTAAACATTCCATTATCTCAAAATCTATTGTTAGTTTGGTATTGATTGAGCTGAGCTAAGGGAGCATAATATATTTCAGTATCATTATAGATTTTTATTTTTGTGCTGGTGCAAAGATTTTGACCCGGCATGCTGGTCTTTGCTTGAATTATAGAAATGAACACAGAGAAAGGTTAGAGCAAGGTGAACCACCGTGGCTTAGCTGAATTACTTGTGCAGATCTGTGTAGGAAGGAACTGCAATGCTGGCTTGAAGGGGCAAATGGCCTCCTCCTGCATCTATTTCTATGCTGGTTTAAACCGAAGATAGGCACAAAAAGCTGGAGTAACTCAGCGAGACAGGCAGCATCTCTGGAGAGAGGGAAAGGGTGTATTTTGGGTCGACACCCTTCTTCAGACTGGGTAGGGATAAGGGAAACGAGAGATGTAGGCACTGATGTAGAGAGATAAAGAACAATGAATGAAAGATATGTAAAAAAGTAATGATGATAAAGGAAAGAGGCCATTGTTAGCTGTTTGTAGGGTGTAGACGAGAAGCTAGTGTGACTTGGATGGCGGTGGGATAGAGGGCGAGGGAATTCCGGGGCTACCTGAAGATAGAGAAATCAATATTCATACCACTGAACTGTAAGCTGCCCAAGTTAAATATGAGATGCTGTTCCTTCAATTTGTGTTTAGCCACACTTGTGCTTATGTAGATCATCCTGGTCTTGGTGCAAGTATACGGTGTGCACTTAATACTGACTCAGAAAAAATTTGTCCTTGGATGCTGAGTGTAAAGGTATGCAAAAGTGTCGTCACTGTTTATCGACTTCAAAGGAGTACGCCCAGTCGCCCAAAATCCTGTACTTGTTTAGTACAAATTATTAAAATATGCCTCCCATAAGCTCCCAAGGAAATTTGGATGGGGAGAAATATGTGTGCATCATGACTTTTGAACCTTAATGATTGTGCTGACATCCTGGGCTTTTTTGCGAGGATCCTCCACATTTGATTCCTATAAAGCTTTCAAATCCCTCCATGGTCTTGTCTCACGCTGTCTTTGCAATCTTTAGCAGCCAGAGAACCCTTTGAGATTTGTGCTTCTACGTTCTAGTCCCATGCTTACTTCTGAATTTCACTTCACCAGCAACAGTCACCATTCAGTTGTCAGGGTCCAAGCTCTAGAATTCTCTATCTAAACCTCTCTATCCCTCTACTTCATCTCTTTAGAATCTCTTGAAAACCCAGCTCTGGTTACTTCTCTGCTTCTCTGGGGCTAGATAGCATCTTGTTTGAAAGCGTTTCTGCAACGCACCTTTTACTATATTGAAAATGTAAATGATTGTCTGTAATTTTTCTGCATGTACTATACCTAGCACAAGATGAGGCCAATTTACCCCATGAAATTATGAGCTAAAGAAAGGTCTCGACCTAAAACGTCACCCATTCCTTCTCTCCAGATATGCTGCCTGTCCCGCTGATTTACTCCAGCTTTTTGTGTTTATCGTCAGTTTAAACCAGTATCTACAGTTCCTCCCTACAGATTTCAGCTGCATAGATTTATGCTCTTGTGACGTAGGGCAAAATTTGGCTCAAACTCCATCTACAAGTTTGCAGATGACACCACTGTGGTGGACCGGGTCGCGATCAACGAAGAGACTGAGTACTGGAAGGAGATAGAGAATTTAGTAATGTGGTGTCAGGAAAATAAACTCATCCTCAATGTTAGCGAGACAAAGGAGCTAGTTCGGCCTCAGAGGGTGGTGGAGGCAGGTTCTCTGGATGCTTTCAAGAGAGAGGGCTCTTAAAAATAGCTGAGGCAGGGGATATGGGGAGAAGGCAGGAACGGGGTACTGATTGGGGATGATCAGCCATGATCACATTGAATGGCGGTGCTGGCTCGAAGGGCCGAATGGCCTACTCCTGCACCTATTGTCTATTATCGATTGTCTATTGTCTAGTTATTGACTTCAGGAAACATGGTGGAGTACATGCCCCACTTAGCATCAATGGTGCGGAAGTGGAAATGATTGACAAGTTCAAGTTCCTTAGCATGAACATTATCAATAAATGTCATGGACCGACCTCATCGAAGCATGAGCCAGGAAAGCATTCCAATGTTTCTGCTTCTTCAGGTGACAGAGGAAATTCAACACATCTCCAATGACTCTTCCAAATGTCTACAAATGCACCATAGAAAGAGTCTGAAGGAGGGTCTTGACCCAGAACGTCACCCATTCCTTCTCTCCAGAGATGCTGCCTGTCCTGTTGAGTTACTACATCTAGACAAAAGTGCTACAGAAACTCAGCGGGTGCAGCAGCATCTATGGAGCAAAGGAAATAGGCGACGTTTTGGGCCGAAACCCTTCTTCATGCGAGTTACTCCAGCTATTTGGGTCTATCTTCAGTTTAAACCAGCATCTGCAGTTCTTTCCTACATAGAAAGCATACAGTTGGGTTGCACCACTGTTTGTTTTAGGAACAGCTTAGCCCAAGACCATAATAAATTCTTGACTTGACTGCCTGTGGAATAAACTAAAGAAAAAGGAAATTGACCATGTGTAGGAATGAACTGCAGATGCCAGATGAAGATAATCATTGTCTATCTCAGTGCTTTCTTTGTAGACTGAAATGTGCCAGTATGCATATTGTTCCCTGCTGTTTGTGTCTATGGCCTAATTTAATTAATACATTTTATTTTTAAACCATTAGTAATCCTTTGTAATATTAAAATTCTAAAATTCTCCACCTTTCCTTGATCATCCTTGCTAATCTTGATTTGGCCCTTCCATACCTTTCATTCTTTAGTTCTTTGTACCCTATTCATATCTCTATAGACAGTAGACAATAGACAATAGACAATAGACAATAGGTGCAGGAGTAGGCCATTCGGCCCTTTGAGCCAGCACCGCCATTCACCGTGATCATGGCTGATGATCCACAATCAGTACCCGTTCGTGCCTTCTCCCCATATCCCCTGACTCCACTATCTTTAAGAGCTCTATCTAACTCTCTCTTGAAAGCATCCAGAGAATTGGCCTCCACTGCCCTCTGAAGCAGAGAATTCCACAGATTCACAACATGGATGAAAAAGTTTGACCTCATCTCCATTCTAAATGGCCTACCCCTTATTCTCAAAGTGTGGCCCCTGGTTCTGGACTCCCCCAACATCGGGAACTTTTTAACTTTTTAGAGGTGCCAGTTTACCATACCGTCACAAAAATACTGCTGATCTTACACTATTTTATCGATACTGGGTAAATCGAACTATTGTGAACTTACTTCCCTTGTTCTTCCACAGTTTAATCCACTGTAAGCACTGTATCCAATGCTGCTACCATTATCATGCTGGAGCTTAAGTGCCTGTCCCACTTGCATGCGATTGCATGCGTTTGGCATGACCAAATGGAAGCGGAGTTCGCGCTAAGTTTGCGTTAAGTAGGCGGTAAGTACGCGCTAAGTTCGCGCGTGATATAAGTCGCGTCATACTCACCAATCAGTTGGGCAGGAGGCGGGCCAAATGAATTTGGGTGTCGGGCGGTGACGTCATCACGCAACGGCATGCCGGGCGGTGATGTAATCGCGCAACGCCACGTGTTAGGCGTACGGCATCAAGAAGCTGCGTACGCCGTCAAGACGCCGCGTACACCCTCAATGCGCCTGCGGGCCGACAGGCCGTTAGTGCGCGGAATTTTTGGACGGTGCTGAGCCTCGCGCGATGTCCAGACCAGCCCTGCACAACCCCATACGCCTCTGCACTTCGAAGTGGGACCGGCCCTGCACGGCCTGTACGCCTCAAGCGACCACGTTTGGTTGCGCCAGACGCATGCAATAGCATGCAAATGGGACAGGCCCTTTAACATCAGCATATTGTCTCCCACTGTGACACTGCTCTGATCCTTCCCCCACCTTAATGTTCCGATTATTCCGTGAGCTACAAGATGTTAATGTTCCAGCATGGAATAACTTTATTCATCTCTCATCGGCACTTTCCAGCTGCGGTGGACCTTGATCCACTGCCAGGATTTTTTAATTGAGAACAAAATGTGTTCAGTTATATTTTGATTAATTAAACTCGTTTTTATTCGCTTGGGGTGAATGCATTTGTTCCCCGATCAGCTGAATAAAGGAAGCTTCATTCATATTAAAATCCATTAGAATTTGTGGCTGTAGACCTTCTAACTTCTCAGTCTTCAGCTCTTTGGGATCAAATTTAACCTTAATCACTTTCTGACCTTTTGTGGAAACATCATAAAGCAGGCTTGTGGCAGCATAAGTTGTCCTGATGTTTCACAAGCTCAGCAGCAATAACCTTTGGAATCTTTGCCTATACTTTGCTCAACTGTCTATGTAAATAGAAAAAAAATCCAATTTAGGGAAACCATGGGCTTCTCTCTAACCATTGAGTCAATATAGGCAATAGTACTTTATTGTCACAAGTTCCTCAATGCAGTGAAATGCTTTGCTTTGCATACAATTCAGTAAAATCATACTATACACAAGCACAATCATGCATAAGTTCATAAGTTATCAGAGCCAAATTAGGCCATTCGGCCCATCAATTCTACTCTGCCAATGAATCATGACTGATCCATCTTTCCCTCTCAACCCCATTCTCATGCCTTCTCCCTATAACCCCTCACAACCTTACTAATCAATGTACAAGAGTGTAAAACTAGTGAATTTGATTAGAATCCACTGAATTGCATTTTTTAGAAAAAAATACAATATACATAGATATAGAAACATAGAAAAACAGGTGCAGGAGTAGTCCATTGAGCCCTTCGAGCCAGCACCACCATTTAATATGTTCATGGATGATCATCTAAAATCTGTACCCTGTTCCTGCTTTCCCCCCATATCCCTTGATTCCTTTAGCCCTAAGAGCTAAATCTAACTCCCTCTTGAAAACATCCAGTGAATTGGTCTCCACTGCCTTCTGTGGCAGAGAATTCCACAGATTCACAACTCTGGGGGTGAATACGTTTTTCCTCATCTCATTCCTAAATGGCCTATCACTTCTTCTGCGGAAGGTGAGTGCCAGGCTGGGGAAGGAAGGAACCTCCCCACCTCCCCAATCTTTGCACATCCCCAATCCTTTACACTTGTCACTTTAATTTAATTTCATGTATCTTGTGTTTTATGACTGTTGGCAGATTAATTTCCATCCTGGGATAAATGAAGTTCTATTGTATTGTATCTATCTTCTATCTCACTGCACTGACAATCCTTGAAGTGCACCTATCGAAGCTGCAACTAGTCTATGCCCTTCAGCCAGAGATTGTTGCCAACAGCCAGAAAAGAAAATGGTACCATCAAGTGTTCACTAAGGTGTCCGCCAAATACACAAATCCACTAGATTCATTGAACCGTACAGCAAGAAAACAGGACCTTCAGCCCAACTCATCCATGCCAACAAAGATGCCCCATCTAAGCTAATCCCATTTGCATACCTTTGACCAATACCCTTCAAAATATTTCTTATCCATGTACCTGTCCCAATGTTATTTTACCTGCCTCAACTACGTCATCTGGCAGCTCTTTCCATATACCCACCACCCTACATGTAAAAAGGTTACCCCTCGTTCCTACTAAATCTCTCCCCTCTCACCTTAAACCTGTGTACTCGAATGTACTCGATCCCAGGGATGAGTAGGTTAACCTATGATGAGTGTTTGTTGGCACTGGGCCTGTATTTGCTGGAGTTTAGAAAAATGGGGGAGATCTAATTGAAATATACACAATAGTGGAAGGCTTGGATAGAGTGGATGTCACAGAAGGCTGTGGGGGCCAAGTGTGTATATTTTTTAAGGCAGAGATAGATAGATTCTTGATTAGTGCAGGTGTCAGAAGTTATGGAGAGAAGGCAGGAGAGTGGGTTAGGAGGGAGAGATGGATCTGTCATGATTGAATGGTGGAATAGACATGATGGGCTGAACAGCTTAGTTCTTCTCCTATTCCTTATGCTCACTAATTCACGATTCCCCTAGTTTAGTTTATTTTATTGTTACAGATGCAGTGAAAAGCTTTTGTTGCGTGATATCCAGTCAGCAGAAAGACAATACATGATTACAATCAAGCCATTAACAGTGTATAGGTACATGATAAGGGAATAACGTTTAGTGCAAGGTAGAGCCAGCAAAGTCAAGGATCGTTTGAGGGTCACCAAAGAGATAGATAGTAGTTTAGCTCGGGGTTTACACAAAAAGCTGGAGAAACTCAGCGGGTGCAGCAGCATCTAAGGAGCGAAGGAGATAGGCGACGTTTCGGGTCGAGACCCTTCTTCAGACTGGTCAGGGAAACGAGAGATATAGACGGTGATGTGGAGAGATAAAGAACAATGAATGAAAGATATGCAAAAAAGTATCGATGATAAAGGAAACAGGCCATTGTAAGCTGTTTGTAGCGTGAAAATGAGAAGCTAGTGCGACTTCGGTGGGGGAGAGATAGAGAGAGAAGGAATGCCAGGGCCCGAGGGCTGAGGGAGAGGTGGAAAGGGGAGGAGGCAGCCTGGGTTAACAGAATTGAGAAAATTCAATGTTTAAGCCCAGAGGATGCAGACTCCCCAAGCGGAATATGTGCTGTTCCTCCAACTTGCGGTGTTGCTCACTCTGGCCGTGGAGGAGGACCAGGACCCGGATCGGATACGGAATGGGAGGGGGAGTTGAAGTGCTGAGCCACCGGGAGGTCGGGTTGGTTATTGCGGACCGAGCGGAGGTGTTCGGCGAAACGATCGCCCAGCCTCCGCTTGGTCTCACCGATGTAGATCAGCTGGCATCTGGAGCAATGGATGCAGTAGATGAGGTTGGAGTAGGTGCAGGTGAACCTCTGTCAAACTTGGAAGGACTGCTTGGGTCCCTGAAAGGAGTGGATGGGGGAGGTGAAGGGACAAGTGTAGCATCTCTTGCGGTTGCAAGGGAAAGTGCCCGGGGAAGGGGTGGAGCGGGAGGGAAAGGAAGAATTGATAAGGGAGTTGCGGAGGGAGCGGTCTTTGCGGAAGGCAGACAGGGGGGGAGATGGGAAGATGTGGTGAGTGGAGGGGTCACGTTGCAGGTGGCGAAGCTGGTGGAGGACTATCTATTGTATGTGCTGGCTGGTGGGGTGAAAGGTGAGGACCAGGGGGAGTCTGCCCTTGTTGTGAGTGGGGGAATGGGGAGAGAGGGCAGTGTTGCGGGGTATGGAGGAGACCCTGGTTGCGAGCCTCATCTATAGTGGGGGAGGGGAATCCCCGTTCTCTGAAGAACGAGGACATTTGTGATGGCCTGGTGTGGAACACCTCATCCTGGGAGCAGATGCGGCGTAGACGGAGGAATTGGGAATAGGGGATGGAGTCCTTACAGGAAGCAGGGTGGGAGGAAGAGTAGTCCAGGTAGCTGTGGGAGTCAGTTGGTTTGTAGTGGATGTCGGTCAGGAGTGTGCCACCTGCAATAGAGATGGTGAGGTTAAGGAATGGTAGGAAAATGTCGGAATTGGTCCAATTGTATTTGAGTGCCGGATGGAAGTTGGTGGTGAAATGGATGAAGTCAGTCAGTTGTGTGTGGGTGCAGGAGGTGACACCAAAGCAGTCGTCAATGTAACGGAGGTAAAGGTCGGGGGTGGGTCCCTGGTACGCTGAGAACAAAGATTGTTCGACGTGCCCGACAAAGAGGCAAGCGTAGCTAGGGCCCATGCATGTGCCCATAGTTACGCCTTGGGTTTGGAGGAAATGGGAGGAGTCAAAAGAGAAGTTATTGAGGGTTATTGGAGGGCTTTGAGACCATCCTGGTGGGGGATGGAGGTGTATAGTGACTGGACATCCATGGTGAAGATGAGAGGATGGGGGCCTGGGAAATGGAATGTGTGGAGCCGACGGAGAGTGTCTGAGGTATCTTGAACATAGGTGGGGAGGGATTTAACAAAGGGGGATAGGATGGAGTCAAGGTATGTGGAAATGTGTTCGGTGGGGCACGAACAGGCAGAGACAATGGGTCTGCCGGGGCAGTCGGGTTTGTGGATTTTGGGGAGAAGGTAAAATCGGGCCGTGCGGGGCTGGGAAACGATGAGGTTGGAGGCGGGGGGGGGGTAGGGAGCCGGAGTTGATGAAGTCGGTTATGGTGCTCGAGATGGTGGCCTGGTGCTCGTCAGTGGGGTCATGGTCCAGGGGTAAGTAGGAGGAGGTGTCCGAGAGTTGGCGCGTGGCCTCCGCTTTGTAGAGATCGACGCGCCAGACTACCACGGCACCTCCCTTGTCGGCGGGTTTGATAACCCAGTCTGGGTTGTTACGGAGTGAGTCGATGGCAGTACGTTCGGGGGGGGGGGAGAGATTGGAGTGAGACATGGGAGTGGAGAAGTCGAGTTTAGCTCTGTTCTCTGGTTGCGGTAGGATGATTCAGATCCCTGATCCTTAGGCATTCACCATAATAATTTTATACACTTCTATAAGATCACTCCTCATTCTCCTGCTCTCCAAGAAATAGTCCTAGCCTGCCCAAACTGTCCCTATAGTTCAGATCCTCGAGCCCCGGCAATGTCTTTGGAAACCCCCTCTGCGGTCTTTCCAGCTTAATGGCATCTTTACTACATCAGGGTGGCTAAAACTGGAGACAATCCTCCAAGTGACTTCTTTTGACTTTGAACCTGGTTGCTGAGGAATCCACATGGGTCGAATGGTGATATCTATTTATTATACAGTGGAAAATGAATGTAACTGGCCACGTGTCTTTGGGATGTAGGTAGAAACATTAGACATTATACCGTATGGCATATAAGGTCATAAGGAATAGGAATGGGGTTCTGCCCATCAAGTCTACTCCACCATTCAATCATGGCTCATCTATCTCTCCATCCTAACCCATTTCTTCTGCCTTCTGCCCACAACCTCTGACACCTGTATCGGCTCCACACAAACAGCACTGGACTCTGTATTGAACCGCTGTGAGACAGCAGCTCTGTAAGCTGATTGGGACATATATTTTAATGTACTTTATTCAATTACTTCACCCAATCAATTTATTGATATTTTTTCAGTAATTAAAAAATATTTAATTAGGAAATATATAATTAAATAGATAAATTGAAGGTTTGCATCATGCACAGAGGGGCAGCTGCAAAATGAAGGAACCTTCCCATTATTAGCAAAACCTGCAGTAATCCCATCACTTGGCAAAAGTGTTCATCTGGCATTTGATTGAATAAACAATAGGATGGACACAGAAATTATCATAATGATTGGAAGGCACAACTTTATCGATTCATGGTCCTACTGATTAATCGTAAAGACTGACTTAAGTACTGAACAACTTTCATTATCAAATAGATTCTGATTATTTACATTTTCAGTAATTATCAATCATCGTTAATGTGAAATATGCTGCTATTTTATTTGTTATTTATACTTATATAAGCAATTGGCTGCTATTGAAGAACTTTTATGTTATATGTATTCTTATATAAGCAGTTGGCTGCTATTGAAGAACACTTAAGTTCTCTGGAATTCTCAGAAAAATTAGTTTTGTGTTATCCAGTCAGTGAAAAGACTACTTAATTCCATGCCATCTGCAATCAAGCCCAATTTAAAGAACTCTCGACCCGAAACGCCACCTATTCCTTTCTCCAGAGATGCTGCCTGACACGCTGAGTTACTCCAGCATTTTGTGTCTGAGCCATCCAGAGTGTCCAGTAGGATGTACTTTATGTACATCTTATAGTCAGTGAAATGGAATGCAATGGAAAAATTGATATTCAAAACTAAACACTGGATATCTTGCAGCTGCATTGCATGTCAGTCAGCATCTATGAAGTGAGAAAAGTAGAAACATTTCAAGCATGAAACTTTATTGTAGAGCTGGAGGCTATTTGAAGTGGAACCATTCCAACTTGATAAGATGTCTCTCTTGAGTTGAATAGGATGTAATAGAAAGAGAGGCTTGGAATGTTCTAAAACTTGCTCGCTAGTAAAATTAATGTCTAATGTGTGGCTTTCGAACATGTCTCCTGTGAATCCACTTGCCACATTGCCATGTATCTGCTTTATGAATAACATTAAAATTTCGCCAGAGAATCAAAAAATTGGAAAAAATATATTGACTAGACAATCCCTGTTACACTCAGCAGAACTGCACAATTAAAATATTCATCATTATATGTGTCAAAACTCATTAGTCACTCTCTACAAGCAGATGATTTTCTATATTTTGGAAAGGATCCCGGACTTTGTGGAAGAGTTCTAGATGCATTGGAAGAAACCACAGTCTGTGTCTCATCAGAGCAGATGCTCCCGTCTCGGTTTGATTTGGCATGATTTGAATCAAGGTTTAAAGTTTAGATAAATAAGTATTTGGATAAATCAGTCTAATCGGTGCACTTCAAAGATACATAACCTAGAATATTATTTATCTTTCAATGTTCTGGCATGTGCTACTGAAGTACCACAAGTTTTGGCCCCATTGAAAATCCCAGTCCAAGTGTCATTCGTAATCTGTGCAATTAGGCCATTTAACTATCAGGGCGTCATAATTAATTCTGTTCACTGACCTACACAACATGGGTTCTATCATGCCACTAAATGCCCTCGAGGACCTGGAATACTGCCAGTGTAGGAAGGAACTGCAGATGCTGGTTTAAACTGAAGATAGACACAAAAAGCTGGAGTAACTCAGCGGGACAGGCAGCACCGTTGGAGAGAAGGAATGGGTGAATGTCACTAATTTCTTCTCTCCAAAGATGCTGCCTGTCCCGCTGATTTACTTCAGCTTTTTGTGTCTATCTTCGGTTTAAACCAGCATCTGCAGTTCCTTACTACACTGTGCATCTACCCGATCTATTCCTCTCATGGTCTTATACACTTCTATAAGATCACCCCTCATCATCCTGCGCTCCAAGGAATAGTCCCAGCCTAATCACCCTCTCTGTATAGCTCACACTCTCGAGTCCTGGCAACATCCTCGTAAATCCTCGTAATATGTTGATTGGTGTGGGTAAGTTGGGCCAGTTTCCACGCAGTATGATACTCAGACTCGGCCTGAAACATCACCCATTCCTTCTCTTCAGAAATACTGCCTGTCCCACTAATTTACTCCAGCACTTTGTGTCCATTTGGGAATACTGTCAAACTCATTTCTCCCTTTTAGATGTGAAAGACACAAGGGGAAGGCATCATTTGCTTTCTGGTATAAATCTTGAGCTGTTGTAATTGTTTCATGGTGTTTTCCATTCCTAAGCATTCATGCACTGTTGCTGGGACACTTAAATATTGTGGTTGAGGCACTTCACTTATGCAGAGGAACGAGAGTACAGTTTGTTCTTTTCAGAGCAGGAAGTGTAATATAGGTATTCAAAAATTATGGAATGGTTTGATGGAAACCCTGCCCTCATGACCCCATGGCTTCCCCTCTATACTTTGCAACTCGTGATGTTCCCTTTGAAGAATAGTCAATATCAGAACAGTATATTGTCTTCGCTCAAGTATTTGAGTTTGACTTGAACCAATAATTTTTTGACTAAGACAATAGTCCTTCAATTTACATTGATACAGTCACGGAGAAAAAAACTTTTTATTGGGAGAAGGTTTGGTAAGCAAAGGATATATAGATATATTGCTTAACAACATATAATCCTCCAACATATATAGATATATTGCTTACCAACATATAATCCTCCAACATTTTCGCCACCTCCAACGGGATCCCACCACTGGCAACATTTCCCCATCTCTCCCCCTTTCTGCTTTCCGCAGAGACCGTTCCCTCTGTACCTCCCTAGTCAATTTGTCTCTTCCCACCCAAACCACCCCCTCCCCTGGTACTTTCCCTTGCAACCGCAGGAAATGCTACACTTGTCGCTTTACCTCCCCCCCCAACTCCATTCAAGGACCCAAGCAGTCTTTCCAGGTGAGGCAGAGGTTCACCTGCACCTCCTCCAACCTCTCCTATTGCATCCGCTGTTCCAGGTGTCAACTGCTCCACATCGGTGAGACCAAATGCAGGCTTGGCGATCGCTCAGTTCACAATAACCAACACCTCCACTCAGTTCACAATAACCAACCTGATATCCCGGTTGCCCAGCACTTCAACTCCCCCTTCCATTCCGAAACTGACCTTTCTGTCCTTGGCCTCCTCCATGGCCAGAGTGAGTCCCACTGCAAATTGGAAGAACAGCACCTCATATTTTGCTTGGGTAGTTTACACCTCTGTAGTATGAACATTGACTTCTCCTATTTCAGGTAGTCTCTGCTTTCTCCTTCCTTCCCCTTCCCATCCCAGCTCTCCCACAGCCTACCGTCTCCGCCTCTTCCTTTCTTTTTCCCGCCCACTCCTCGACATCAGTCTGAAGAAAGGGCTCGACCCGAATCATCGCCTATTCCTTCGCTCCATAATGCTGCCTCACCTGCTGATTTTCTCCAGCTTTTCTGTCTACCTTAGATATTGCTTAAAAGTCACTTTCAAAAGGGGATTTAAAATAAAGGCGAATAAATATTGTTTGTAGAGTTACCACGTAAATAATAGAAGTTGGAACTAATTGAATAACCCTTTTGAGAGTCTATTCAAGGTCTGATTAGCCAAATGACCTTTTCTGTGTTTTAAGCTTATTTGATATTATGAAATCAAATTTCATTGAAATTCTCCATATGTTGATAGTTTTCTGGAGTTACATTAAATTGAACTTAAAAATGTTAAATCCGATTGTGGCAAGACTTGACTGGTCTGGGCTGGCGGCATTCTGACTGGAAAGACTGGATTATTGATCTTAACCTTGAGAGCACAAGTTGTTGCAGTCCCTGGGTGTTCTCCTTTGATAGAAATGTGTTATAAAACAGCAGCTCACCCTTCCTGTTCACATCAAATGCAACATTCAGTGAGATATTTTTGAACAAGAGACACTGGGAGTAGCCCTGATGTTAAATAAGCACCATGTTTTTCACAATTACACCCACTTGCTGCCAGAGTCATTTTGTTATGTGCAAATTAACTTTTGTACTTCAAAATCCTTTGGTTGTAACATAGTTCTGGGATGTACAGAAGGTGTACTTGGTTGCATTATAAAGGATAATTCCTTCTAGTTGATTTACAAAACATGGTCCATGTGTGCATATAAACTAAAGATAGACACAAAATGCTGGAGTAACAGCGGGACAGGCAGCATCTCCAGAGAGAAGGAATGGGTGACGTTTCGGGTCGAGACCCTTCTTCGGACTACTGCACCACTGCGAAAATCAATTCAAGGTATGTCTACTTTGAAGAAGTTCCACTCTGCATATCAACTATTTTAGAAGGTAATATAAGCTTATTACTTTGTTCTTAATAATTCTTATTACACAACTCACACAAAGGGTCCTGGGTACATGGAAGGAATGAATGAATGAATGAGTGAATACTTTATTATCAGATGTGACAAGTCACAGGGAAATTCTTTGTTTGAACAAGTTGTCAAAGGAGGTAGTTGAGGTAAGTACTATCGAAAAGTTTAAGAAACATTTAGACAAGCACATGGATAGCATAGGTTTAGAGGGATGATCTGGGCCAAATGCAGGCAGATGGGACTAGTGTAGATGGGTTAGAGTCATAGCGTGGAAACAGGCCCTTTGGCCTAACTTGCCCACACTGGCCATCATATAACCATATAACCATATAACAATTACATTATAACAAACAATTACAGGCCTTCTCGGCCCTTCCAGTCCGTGCTGACCATTTATTTTCCCCTAGTCCCATCTACCTGCACTCAGACCATACCCCTCCAATCCCTTCCCGTCCATATACCTCTCCACTTTACTTTTAAATGTTAAAATCGATCCTGCCTCCTCCATTTCTGCTGGAAGATCATTCCACACAGCCACCACTCTCTGAGTAAAGAAGTTCCCCCTCATGTTACCCCTAAACTTCTGTCCCTTAATTCTCATGTCATGCCCTCTTGTTTGAATCTTCTCTACCCTCAATGGGAAAAGCTTATCCACGTCAATTCTGTCTATCCCTTTCATCATTTTAAAGACCTCAATCAAGTCCCCCCTTAACCTTCTGCACTCCAAAGAATAAAGACCTAACTTGTTCAACCTTTCTCTGTTAAGGGCCTGTCCCACTAGCGCGCGATTAGACGCGACAAGCGCGACAAATTCGGACGCGGGGGTCGCGTGGGGGTCAGGCGATCCCGGTGCGAGTGAAGGGCCTGTCCCACTAGCGCGCGATTACACGCGCGACGTCCGAAGGAAGGACGTTATTTTTCATCACGTGACGATGCGCATGAGCATGCGCGTTGCACGACGTCGGGCAGTGACGTCATCACGCAACGCCACGCTGAAGACGCACAACGTCAAAACGTCATCACGTTAATCACGTTCTGCGCGACAGGATTTTGCCGCGCGTAATTTTTTAAGCAGTGTCGGTTTTTGGACACTACGCGCGATGTCGACACCAGCTACACACAACTCGACGAGACTCCGGCGATCGCAGTGGGACAGGGTCACGCGAGGCCGGGCGACTAAAGCGACCACGGTAGGTCGCGCTTGTCGCGTCTAATCGCGCGCTAGTGGGACAGGCCCTTAACTTAGTTGCTGGAACCCAGGCAACATTCTAGTAAATCTCTCTGTTGTACTCTCTCTATTTTGTTGACATCCTTCCTATAATTAGGTGACCAAAATTGTACACCATACTCCAGAATTGGTCTCACCAATGCCTTGTACAATTTTAACATTATTTCCCTACTCCTATATTCAATGCTCTGATTTATAAAGACCAGCACACCAAAAGCTTTCTTTACCACCCTATCTACATGTGATTCCACCTTTAGGGAACTATGCACAGTTATTCCTAGATCTCTCTGTTCCACAGCATTCCTCAATTCCCTACCATTTACCATGTTGGACTAGTGTAGAATGTCCCAGCTACACTGGTCCAACCTGCCTGTGTTTGGCCCACATCCCTCCAAACCTATCCAATCCATTTACCTGTCTAACTGTTTCTTAAATGTTGGGACAATCCCTGCCTCAACTACCTCCTCTGACAGCTCATTCCATACACCCACTGACCTTTGTGTGAAAAAGTAACCCCTCAGATTAATATTAAACCTTTTCCCTTTCACCTTAAACCTCTGTCCTCTGGTCCTCGATTCCCCTACTCTGGGCAAGAGACTCTGTGCATCTACCCAAAAAACTGGAGTAACTCAGCGGGACAGGCAGCATCACTGGAGAGAAGGAATGGGCGACATTCACCCATTCCTTCGCTCCAGTGATGCTGCTGTCCTGCTGATTTACTCCAGCTTTTTGTGTCTATCTTCGGTTTAAACCAACATTTGCAGTTCCTTCCTACACTGTGCATCAACCTGATCTATTCCTCTCATGATCTTATACACTTCTATAAAATCACCCCTCATCATCCTGCGCTCCAAGGAATAGTCCCAGCCAACTCAACCTCTCCCTATAGATCAGACCAACGAGTCCTGGAAAAATCCTTGTAAATCCTCATAATATGTTGGTTGGTATGACTGACAAATTCACAAAACCTTATGGACATAACTTGAAATTCTTGATCTTTCTGTTCCAAAATGCTTGTTTGGATTATAGCAATTTGAATAATTAAATGCAATGTCTTGACATAAGTACTTTTCGATTCCAAAGCCAATATTCAACCATTTCTTAGAAACTTAATATTAAATGTGACGTCAGTTCTCTGAATAAGCAACTGTTTGATTTGATGTGCGTAGGAGTTGTTTTGCTTCATTTCTTATTAAATATTGTTTACTTATAACCCGACTGTCATTCATTCAAGGCAACAAGAGATATTGGACCAGAGATTCAGCACTGCTTTGTACTGTGGCCTGCCATAGTATTGTGGGTTCCTCACCACAACAAGGCGGCAGATTATTATCTGAATGGTGTCAAATTAGGAAAAGGGGAGGTGCAACGATAACTGGGTGTCCTTGTACATCAGTCACTGAAAGTAAGCATGCAGGTACAACAGGCAGTGAAGAAAGCAAATGGCAAATTGGCCTTCATAGCAAGAGGATTTGAGTATAGGAGCAAGGAGGTCCTACTGTAGTTGTACAGGGCCCCGGTGAGGCCGCACCTGGAGTATTGTGTGCAGTTTTGGTCTCCAAATTTGGGGAAGGACATTATTGCTATTGAGGGAGTGCAGTGTGGGTTCACCAGGTTATTTCACGGGATGACATATGATGAAACAATGGGTCGACTGGGCTTGTATTCTCTGGAATTTAGAAGGATGAGAGAGGATCTTATGGTAACATCAAATTCTTAAAGGATTGGATAGACTAGATGCAGGAAAAATGTTCCCGATGTTGGGGGAGTCTGGAACCAGGGGTCACAGTTTAAGAGTAAGGGGTAGGCCATTTAGGACTGAGATGAGGAAAAACGTTTTCACCCAGAGAGTTTGGGAATCTTGTGGAATTCTCTGCCACAGAAGGCAGTGGAGGCCAATTCACTGGGTGTATTCAAGAGAGAGTTAGATGTAGCTCTTAGAGCTAACAGAATCAAGGGATATGGGGAAAAAGCAGGAATGGGATACTGATTCTGGATGATCAGCCATGATCATATTGAATGGCAGTGCTGGCTCGAAGGACTGAATGGCCTATTTCTGCACCTATTTTCTATGTTTCCTAACCCCATTCTCTTGCCTTCTCCCCATAACCTCTGACACCTGTACTAATCAAGAAATCCCTCTAAATCTTAAATGATTCTTGTGAAATTCAAAAGGATTACAGAAATGTGCTTTCAGTATTGTCAGTATTCATATATATTGAATGGTGAATCTGTAGAATTCATTGCCACAGACATAGGAGGAGACCAAGTAATTGGGTATTTTAAAGCGGCGATTGATAGGCTCCTGATTAGATCATAAGTGATAGGAGCAGAATTAGGCCATTCGGCCCATCAAGTCTACACCATTTAATCATGGCATCTCCCCTTTTTTAGTCAATCTGGTCAATCGAAGTTAATCGAGGGTTGAGAGGTAAAAATAGATCAATCATGATTGAATGGCGGAGCAGACATGATGGGCCGAATGGACGAATTCTGCTCCCGTGTTGTTTGGTTGTATGGTCTATAATGAATTGAATCCAAGTACATTGCACTTAATCCAATAAATCAGAATCATGTGTGACGTTCTTAATTCATTACTTCACATTGCTCTCACCACTATTAACATTCCAAACAGATCCAAAGCCTTCAATACTCCATTCAAGCTCATTCCATATCTGGATGGACAAAATCTATAATTACATTGCTGGGCGTTTTCTTTACAGTTTAATATTGCACGAGACTTCATTGACTCAGCATGGTGCTACATTTGTACTCTCTGTTACAACATTGATTGCTGGCCATTCTCCATACATCAAAGGAACCCGCATGTATCACCTAGTTCAGCGTGATTGGTGTGTTTGAGTTTGTGTTACAATTTAATGGGATAACTTGGTAACCTACAGTCATGAGTATGACCTTCACCGTACAAGGAATATACAACCTCACTGTCACCATACAGGACCCTAGTGAGACTACTGTACAGGGCTCAACTGAGAGCGCACCTGGAGTATTGTATGCAGTGTTGGTCTCTAAATTTGAGGAAGGACATTCTTGCTATTCAGGGAGTACAGCATAGGTTCACATGGTTAATTCCCGGGATGGCGGGACTGTCATATGCTGAGTGAATGGAGCAGCTGGGTTTGTATACTCTGGAATTTAGAATGATGAAGGGGAATCTTATTGAAACATATAAGATTATTAAGGGTTTGGACACGCTAGAGGCAGAAACATGTTCCCGATGTTGGGGGAGTCCAGAACCAGGGGCCACAGTTTAAGAATAAGGAGTAAGCTATTTAGAACAGAGATGAGGAAGCACTTTTTCACACAGAGAGTTGTCAGCCTGTGGAATTCTCTGCCTCAGAGGGCAGTGGAGGCCAGTTCTCTGGATACTTTCAAGAGTGAACTAGATAGGGTTCTTGAAGATAGCGGAGTCAGGGGATATGGGGAGAAGGCAGGAATGGGATACTGATTGTGGATGATCAGCCATGATCGCATTGAATATACAACCTCACTGTCACCGTACAGGGTCCGAATGGCCTACTCCTGCACCTGTTGTCTATTGTCTATTGTCACTCTCGTCACGTAAAAATACTGAAGATATTTGCATAGCTATCTCCAGGTCTTAACTTTGATCTTTTCTCCTGTAGTTATTTCTATTACTGCCTTGAAATTGCGGACTTGTGCAGTGCTACCCATTCTCTGGTGACTTGTTAAACTTTTTCTATTCTAAGGGTGAGCCTCTTCAACAATTGTCTGCAGCGAAGAGACAGAAGCATGCCAATTACATTGCACCTTATCCCATTTCCTCATCTTAATCCTTTTCTTTCATTTATTCATTTTCAGGATCTGAGCATTACTGATGGAGCAATGCTGGTTGAGCCAGTCATTTATTGTTCATCTCTAATTGCCCATACATTGGTGATGGGCCAACTTCCTGAAATTGTGCATTCTTCCTGGTGAAGCTAATTGAGAAGCAACTTTTTCACTCAGAGGGTGGTGGGTGTATGTAATGAGCTGCCAATGAAGGTAGTTGGGGCAGGTCCAATAACAACATTCAAAAGAATGGCCAGGTACATGGATAGGAAAGGTTTATTGAGATATGGAACAAATGCGGACAAATGGGATGAGTTTAGATGGGGCATCTTGGTTGGCATTGACAAGTTGGGCTGAAGGGTCTGTTTCTGTGCTTGTATGACTTGATGACTCCTTGACGCTATGGTACCCACTCGTCGCCTCTCTTTCCCTTATCCACCCATTCCCATGATCTCCCACCACCCAAGTCACCAAGTTCCTTTTCAACCATATGCTCCTCCTGAGACTCCTAGTTCCATATTTCTTTTTATCCCTACTTTCCTGGCTTTGCATTTCACTCCTCCTCTTCCTTCCTCATCTGACACCTTTCGTTTCTTTTTTCACCTCTAGCCTTTGTCACTACCTCCAAATGCCACTCTCACCTCGAAGCCACCTATCACTTGCCAGGCTTTGGTCCATCCCCTGCCACTCTTTTCCATTTTTTTCACGTTTACTACAATAGCCTGAAGAAGGGTCTCACCCAAAACGTCGCCTGTCCATTTACCTCCACAGATACTGCCTGACCAGCTGAGTTTCTCCAAAACGTTGTGTTTTATCAAATGGGCTGCTTTATCATAATAGGTGGCGTAGATCATAAGGAACAAGGAGTAGAATTAGGCCATTCAGCCCATCAAGTCTACTCTGCCATTCAACCATGGCTGATCTCTCTCTCCCTCCTAACCCCATTCTCCTGCCTTCTCCCCATAACCTCTGACACCCGTCTTAATCAATAACCTATCTATCTATAGATGATTTAGCACATACTGATTAATCAGTAAAGGGCCTGTCCTACAAGCATGCAACTCTATGCGATTAGCGCGACCTAACGTGGTCGCTTGAGCCGTCCGGCGTCGTGGGGCCAGTCCCACTTCAATCGCCGGAGCTGTGCGGAATTGTGCGGAGTTCGTCCCGACATCGCGCGGGGCTCCGAAAAACTGACTATGTTCAAAAATTCCGCGCGGCAACGGCTTGTCGGCTCGCAGTCGCCTCGACGCATTACACACCGCCCCGACGTCGTGCCTCCGTGAACCTATCTGTAGGTGCCTCCGTGACCCTCTATGTGTGTGGCTCCGTGGCCCTCTGTGTGTGTGTGTCTCTGTGCCCCTCTCTGTGTGCCCCTCTCTGTCCTGGCGAACTTACCTTAGACTTCGCTTCAAGTTCGCCTCACTTTGCGCCACTCACCCGACCTCCGCGCGGCCCCTGCTGCCGGTTTGGTCGCGCTTGCCGCATGCAGGCGCATGCTGGTGGGAACGGCCCTGTACAGGAGATCACCCGACCTCCGCGCGGCCCCCGCTTCTAGTTTGATCGCGTTCATCGCATAGAGTTGCATGCTGGTGGGACAGGCCCTTAAATAATAGGATTGGACTTGTCCTATGTTTTGTGAACAGGAAGCATCTTGATAGTTGTCCCCACAGCTTGGTGGCTGCCAGCGTTAAGACTGTATTGGAATAGCATAGCTAGAGGTACAGCTAGTTCCAGAGCACTGATCTTCAGCCCAATAGGTGGGATGTTATCTGATCAATTAGACTTTCTGTATTCTGTGCTCTCAGCTGTTTCATGTGGAGTAAGGACTAGTTTCGCTGATGTCAAGAAATTCAGAACAAATAAAACCTTCCCTTAGTCATTGTGGCTGAATGCAGTTTGTAACTACTTCAATCTTCAGCACTCATATGCTAGATCCTGCCTTCATCGAGGATTGGGTATTCTTAGAAACTTCTCTTCCT
This sequence comes from Raja brachyura, assembly GCA_963514005.1. The sequence goes on from OY740781.1 coordinate 32,168,882, forward strand.
TTGATTTCACGATCAGATGTGGCAGGACTACAGAGCTTTGATCTGATTCACTGGCGATGAGATTACATAGCTCTGTCTATTGCAACTTCACTGCGTTGATACCTCATCACCTTTATATTTGATGTTGGCATGGCAAAATCTTCTGCACTGCTCCATGGGTTGATAATAATGAGAGTGTGAAGGATATTGGAGGCCGTTTGGTTACAGATAATGAGAGTGGACATTTTAGAGTGCCATCGATGTTCAACGGTGCCTCATGAATGCCAATTCTTGAGCTACTAGATCTGTTTTGAGTCTATTCCATCTAGCACAATTGTAGTAACACACCACAATGCCTGTCTAGTTTAGAGACACAGCATGGAAACAGGCCCTTCGGCCCAACTGAGTCCATGCCGACCAGCAATCCCCGTACACCAGCACTATACTACATGCTGGGAACAATTTATAATTTTTACTGAAGCCAATTAACGTACAAACCTGTATACCTTTTGAGTGTGGGAGGAAACAGGAGTACTCGGGGGGGGGGGAACCCACATGGTCGGGTGGGGGGGGGAAACCCACATGGTCACGGGAGAACATACAAACTCCATTCAGACAGCACCCATAGCCAGGATTGAAGCCGGGTCTCTGGTGCTGTAAGGCAGCAACTCTACCGCTGTGCCATCGTGCTTGGGTTGTGTGGCAAATTGGCCAAAGCATTGCTATGTGCGGGTTCAGTGCTTAAGATGACACTGGATGGTCTGATCAGGTCTATTTGTTTCTCTGTTTCGACATATCATTGTCATGGTAGAATTAAATGACTAGTTCAGCCATTAAAGTTGCGCCATCATGAGGCATACAACAGGTTAACCACCTTAGGATGGATCCCCTGAAGGACATTACAAACTGTACTATATTTCCTCACCCCCTTTATATCCCTCGCCTCCCCAGTGCCCCACCTGGACTCGCACCTATATCTCCCCTTCCATCTACATACCTTCCTTTACCTTCACAATTCGCATCTCTTCAATCTCACACCTTCTGTCTTTTCATCTCTGGCCTGCGTACAATCATGTACCTATTTAAAAACTACCCTCACCTGTATCAAGCTATTAACTGCCAGGCTTTGTCCTATCCCTCTTCTCTTCCAGCTTCCCCCCCCCCCCCTTCCTTAATCTGTCTGAAAATGAATCCTGACCCAAAATGTCACCTATTCACGTTTTCCAGAGATGCTGCCTGACCCGCACTTTGTGTCATTTTTTTGTAAACCAGCATCTGCAGTTTCTTTTTTTTTTGTACTGGAATAGATTGGCTAAAGTGGCAGCTTGTTCTGGAGCATAGGTCCTGCAGTTTGCAGGATATTGTCTAGTCCCGTGCCCATTTCTGTATTCAGTGTTCTTAATTGTTTCACAAGGATCCTGGCTTCTCTGATGTTGTGAATCTTAGTAGAAATAAAATCTTCCCTTGGTACTTCTGGCTGAACATGAGTGTGTACGCTTCAATCTTTAACACTCACATGTTTAACTAATTCAAATGATTCTTTGATTGTGTGGTGAATGCCATGTGCAGTGAATAGTGAAAGGCCTGGACAGAGTGGATTTGGAGAGGATGTTTCCACTAGTATTTAAGAAGGAACTGCAGATGCTCGAAAACCGAAGGTACACAAAAATGCTGGAGAAACTCAGCGGGTGCAGCAGCATCTATGGAGCGAAGGAAATAGACAACGTTTCGGGCCAAAACCCTTCTTCAGACTGATAGGGTGTGGGGGGGGGGGTGGGGAGAAGAAAGGAAAAAGGAGCAGGAGCCCGAGGGCTGAGGGAGAGGAAGGAAGGGGAGGAGACAGCAAGGGTTAACCGAATTGTGAGAAATCGATGTTCATGCCACCAGGATGCAGACTCCCCAGGCGGAATATGAGGTGCTGTTCCTCCAATTTCCGGTGTTGCTCACTCTGGCTGTGGAGGAGGCCCAGGACAGAGAGGTCAGATATAGAATGGGAGGGGGAGTTCCACTAGTAGGACCAGAGGTCATATCTTCAGAATAAAAGGACATACCTTTAGAAAGGAGACAAGGAGGAATTTCTTTAGTCAGAGGGTGTTGAATCTATGGAATCCATTGCCACAGAAGGCTGCGGAGGCAAGGCGGAGATTGATGGATTCTTGATTAGTACGGGTGTCAGGGGTTATGGGGAGAAGGCAGGAGAATGGGGTTGAGAGGGAAAGATCGATCGGCCATGATTGAATGGCAGAGTAGACTTAATGTTTCAAATAGCCAAATTCTGCTCCTATGACATGATTATGTACACCACCTCACTTATGATGTCAATAACTAGCACCTTTGCCTTGCTGACATTGAGGGATACATTGTCAATAAAAGAGATCAGAGAGCAGTCACATAATGGTTCTATCCCAGGCTGGAAAGGGGCAAACATTCCACCAAAGAGCATCCTTTATGAATTATCTGCTCAATGGGCTGAATGGCCTCCTTCTATGCTGTGTTATTCCACAAATCTCTAATTGGCAGTCATTAACCATTATCATGCTGTTCTACTATTAATTATTAGACAGTCTGCAGTGGGGTTATTGGATATTTATTGTGCAAATGCAGCCCCTACAAGAAGCTTGTGCAGAGATTAAGGGGAAGGTATAGATTTTGCAATTCATGGGCTATTTTTTCCATGCATATTAATGTATTCCCATATAAAAGATTTCCTGGCCTTTCAGTTCAAATATAAAATGCATAGATATGGTATAGATATGATATGGTTTATATATATGAATTCACATCTTAGTCATATGTCGTATGCCTTATAAACACATTTTTGGCACCATAGTATGCCATAAACAAATAGTTGGATTGTATTCTAACATCATATTTTCATAAATAAACATTATAAATAATGCACTGGCCATTTGCCATAATTAATTGATTCTGATTTCTCTTTCACTTGCTGCACGTAAGTGCTCATATTTTTCCCGTGTTTGGCCAACTACCCATGAGTAGCTTGTCTATTACTTAATTGAACTGTGGTGTCTATTTTAATATTCACCATTAGTTATCGTCCATTTCTCACAGAGAGAGGAGAGCCCATTAACAAAAGGTTGACTATGTTCTTTTTTATTTCAGACACACTGTAAAGCCAACCACAGCAATGATGGTCATGGATTATAGTCTCCTGCTTACTCATTTTGAATTACATATCTGCAGCCTTGAACTGTTTGATTTTGGTAATAGATTGAAACAAAATGGTAAAAATAATGGGGCAAAAATAATTACTATCGTAATAGCATCAGTGTATTTAACCAAACCCAGAGTTCGGATGTCCTCATATGAACTCCACAAGGTGCAGAATCTTTTTCATTTTAAAATGGAATAGGATGGGATGGAATGGGAATTGCTCTATCCATCAGCATGGACTCAAATTATGTGACTGCCTCCTTTTTCATAAAAGGATGACTGGAATGAGGGGATATTAGCTACGGGTAGAGGTTGGACATACTTGGATAATTTCCTCTGAAATGCCAGAGGTTGAGGGGGGGCGGGGGGTGAATATACAAATATACAAAATTAGGAGAGGCATAGATTGGGTAGACAGTCAGAACCTTTTTCCCAGGATAGAAAAATCAAATAGTCAAGAGCGGGCACGGTGGCGCAGCAGTAGTGTTGCTGCCTTACAGCGCTTGCAGAGCCAGAGACCCGGGTTCGATCCCGACTACGCATGCTGTCTGCACACTGTCTGTTTGTACTTTCTCTCAGTCACCGTGTGGGAATTCACCGAGGTCTTTGGTTTCCTCCCACACTCCAAAGACGTATAGGTATGGTGATTAATTGGCTTGGCGTATGTGTAAATTGTCCCTAGTGTGTGTAGGATAGTGTTAATGTGTGGGAATCGCTGGTCGGTACAGACTCAGTGGGCCGAAGGGTCTGTTTCCGTGCTGTATCTCAAAACTAAACTAAACTAAACTAAATCAAGAGTTTAGAACGGGTCATAAACACAAAAAGAGATTAATCATTTAGTATTGAGATAATGAGAAATCTCTTTTACGGAGAGTTTTGAATGTTTATAATTCTCTCCCATGGAGAACTATTTAATACCCTCATTGAGCACATTTAAAATCTGATAGATTTTTGATTCTTAAAGGTATTAAGGCATAGAGGATGATATCGGAAAGTCTATAAGAACAAACTAAGTTTGGTCTTACTGAATTGTGGACGGTGCAATGATCCATTTTTGTTGTTGCTTCGCGCTGTATCTCTAAACTGAACTAAACCAAATATAGCTTTAAGGTGAGAATGCGTGACAAGTTTATTTACATAGAGGGTGGTGGTTGAAGCAGATACGCTAGTGGCATTTAAATGACATTTGGATAGGCATATGGACATGCAGATAATGGATGGTTACGTGCCGGTAGATACGTGATTGCCTTGGCATCATGTTCGGCACAGATATTGTGGAACGAATGGCCTGTTCATGTGCTGTACTGTTCTGTTCTGTGCAATGCGATGTATGAAATAGGAAATATTTTTATGTTGTTGTATTCTGACCATGGAAGGGAACTGATATCAATAGAATCACATGATCTCTTGAAGGAACCTCTCTCAACAAGGATGACAACAATCCTTCACCCTGGATGTGAATGAAAACCTAAATACTGTTCAAAAAGAATGCATTGCTTCAACCAGGCTACAGGGGCAGCGCAATGGCGCAGCAATTAGAGTTGCTGCCTTACAGCGCCAGAGACCCAGGTTCAAGCCTAACTATGGGTACTGTCTGTATGGAGTTTGTTCGTTCTCCATGTGACCATGCGAGTTTTCTCTGGGTGCTCTAGTTTTCTCCCACACTCCAAAGACATATAGGTTTGTAAGTTAATTTGCTTCTGTAACCTCCTGGAACCTGTATCTGCGCCGCCTTGTGTGTACACTAGCTTTATTCTTCTTCAAAACAAGCTTCACACCATTTGGTGGTCTGAGCTTGCCTGATTCTTGCTTTATTATTAAACAAACAGTTGATACCACAGCTAAGGCAAACACGCTCTTTGTATCTGAACTCATTGGCTTGTAGCTTTGTGTGGCCACAGTGATACCGTTTTCCATTCAGGTAGCTCTAGTACCAATGGAGCTAAGGACCAATGGGTGAAAACTCTTGCAAATCTTGCAAATCCACTGCCTTTTGCCTTTTGCCTATTGTCTATTCTTGACTGCCATCCCCATTAACTGGGCAGTGTCAATTGTCTGCATGTAATTAATTTTCTTTGCTAACGTCCCTGCCTTTGAGCACAAACATCACGGATATCACAAACTATGTATTGCTACAAAAATCCTCTGGACCTGCACAGAGCTCTCAGGGTTCAGTATGCCATTCACAATTGTAATAAAATATTGAACACTTCACGCTCTTATACTTATCCTCGTGCATCATAGGATTGTGGGCAGGACACTCAAGATGTACCACTTGTTGAACCAACTCTTTGAATATTTTACCTCTTGTTCTTGCTGGAGGCAGCAACATTTCTATAAACTGAGCACAAACAGGCAAATGGATTCTTACCTCCTGCAATGTCATGTGCAGCAGTGGAGGGTTTCATCATTTCCACACATTCGACCCATAACTCAGTAGAACTATTGAAAGAATGAAAGTGCTGATTATGATCACTGTTGATATTCCAAGCCTTGGCACAATTGATGCTGATAGACAAAGGATGAAGGGTGTATGGAACGAGCTGCTGGAGGATGTAGTTGAGGCAAGTACTATCGCAACATTTAAGAATGTTGCGATAGTTTAGACAGGTAGATTGATAGGCCAGATTTAGCTGGATATGTACCAAATGCAGGCAGGTGGGACGAGTGTAGATGGGACATTTTGTCCGGTCAGGGTCTGTTTCCATGCTGTATGACTCTATGACTCTAATAATGAATCAGTAAACCATGCTGCTTCACATCTCCAAAGGATACCAAAGTCTCTCAAAAGACAAAATTTGCTCTTGCAGCTATCTTCCTCCGTTTCTTGTTGCTAATTATCAGAACAGTCCTGTTCTGTTTGGGCGAAGATTGAGTCACAGTTAAGAACAGTCACAGTAGAGCAGCTTCATCCCCATGTGCTTCCGTGAATGAAGCCATCTTATTTTTGAGTCATCATCCAACCATGAAAGAGAGTTGATTGTGTGCAGTTAAGGCGCTTTGACTCTTATTTCCCTTGACATCTTTCTGTGGGGAGAATCACCAGCAAGGTCTCTGACTTCCCATCCTCCGGACAGGAGCATGGGAGTATGGAATGAGCTGGTGTTCAGATACTGCCCATTATCTGAGTCCAGACAATTTTGGATCAACCTGGATCCACAGCTTTGTCTAGCCATGATAACCTGGATGGGAAAGGTAACCTAGAGAAGTCAGCTTGTGTTTTTTCTTTATTTAATATTACTATTTTTGATTGATCATCATTTGATTTTTCATCAGTTGACTATGACATTTTTAAGAATGCTTTTTTAAAAACAACTAAACATTTTTGAAACTGTTTTCAAATGTCCGAAGAAGGGTCCCGACCCAAAAGGTCACCTATCCATCTTCTCCAGAGATGCTGACTGACCTGCCGAGTTATGCCAGTACTTTGTGTCTATCTTTCAAACGTTTTGAGTCAGCTTGATGATTGTCACATGTAACGAGATAGAGTGAACAGCTTGGTCTTGCGAGCTATCTCATCAAATTGGATACATGGATACAATTAAGCCAACCAAAAGTCCATTAGATAGAGCGAAGGGAAAGACATAATCGAAGAAAGTTCTCAGCATGTCACTATTCATCCAAGACATTTATTTGGAAAGAATCAAGATGCCCTTCATAATCCACTGCAAAGGTCGAGGTACCACTTTTACAACCTGCACAGTCTTGGCAGCAAAGCCTTGAGCTACTTTAAACCCACATAGATGCTCATGTAGCTGTAGAGGTCAAACGTGGGCCAGGTCAAGAACAGTCAGGCCCAGCAGAGATTCCTGCATGTGCAAACAAGGAACTGCAGATGCTGGTTTATCAAGGAAAGGCACAAAATGCTGGAGTAACTCAGCGGGTCAGGCAGCTCCAGGGATGTCTATTTCCACCACTATTCTTAGTGTTTTGTTATCGTTGCCTTTACCAGTCACAAAACAGGCTACCGTAGTAGGTTTCATGTCCAGAAACAAATGTGTACAGTCGATCCACATCATCCACGTCTTGGCAACTGCATCCTTAAAACAAAATGCATGGTTGACAATATAAAATATGTTGCCAATGAAAAGAAATGAAAAACAGATTTATTAACTAGGTCTTTAGAGAATTTTCTTCCCCAGTTGTTAATACCAGCTGACACAGCAGAATTTAAAGCTTACTTATCGGTTATAGTTGGTTGCTTTAGCAGTAGTTGTTGTCCTTATAACATCTGGTCATATAATAAAAATCCTCGTATCCCTGATGCTAATTCCATTAAAGTAGGCACAACGACTGATATCTCTCCTCGGAGATTAACACTGCTGCAAAAATAAGTCCAGAAAATCCGCTCACCTTGTCATGGTAAACGACATGGGGCAAACCTGCTGCATCAGGAGGATAATGGAAATGTTATTATAACGTCCACGACAAATATCTGACTTTTCATTAAAGGCAGTCATAAAGTGTCAGTTCTAATCTGTTGCCTTGCATTACAGCGGGTTTGACGAGTTCCAGGTTTAAAACTGGAGCAGATTGCAAATTTAAAAAATAATTCTCCTTAAAGCTTCCATTTATCCTTTTTGTTCAAGTGGCCATGATATTTCTGTTCAAAAATAAGCTGAAGTAATTTTCTTTCATTTTCTTCCAGTGATGTTGTTTTGTGGTTTGTCCGCAGGAGATAAGAATATGAAATAAGAGCAGAAGTAGGCCACTCGACTCCTCAAACTTCCTTTCCCTCTTCCAAAAACTGCTCATTGCCAGATCCCAATAAAAGATCAGCTGTGATCTTATTGAATACTAGAGGAGGCATGCGAGACTGAATGGCCCACTCCCACTTTTATTCCTTATTTTCCTAATCCCTATTTATCCAGATAATTATTAGGTTAAAGAAATATCCAGTGACAAATACAAGTTGTATTTGTCATCCAGTGCTGGTTGCTGTTGCAATCTCATGTGAAGTGAAGTTTATAAACCACAGGGACATAGTGGTGTAGCAGTAGGGCTGCTGCCTCACAACACCAGAGATCCAGGTTTGATGCTGAGTAAGGGGCTGTCTGTGGAGAGGTTGTCTGTTTTCCTTGTGACCGCATGGGTTTTCTCCAGGAGCGTCGGTTTCCTCCTACGTTCCAAAAGACGTGCAGGTTGTAGGTTAACTGGCTTCTGTCAATTGCCCTTAGTGTGTGGGAGAACATAGGATAACAAGATTAACTGGGATAACATAGAACTCATAGAGCCACAGAGTAATACAGTGTGGAAACAGGCCCTTCAGCCCGACTCGTCCACACCAGCCAACAATGTCCCAGCTACCCTAGTCCCACTTGCCTGCGCTTGGTCCATAACCCTCCAAACCTGTCCTACCCATGCACCTGTCTAATTGTTTCTTATATTATGGGATAGTCCCAGCCTCAACTACCTCCTCTGGCAGCTTGTTCCATACGCCCACCACCCTTTGTGTGAAAAAGTTACCTCTCTGATTCCTATTAAATCTTTTCCCCTTCACCTTGAATCTATGTCCTCTGGTCCTCGATTATTGATGGTCGGTGTGAACTCATGGGCTGAAGGGCCTGTTTCCACGCTCTATCTTTAAAACTAAAACCTAAAACACAGGGTCTTTAGATCTTTACAATACTGTCCGATTCACCTCTGCCCCACTGTGGACATTGGATTTTGTCTATGGAATTGAAGTCACAGGGAGAACGTATAAACTCCGTACAGACAGCACCCGTAGTCAGGATCGAACTCGGATCTCTGCCACTGTAAGGCAGCAGCTCTACCGCTGCGTCACCGTGTCACCCTATTTGCTTCTCTTAAAAACTCTGATTTTTCACTGGGTCCACTTTGACAGCTGCTGGCATAATTTGCTATCACATTCAAGTGGTCCTTCTTCACTGCAGATCTTGATACTTATGATACCTGGCTATTTTATTGTAACAGTGTTACTGCCAAGCTTAAATTTGAACTCATTCAATGGCCACATTCATCTGCCATCTGCAGTAAAACCCTTTGGTGATTTTTCAAAACATGGTGAAATCTATCACAGAGTAGCCCCAGGCTGGGATTTTTTTTTGTATTTCATCTTTCCATGATTGCAAACAGAGTACTTCCAGTCTCCCAACTCTAAAGTTGAGAGGAATAGTGTGGAATGCATTGGACTAGCACTCATTTGTAAATGTCTGTGGTATTCTGAAAGTCACTGCATCCTTCGCAACAACATATTTTTATACAGTCCTTAACTCTTCAGAATGTTCTAATGCTTCAATACATTTCTGTTTAGTTTAGTTTAATGTCCTGTGTACTGAGGTACATTGAAAAGCTTCTGATGCTTACTAACCAGTCAGCAGAAAGGCAATACATGATTACAATCGAGCCATGTACAGTGGATGATAAGGGAATAATGTTTAGTACAAGGTAAAGCCAGTAAACACCAATCAACAATTCCGCAAACAAAATTCCAACAACCGTCGACAACAAGTAACACGAGGATTTCATTAGTGTAGCTAAATTAGTAACTTAAGAAAATACATGAAGTGCCGGAGTAACTCAACGTGCCAGGCAGCATTTCTGGAGAATATGGACAGGCGACGTTTTGCTTTGGGACAATTCTTCACACGGGAACATCCTGGCCAGATACACGACTTGTCCATGCTCTCCAGAGATGCTGCTAGATCTGCTGAGTTACTCCAGTACTTTTTTTTTGTAAACCAGCATCAGTGGTTCCTTGCATCTAACTTAGCAATTTGGTGCATATGGAAGGAAGAAAAGAACAGAGGGATTGTGGGAATGTGGGCCCTATGTCATTGATGGCATGGCCAATGGCTCAATGGTTTGTTTCCATGGTTTCTTTAGTTTAGTTTAGTTTATTATTGTCACATGTACCGAGGTACAGTGAAAAGTTTTTTTTGTTGCATGCTATCCGGTCAGCAAAAAGACTACATGATTACAAATTAAGCCATCCAGAGTGTACAGATACAGGATGAAAGGTATAACATTTAGTGCATGATAAAGTCCAGTAAAGTCCGGTTAAAGATAGTTTGCAGGTCTCCAATGAGATCGATGGAAGGTCAGGACCGCTGTCTAGTTGGTGTGAGGATGGTTCAGTTGCTTGATAACAGCTGGGGAAAAAACTATTCTTGAATCGGGGGGTATGCGTTTTCAAACTTTGTTGTCACATGTTCAGAGAAACAGTGAAATGCTTTTTCTGTTGTGCATCAACGGATTGTGATGAAGGCTGTATTCATAGTTTCATTTGCAATGGCACATTCTAGACACAATGGTATAAAATTATACTCTCCATCATGAACTCCTGATTTAACCTCAGGATCTACCGCCTGAAGTCTGGTCATATTTGCAGCCTGCTCCATCTCATTGGACAGTCCATAACTCAAAGAGATTTTCAAAAAGTAGGAAACATTCAGATACTGGGGTATTTTGAACGAAGCAGAAGAGGGCGCATGTTTGTAGAGCTGTTGCCTCACAGCACCTGAGACCCAGGTTCGATCCTGACTACAGGAACTGTCTGTGCGGAGCTTGTATGCTCCCACTGTGACCACGTGGGTTTTCACTGGATGCTCCGGTTTCCTCCCACATTCCAAAGATGTGCAGGTTTGTAGGTTAATTGGCCTCTGTAAATTGCCTAGTTACATGCACTAGTGTTATGCTCCAGCGCATGGGGCATCGATAGGCGGTATGGACTTGGTGTGTTAAGTCACCACACTGTATGTCTAAACTAAACTAAACAATGCATGCTAAGGCCATGAGGTCAAGGGTTTTGCCATTAAATGTCAAGTGATTAGATTCTCTCTTCTCAGAGACTTTAGTTTCGTTTAGTTTTAGTTTATAGATACAGCGCGGAAACAGGCCCTTCGGCCCACTGATTCCAAACCGACCAGCGATCCCCGCACATTAACATCATCCTACACTCACTAGGGACAAATTTTTACATTTACCAAGCCAAATAACCTAAAAACCTGTACGTCTTTAGAGTGTGGGAGGAAACAGAAGATCTCGGAGAAAACCCATGCAGGTCACGGGGAGAATGTACAAACTCCATATAGACAGCACCTGTAGCCGGGATCGAACCCGGATCTCCGGCGCTGCATTCACTGTAAGGCAGCAACTCGACCGCTCTGCCACCATGACTTGGATGTTGCCTGGCCCATTTGTGATGCAAACGAAACTTGCAGCTTCATTTGGTGCAGATGGAAGTAATTGTGCAGTCATTGGGGGCATTCTCACTCTGACGTAATGACAAAAAGAAGATTACTTATGGGTCAGCTGCTAATGGTTGGGTGCAGCACATTGTGTTCAGCAGTGATGCCCTACAGCTGGGTTGATTGATCTAAACCAAACACAGCTCTCTTGAAGAAAGTTCCTGACCTGAAGTGTCCTCTGTCCATTTTCCTCCACAGATGCTGCCAGACCCAGCAGTTTGTTTGCTTTGCTGTAGCCCCCTCCCTTTGTTAAATTAAAGTGTCTTCCCTTTGATATTAATCATATATCCACATATATATTATATTTTTATATTTTATTTATATAATATTATTTATTACATACATTTTATACATATTATATATACAATCTATTATCTATATATTATAATATATTTATTATATACCTTAATTGTTTTATATATATCTATATATCTATATATCTATAATCATAGAATCGTAGAAAATAGGTGCAGGAGTAGGCCATTCGGCCCTTCGAGCCTGCACCGCCATTCAATATGATCATGGCTGATTATCCAACTCAGTATCCTGTACCTGCCTTCTCTCCATATCCCCTGATCCCTTTAGCCACAAGGGCCACATCGAGCTCCCTCTTAAATATAGCCAATGAACTGGCCTCAACTACCTTCTGTGGCAGAGAATTCCACAGACTCACCACTCTCGGTGTGAAAAAAGATTTTCTCATCTCGGTCCTAAAAGTCATCCCCCTTATCCTTAAACTGTGACCCCTTGTCTGGAGTTCCCCAACATTGGGAACAATCTTCCTGCATCTAGCCTGTCCAACCCCTTAAGAATTTTGTAAGCCTCTATAAGATCCCCCCTCAATCTCCTAAATTCCAGCGAGTACAAGCCGAGTCTATCCAGTCTTTCTTCATATGGAAGTCCTGCCATCCCAGGAATCCGTCTGGTGAACCTTCTCCGTAATCCCTTTATGACATATATATAACAAAGTTCTATGTTTCCATGTGTGTTGTGTTGCTGCAAGTAAGAATTTCACTGTTCCTTTTTCGGGATGACACTATAATAATCTTGACTCTTGACTTGACTATCGGTCTCAGTTTCACCAGGGTTCTTGATACCGTATTCACTCAAAATGCTTTCTTGGCATCAAGAACAATTACTTCCGTTCTGAATTCAGCCCCTTGGTCTATGTTTAGATTAAGACTGTGATGGGATCTGGAATGGAATGGTACGGATCAAACCATATAACCATATAACCATATAACAATTACAGCACGGAAACAGGCCATCTCGGCCCTTCAAGTCCATGCCGAACAACTTTTTTCCCTTAGTCCCACCTGCCTGCACTCATACCATAACCCTCCATACCCTTCTCATCCATATGCCTATCCAATTTATTTTTAAATGATAACAACGAACCTGCTGCCACCACTTCCACTGGAAGCTCATTCCACACCGCTACCACTCTCTGAGTAAAGAAGTTCCCCCTCATGTTACCCCTAAACCTCTGTCCCTTAATTCTAAAGTCATGTCCTCTTGTTTGAATCTTCCCTATTCTCATAGGGAAAAGCTTGTCCACATCAACTCTGTCTATCCCTATCATCATTTTAAAGACCTCTATCAAGTCCCCCCTTAACCTTCTGCGCTCCAGGGAATAAAGACCCAAACCACGAGAACTGGGTTTCAACTGGAACCTGCTGCATTCCAAAAGACCTTTGTTTGTTTGGAGAATATCGTGCAATCCTAAAGATAAGAAAGGTGCTATCCAAAATAAACCATTCCCTCCTGTTTTAGGCCTTCTGGCAGGCAATGCGGTATTGCTGAAAGTGTTCCAGGGTGATCAGTTGATGAAGGTTTCTATCAGATCAACTCTCAGGTTGTTAAATTTAATCATATATGCTGTTCATCTTAAATTATTCCACATTAGTGGAAATACAAGCTTGTTGAGATGCTGTGGTTTCCTGTTTCACCAAGTGAGGACAGATTCTGTGAAACTGATGGGAGAGATTGGTTCTGTCCATTTTCATAAACAGGTTATTAGAGAGTATTAGTCTTAGTACATTTCATTGAGAGCTTTGGGCGCATTCATACATTATGCATACTTGACTCTTGCACATTCCTGTTACCTGTGAAAATAGCTATGTTTTGTCTAAAATTAAATAGGATTTCACAATCAGAGGAGTGGGGGTGGGGGGGGGGGGGGGGGGGGAGCATAGTCAAAGAGTCAAAGACTCATAGGGTGATCCAGTGTGGAAACGGGCCCTTTGGCCCAACTTGCCTACACCGGCCAACATATCCCAACCTCACTAGTCCCACCTGCCTGTGTTTGGTCCATACTCCTCCAAACTTGTTCTATCCATGTACCTGTCTCACTGTTTCTTAAATGTTGGGATAGTTCCAGCCTCAACTACTTCCTCAGGCAGCTTGTTCCATACACCCACCACCTTTTGTGAGAAAAAGTTGCCCTTCAGATTCCTATTAAATCTTTTCCCCTTCACCTTGAATCTATGTCCTCTGACCTCAAACCCCCACTCTGGGCAAGAGACTGTGCATCTCCCCGATCTATTCCTCTCATGATTTTATACACCTCTATAAGGTCACCCCTCATCCTCCTGCGCCCCAAGGAATAGGGACCCAGCCTACTCAACCTCTCCCTATAGCTCTGACAGATAGTGGTGGTGGAAGATAAGCCACTGATATTTCTGTCAACATTTTCTGAGCTGAAAATGCAGTAAATTATAATTGGAATATTTTTTGAATCCTGGATTATTTTGAGAAGTGCTGATGGTGGAAAATTAATAATTATATTTATGGACCAGTGGAGCAACTAAAATATCCCACAGCTCCAGGTAAAGTAAGTGATCAAAAAAAAGACAGAAACTAGGTATCTGATGGAAAAAAAAACCTGACAATGCTGGAACATATTTATATTTGAAAGTAAGTGGTTGTCTTCTGAGAGAAAGGACAATAATTGGATGATTTTCAGACAAGATCTAAGGTGTCAATCAGGGATTAACAATGGGATATTGTAATGATTTGATATTGTTTGATACTTTTCAGGTCTTTGTAAATCTATAACATCATCCAAAAGTAGACAGAAGGAAAGTATTGGCAATAAGAACAATGAACAGTGAATTGTGGCAATCTTCCAATCCAATGGCAGTCAAGAGAGATGTATGCTGAAGTGTCTTTATAAATTCATAAGTGATAGGAGCAGAATTAAGCCTTTTGGATGGTCATGTCTACTCTGCCATTCAATCATGACTGATCTATCGCTCCCTCTTAACCATTCTCCTCCCTTCTCCCCATCACCCCTGACACCTGTACGAATCAAGAATCTATCTATCTCTGCCTTAAAATTATCCACTGACGGCCTCCACAGCCTTCTGTGGCAATGAATCTCACAGATTCACCACCCTCTGACAAAATAAATTGCTCCTCATTTCCTTCCTAAAGGAACGTCCTTTAATTCTGAGGCTATGACCTCCGGTCCTAGACTCTCCCACCAGTGGAAACATCCTTTCCACATCCACACTATCCATGCCTTTCATTATTCTGTAAGTTTCACTTCACTTCATTCTGTTGGCTGCTGCTGTGAAGCCTTGAGTTCATTTTGACCCACAGAGCACTAACAGTCAATGTGGCTGTGGGACTAGCTCAGTGGTATAGGTTGGGGGTGGAGGGGAGAGGTGAGGAAGGAGGAAGTGTGAGGAGTGGCTAGATCATGCACAATCCAGCTGGCTCTTACTGCCACTAATATATGTGTGGCATTGAACACAGAGTGGCAGTAAAAATAAAAGATAATAAGGAAAGATATTTATATAACATCTGAGGACACTTTAAAATGTTATGGCAAGCAAAATGCTTTAGTAGCAGAGTTACCCTTGTAAATTAAGAAATGCATCGGCCAATTTCTGCACAGCAAGCTTCCACAAATAGCGATGGCCAGGAAATTCCATCAGTCACAAAGTGCTGGAGTAACTCAATGGGTCAGGCAGCATCTCTGGAGAACATTGATATGTGAAACTGTGTTAAGACCCTTCTTTAGACCTGAAAGGTCATCAATCCATGTTCCTCCAGAAATGCTGCTTGAACCGTTGAGTTAGTCCAGCACTCTGTGCCTTTTAAAACATCCAGCATCTGCAGTTACCCATGTCAAATCCCTTCAAAGTGTTGTTTGACACCAAATACACAAAGAAGCCTTGAAGGGAGTAGGCTGGAAAAATGCAACATTGTTATTTTCTTCAATTGTAAATAATTCTCATTATTGATACTGCAATGTGCGGTAGAAACAAATTAAGATGCATTGGAATTATTTTGGAACAAGTGAAGATAATGGCATGCAGTCTTCTTTAGTCCATGGCATTACCACTGGAGGGAGCTTCAGACAATATGTTCAGGGTATTATCTATTTTGTTAACTTGCAACATGAAAAAGAGCCCAATTGTTGGGTAGTGTGAATGAACAAGTGCACACTTTATCAGGTGAATGGTGAACAGGTGTCAGATAAGATGAAGAATAGGCAGTGTAATTGGATGGAGAAAAGATGTGAGCAATACGAAATAAATAAAAGCCGGTATAATGTGTTTAGTTTATTGTCACGTGTACAGAAGTACACTAAAAAGCTCTTGTGTTGCGTGCTATCCAGTCAGTGTAAAGCTGTACATGGTTACAATCAAGCCATCGACAGAAAAAACGAATGATCTTTAGTGCAAGATAAGGTTCAGCAAAGTCCGATTAAAGATGGCCCAAGGGTCTCCAATGAGGTAGATGGTAGGTCAGGACTTGCCGAGGCTGCGTGAATGTAGGTGGAGTCAATGGAAGGGAGGTCGGTTTGCTTAATAATCTGGGCTCTCTACGCAATTCTCTGCAATTCCTCGTGGTCTTGGATGGTGCTGTTCCCAAACCATGCTGTAATCCATCCGATAAAATGCCTTCTACGGCACATCTGTAGAAGTTAGTGAGAGTTGTTGGTGACATGCCGAACTTCCTCATCCTTCTAAGGATGTTGAAGCATTGCTGTGCTTTCTTGGCCATTGCCTTAATATGGCCAGTGCTTTGATATGACAAGTTGATGGTGATATTTATTCCTAGAAATTTGAAGTTTTCAACCATCGCTACTTTGGTGCCATCGATGACGTCAATGTATGTGTGTGTGTACCGCTTCGCTTCCTGAAGTTCATCACAACATCTTTTGTCTTGCTGACATTGATGGACATGTTGTTACAGGGTTCTCAATCTCCTTCTTGTACTCCGTCTCATCATTATTTGATATCTGACCCATTAAAGGTTTCCACTCATTGCACAGTCAGTGATTATTGAGAAACTTTTACATCTCTTTGGAGACCCTCGGACTATCCTTGATCAGACTTTGCTGGCTTTTGCTTGCACTATTAGTTATTCCCTTTTCATGTGTCTATACCTTGTAAATGGATCGATTGTATCATGTATTGTCTTTCTGCTGACTGGTTAGCATGCAACAAAAGTTTTTCACTGTACCTCGGTACACATGACAATGAACCAAACTGAACTGAACTAAAATTCAACAGTTTTGGGAGATCTTCCTTTATTTTGACAGTGGTACACAAATGTGTCCCACCTAGTCAAGCATGCTTTCTAATATCCAAAATTCGACATCACCCATTCCTTTTATCCAGAGATGCTGCCCGTCTCACCGAGTTACTCCGGCATTTTGTGTCCATCCAAAATCAATGATGTTGATTCATCTGTCACCCAACAATTAGTGAGAAAGAAGGAAATGCAAGTTGAATGGTCAAAATCTGAAGGATTCATTGAGACTATTTTGCAAGGGCATTTAGAATAGTTTGTCCAATGCTTTACTTTGTATTGAGACTGAAAATAAGGAATGGATTCAAGTTTAAATTTGTTATTATCATGTGTACCGATGTACAGTGAAAAGCATTGTTTTGCATGTGATTGATTCATGTCAGATAATACTATACATAAATACAATCAAGAAAAACACATATACAATAGGTAGAGGGAAGGGAAAGGTACAGAGCGCAGAATATAGTTCTCAGCTTTATAGCACACAGTTCCAGCACAAAGTCCAATGTCTGCAATGGGGTAGAGATGAATTGGACAGGACCTTGGCTTGCAGAAAGACCAGTCAGAAGCCTGATAACAGAAAAGGAGAAGCTGTTTATGAGTCTGGTCTTTCCTCTCTCTTCACCATGCATCTCTCTTTGCTTCTGCTAATCTTGCTCATTCTGACTACAGTATTTAGCAATGTTACAAAATTTTGAGATTTTAAAAATCAAGTCTGCAATTTATCCCATCAGATAAAGCATAAAAAGAAGTTTAATTTGACACCTAATTCACTTTCATATCTTCAGTATTAAGAAAGTTATGACCATTTTCATTCTCGGAAATTAGCATCTTGTTCCCCATTGCCTTTTCAATTGACTTCTCAAAAGCTGTGATCTAGAATAGTCAAAAGCCCATAACTTACTTAAAAATTAAGAGAACTCAATGAAATTTTCAGTTATTTTAGATTGAAGCATTCTGAAACAAATATGAAACAATCTTACTTGGATGACCTGAAATTAAAGCATATAATTAGTTAGTTATCTAATTGTAGCTAATTACAAAATTCAATGAGTAGATCTAAACATCTATCCTTCTCTTAAGAAAAGATAAACTTTTTTTAAATTGCCTGTGTCCAAATAACATTCACACAATAATCCACAATATAACATAATTTTTAAATCTCATTTTCATGAATTTATAGGCCAAATGGAAGAAATTTAGTGTTTACTGCCTGTAAATTAATGGCCATTTAAATCAACTAGCGGGTGGGTTTTAGTGGAATGCGGTGGATTAGAACGTTGCGGTTTGCGGTGAAGTCAGTATGAAAAATACAGCCGGTTCATACGTTTTTTTTGTCCCTTTTTCACAACATGAAAATGTTATTAAAGCCTTCCTAAAAACCAAGTTTTTATGTAAACATAAACTGTGTAGCTTCTTTTAGGTCCTTAGGCCCATTCCGCTGTCACCATTCAGAGCTTTAGAAGATGATTTTTAAACTACTCTAGTTAATAAATAATCTAGCGTAGTTTAAAAATACCTTTATGAATGAAATGTCAGAGCGATTTCTCTTTAGCGACGAAATCGCCCGACATGGATTGATTTGGACTGCCTAGAAAAAATCGGCATTTTAAACCCGCCCCCCTCTGAAAGGCGCCAAAGTCGCGCACACGGGGAGCGGCAGAACTGCAGCGCTGCTCAAGGTAGGTATTGTAACATACCTACAGTATTTGATTCCAATCTGCCTTCTTTCTGTTCGGGGAACCCTCCCCTCCCCCCCCCCCCCACCCCACCCCCCCCAGGTAGCACATGCAAATCACCCTCCCAGAATATTGATCCCCCTCCAGTTCAGGTGCAAGTGGTCCCTCTTGTACAGGTCACCTCTGCTCCAGACAAGATCCTAATGATCCAAACACCTTGACTCCTGTCCCCTGCACCAGGTCCTCAACCATATATTCTTCTGTTCTATCCTTTTAGTCCTGCCCTCACCAACACCTAAACCTTGGAGTGATCTAGAGATTATCACTGTCGAGGTTCAACTTTTTAATGTCTTTCCTAACTCCTTATCTGCATTCTGAAAGACCTCATCCCTTTTCCTACCTGTGCCGTCATAACCGATGTGCATTGTGAACTGTGGCTACTCAGCCTCCCCCTTGTGAATTGCTTTTAGTTTAGAGATACTGTATGGAAACAGGCCTTTCATCCCACTGAGCCAATGTCAACCACCATTCATCCATTCACACTAGTTCTATGTCATGCCATTTTCTCTTACTCTCCTTCCTCACAAGATATTTGTACATGAACCTGCATGTCTTTGGGGTGTGGGAGAACCCTGAGGCAACCCATGCTGTGACAGGGAGAATGTGTAAACTCCTCACAGACAGCACTCGAAGTCAAGATCGAACCTGGCTCTGTGATGCTGTGAGGCAGCAGTTCTATTAGCTGTGCCAGCGTTGTTGAAACATTTGAAGAAGTAACTGATAATGTACGTAGATAGATGACTTCAATTTTGTTGTCCTCAAACATATGCCTTCTTAAAGCCTTCAATATGAAGTCACAGAGTATGAAACATACATGAAAACTCATTGTCACCATGGACGGCACAGTGGCACAGCAGTAGAGTTGTTGTCTTAAAGAGCTTGCAGCGCCGGAGACCCGGGTTCAATCCTGACTTCAGGTGCTGTCTGTAAGAAGTTTGTACATTATCTCTTTAACCGTGTGGGTTTCTCAGAGATCTTCGGTTTCCTCCCACACTCCAATGACGTACAGGTATGTAGGTGAATTGGCTTGGTAAATGTAAAAATTGTCCTCAGTGTCTGTAGGAGAGTGTTAATATGCGGGGACCGCTGGTCGGTGCGGACTTGGTGGGTCAAAGGGCCTGTTTCCACGCTGCATCTCTAAACTAAACTAAACCACTCAATTGTGTGTGGTAAGGATTGGTGCTGGGAGAGTGATAGGTGCTCGGAACCTGCAGCCAGGGGTAGTGGAAGTAGATGCAAAAGTGACATTTGATAAGCTTTTGAAGGCATTTGAGAGGCACTTAGATTAGCAGAGATTTAAGGCATATGGATCACTTGTGGGCAGAGGAGTTTGCCTTGGTTCTTGTTCAGCACAGACATTGTGGGCCAAAGGGCCTATTCCTATTCTAATTTATATCAGGATACGCAAAATACTGTATTCTGGACAGGGGTAGAATGGAATCTGCTCCCAGAAAGACATAGAGAACCCCAGCAGCCAAAACCATCGGCAGAGAGAGGAGCATAAATCCAGGTTTGTAAATGTCAAATGTTGCCCAAACTTTCCCCTCACATTTGAAACTCCTGTTTTCCATTTGTTTGTGAAATGAGTTAGAGTCATGCCAACAAAGTTGTCAAGGAGCTGGAGGGCACAACACAAAATTACAATTAATTAACCATTGTCATTTCATTTAAAGATAGACTGAGGTGGGAAATGGAGTAGAAAATGGAAAGGAAAAGTGTGAAAATGCACACCTCCAGATTCTTCTTGGTCTCTTGGTTTCCTGGTCCTCCAAAATATTCCAAATGGAATTTAAACTGGAGGGACAGTTTTTTCCCCCGATGTTATCAGGCAACTGAAGCATTCTATGAACCACTAGATAACATTCCTGAGCTACAATCTGCATCATTGGAGAGCCTCAGACTATCTCTAATTAGACCATATGGGACTTTATCTTGCACTAAATGTTATTCCCTTCAACATGTATCTGTACACTGTGGATGGCTCGATTGTAATCATGTATTGTCTTTCCGCTGACTAGTTATCGTGCAACTAAAGGTTTTTTGCTGTACCTTGGTATACTTGACAATAAACTAAACTAAACTAACCCTCAGTGCGGCTGGGATTGATTTACCGTGACAACCATGCCACACATGACCTGAAGGGACTTATTTTTGCCATTAGCTTCCAGACTAAGCAGTCCATTTCCTAAAGCATACATTTGCCATGTAAAGGAAAAAGCAGCCACAATAAAATGAGATTTATATTATTCGCGTGAAGCATGAGATTGAATGATTTAAATAAGCTATAAAGTCTTAGGCGACTATTTAGAATCTGGGGTGGTGCATGGTTATTTGTAGAAAGAATTGTTTTATGAAGGTAAAAAAATGGTACCATGTGAAACAGAAATCATTTATCCATTTAAGAACAGGAGGTACAATGGTGTGGTGTCTTTCAATAAATGTTGCAAAGCAAAATGCAAGTCACAATTGTGAGGTGGAGGTGGTTGAGTCTGTGAGCATTTTGAACACACGAAGGGGAAATAGGCATCCACTGACTAGCGGTTGTCATGATAAATAAATCCCAGCTTCGCTGAATGGCGGTGCTGGCTCGAAGGGCCAAATGGCCTACTCCTGCACTATTGCCTTTCTATTGTCTATTGAAAGAAAGGCTACCGGAGAAAGGAAACATAAACTAAGCCAATTGTAAGAATTAAGGTTTAAAATTATTCTCGTGCAGATGCATAACCTGGAGCCATCAAATATTTTCAGTTTGGTTTTCAGTTAGTTTTCACTGGTCTGGTGTATATATTGTATTGAAAAAAAACCATAGTTAGACCCAAGAGAAGCAGCAACAAGCTGGTGAAGAACTGAGCAGGTACAATGGTATACATTTCCCCAGGCTTGAATATATTTAACTGTGACAGAGTAAATCTTACAGGAGATGTGGAGGAAGCATATTCAGTGCAAAACATATTATAATTGACTGGTATTTTAAATAAATGTTTCCTTTTTTCTATGGGATAAAAGAATTATAATCTGCACAGGTGTACATACCTTTTCAGTTGTAATTAAGTCATGAGGTGGTTGCGTATTCCTGTTTCACTGTGCCGAGGTTGGCAGCAACCCAAGGAATTGAAAGCCTATGAGCGGGTTTAGAGGGCCGAATGTATTAGCTACAAGTTGCTCAAATTTGGGCTGTTTTCTCCGAAAAGTCAGAGGTTTAGGAAAGACATGAAAGAGATGAACAACATTATCAGAGGCAAAGATAGTCTGAACTTTTCTCTCACGGTGAAAATGTCAAAGACTGGAAGGTATCACTTTAATGTAAAAGGGGAAAATCCAAGCACCTTTTTGTCATGCCCCTATCATGCTGATGAGCTAAATACTCATCTGCATTGAATCGTCGAATTCTACCGCAGAAAAACAGGCCATTCAGCAGAATTAGTCCCCACTGACCAGTGGACACCTTCCATATTAATCCCACCATCTTGAACTTGGTTCAATGCTCTCCATGCCAGGGATGGTTGTAGTACATATGGCAGTGATATTTAAGTGAATTTTGGATAGGCACTGAACAGAGGGATATGAATGAATGAATGAATGAATAGCCTCTATTGTCATATTGTCAATAGCCTTTATTGTCAATACCATATGGATGGTGGACAAAAATGCTGGAGAAACTCAGCGGCTGAGGCAGCATCTATGGAGCTCCATAGATGCTGCCTCGCCCGCTGAGTTTCTCCAGCATTTTTGTCTACCTTCGATTTTCCAGCATCTGCAGTTCCTTCTTAGACAGAGGGATATGGATTATGTGCAAGCAGGGAAGAGTTGGTCTTGGCATCATATTCAACACGAACGTTATGCACCAAAGAACCTGTTCCTGTGCTGTATTGTTCCATGTTATATTTAGTGTCATAGAGCCTTACAGCATGGAAAAAAAACCCTTCGGCCCAACTTGCTCACACTAGCTAACGTGCCCCATCTACACTAGTTCCACCTGCCTGCATTTAGCCCATATCCCTCTAAACCTGTCCTATCCTTGTACCTGTCTAAATGTTTCTTAAATGTTGCGATAGTACCTGCCTCAACTACCTCCTCTGGCAGGTCATTCCATACACCTACCACCATTTGCATGAAAAAGTTACCCCTTGGGTTCCTATTAAATCTTTCCCTCCTCACCTTAAATTTATGTCTTCTGGTTTTCGATTCCCCTACTCTGTGAAAGAGGCTCCGTGCGTCTACCCAATCTATTCCTCACATGATTTTGTACACTGTAAGATCATCCTTCCTCCTCCTGCACTCCAAGGAATAGAGCTTCCTGAGCTCCGACGTACCCTCTACGTACATTCTTTTCCAGCTTGACAACATCTTTACTATAACATGGTCCAAAATGAACACAATACTCTAAATGCGGCCCCACCGACGTCTTGCACAATTTATTTATACACTTCTTTAATGCTGTCCAACTTCAACCAGTCTCTCAGGCACTGCATTACAGGTACTTTGCAGTCTTTGGATGAAGAAGGCCAATGCTCATATCCCCCTAATTCTCTGCCACATTACCTTACGCAAATGTCCTCAAGGTTTAGCTAGCACTGATATAGGAAGAGGTTTCTTGCAGTCTACCCGACCTAAACTCCTCATAAGTCTATAAAAAAATCAATAATGTGCCCTCTGAACCTCTTCCTCTCCAGGGAAAACAGACCTAGCCACAAAGTCCAACCATAACAAAGCTGCTCCATCCCAGGCAACATTCTGGTTGATCTCTTCTACATTCTCTCCAGAATATCATATTCTTCCTAAACCTCAGTGACCAGGACTACCACGGTACGCCAGCTGAAGTCTAATCAGGGTTTTATAACTTTGTGTACAATCTCCCTACTCCTCTATTCAATGCAGCAACTAATGAAGGCTATATACCTTAAGCCATCTAAAGCACATTATGTACCTGTTTTGATTTAGATTTTTCAGATTCTAAATTTGTTAATGATTTGGCGATATAATCAACATAAAAGATGAATCAAACTCCTGTTAGATAAATTAATCACCACAGTGGGAAGTGCATACAGGTCACAATGACGAGTCAGTGTAAAAGAAAATATAAATAAAAATGAATTTGATTTTTCCAACTTGCATTTATAAATACTGAAGGTAGACAAAAATGCTGGAGAAACTCAGCGGGTGAGGCAGCATCTATGGAGCGAAGGAAATAGGCAACGTTATAAATATTGCATGTTTTGGGGAGAAATGTAGCAACAAAGAACTGCAGATGCTGTTTAATACACAAAAGGACACAAAATGCTGGAGCAATCCAGCTGGCCAGATAGCATCTCTGGAGACATGGACAGGTGGCGACATGGGTCAGGACCCTTCCTCTGTCTGTAGGAAAGGTCTAGACTCGAGGAGATGTGGCCTGACCTGCTGGGCTGCTCCAGCATTTTGTATCTTTTTATGAGAGAATTTTGCCTTTCATGGCCAGTAGTTAATATGTGTGAGAGTGTTGTACTTCCTGAGTTGTCGGGGACATGCCAAACTTCCTAAAGGGCCTGTACCACTGTACGAGGTAATTCAAGAGCTCTCCTGAGTTTAAAAACAAATCAAACTCGTGGTAAGCACGTAGAATGTACGTAGCGGGTATGTCGGAGCTCAGGACGTCTCTTAGCGGCTCGTAACGCTAACGGCAGGTACTTGGGAAACGCGGTAAGTTCTTGAAGACTCGTGAAGATTTTTCAACGTGTTGAAAAATGTCCACGAGAGCCCCCGAGTACCCACGAGCGGCTATTACCGTAATTCTCCGAGTTCGAATCAAGGGAAACTCGGGAGAATTCTTGAATTAGCTCGTACAGTGGGACAGCCCCTTTAGGAAGTTCGGCATGTCCCCGACAACTCTCATCTACAGATAGAACTGCATTTTATCAGGATGCATCAGGTTCTCATCCAAGACCGCAAGAAACTGCAGAGAATTGTAGAAGCAGCCCAAACCATCACACAAACCAACCTCCCTTCCATTGAATCCATTTATACCTCAAGCTGCCCCGGCTTAAACAAAGATGAGTTGCACCCTGGCCACTCCCTTTTATTCCCTCTTCCATCAGGCAAAAGGTATAGAAGTGTGAAAACGTACACGTCCAGATTCAGGGGTCTGAAGAAGGGTCTCGACCCGAAACGTCGCCTATCTCCTTCGCTCCTTAGATGCTGCTGCACCCGCTGAGTTTCTCCAGCTTTTTGTGTAACCCTCGATTCTCCAGCATCTGCAGTTCCTTCTTTAACACGATTTCTTCCCAGCTGTTATCAGGCAACTGAATCATCCTACCACAAACAGAGAGCAGTCCTGAACTACTATCTACCTTGTAGGTGACCATCAGATTATCCTTGATCGGACTTTGCTGGCTTTACCTGGCACTAAATGTTATTCCCTTGTCATGTATCTATACACTGTAAATGGCTCGATTGTAATCATGTTTTGTCTTTCCGCTGACTGGATAGCACGCAACCAAAAGCTTTTCACTGTACCTCGGTACACGTGACAATAAACCAAACTATATGGAAAGGGGATGCCTTACATCGAGACCAGTCTGAGGAAAGGTCTTGACCGGAGGAGTTGCCTGTCCACATTCTCCAGAGATGCGGGCATGACCTGCTGGGTTGCCCCAGCACTTTGTGTCCTTTTGGAGAGAAATTTGCCTTTCATGGCCAGCAGTTTGCATGCGTGAGAGTGCTTGCTGCTAGCTTTACTCAACCTCATTGCAAGCCAACACAGAGGGCGAGGTACAGTGAGCCTCACAAATGTAAAGAGAGCAACCAAAGATGAAATTATGAATTTTGGTTATTAAATTACTAATTATGTAATTAGTAAATTGATAACCGTCTGTAGTTAATAGCTATGCCGTTAAAATAGATTAAAGTCATGGAATACATCATGGATGGAATCAGCCTGTCTATCATAGTGTTCCAGTTCCTTGTGAGAGCTTTCTAAATGATGTCAACTCCTTCCCTGCAGTGAGCAAAGGATTGAAATATTTAGTTTAATTCATTATTCAAATACGAAATAAATGACTGCCTCCGCATGTGCCAGATCGTTGTGATCGAAATAAACGTTGCATAATAATCGGGAGGTGAAGCAACTGAGCTTTCTAAGATTTATTCCATCCTGTAGCAGGATAGCAAGTTATTCCCCTCCTCCTTCGGGACATGATGTATAATCCGTGCCTACTGTGTCAGCATTTTAATGAAAACTGATTTAAGCTGATTACACTTCGAAGAATGTACTCCTGCCTCTGGGTAAAATTTGACATGTGATCGACCTCAGTTATGCTGAGAATTTTAAAAGATAATTCAAACACATTTAACTAACATTAGATTTATGCTTGGATCTCTTATGGCCTCAGTGGCGTATAGATCCGGTATTATTGCTGTAAGGAAATTATTCTGGCAAGCCAGCAGTGTAACAATGTGTCCAGCAATGGTGTGGATCTTCTAATGATATTTCCCATTCACAACTCACTTAGTAATCAATCCTTATTGATTGGTGTCTCTTCACTTCTGATTGCTTCTTATACTTCACCGCTGAGCTCTGGAATTGCTGGAGCTTGGAAATGGGTGAGCAGAAGGGAAGGCCTTATTTGTGGCCGCAGATTTATGTTAGTGTGGAGAATTCGTTATTAGTGATTCAAGGAGCAAGAGTTCAATTCCCACCATGGCGTTTTGGAAAGTTGAATTTATTTATTTTTAAATCTGCTGTGCCAGCGGTGATGAATGTTTGCACTTTTGAAAGTGCCTGACATGACTGCGACTTCCGTCATCACTAAGGAGCAGCTGAAATATTCATTCCTCCCCATGTCTAGACTTATCAACTCTGTCTTACATTTCATCCCACAATGTCTCGTATCCAATTGCCCTACCCCGTGAGCAAGGCATTTAATTTACTTTCAATATTTTTATAAGTGGTATCTAAATGTGATAAAATTAATTAAACAAAACCTCATAACTCGCCTGTCCCACTGAGTTACTCCTGCTTTTTGTGTCTATCTTCAGTTTACTTCTTACAGTTCCTTGTTACTCATAACTCGCCTTATTCTGGCCTCTCCTCGCCTCCAGTTCCCCCCCTCCCCCCACCCCATCCCTAATTTCAATCTGAAGAAGGGTTCCGACCCAAAACGTCAACTATTCCTTTTCTCCAAAGATGCTGCCTGACCCGCTGAGTTCCTCCAGCATTCTGCGTCTATCTTTGGTATAAACTAGCATCTGCAGTTCCTTCCTACTTATAACTCACCTTATTGCCCAAACAGCGTTTTTCCTGGATACTCGCTGTAATATTTAAATCTGGTTTAATTTCCCGAAACATTTACTGTAGGCCCGGCAATTGTACCCTGAGTTGTTCATCAGGGAATTTGATCTTGATGTTCCTGGGGAATGATTTTGAACTTAACATAACATCTGCCTTATCTACTCTGCAGCCGGGTATAGTACATCGATCTCAGAATGCAGATATTGGTGTTGTTTAATGCCTAATTGCCATAACCGTGAGTTGCCAAGCTTGCTGCCTTCACAAACAAAGCAATGTTTTAAAGCTCCCAGCGGCCATGGTGGCGGTGCAGAAGGGAAGCTCTCGCCTTGAGCAAGGACAAATCAAAGTACCGGCAACCTTCGAGAACAAAGACCAAGTGTGCTACTCGGTAAGAAGGAAGAATCGAGGAGGGAGCCGCTGGCAACTACGGATGCGAAGAGTGGGTCTAGGGTATTAGGGTATTGCCTCCAGAGCCCTCAAGGTCGGCTGCAGGAGGCACCCCCAGGCACACAGAAGCGGTCGGGCGAGGAGAGGGACATGGAGTCACTGGCGTGCCGCAGCCTAGGGACTAACTGGGTTTTGAACATGTGGACCAGACTTTGGACTTCGAATTTTTTTATTTTTCCTTCTAAACGGGACTAAAAATATGGCGACTGAGCATCTATCGGTTGTACAAAATAATTTCACTGTGCTGTACATACGTGATAATAAAGAACCATTGAACCATTGAAGCTCCCTAGCGTTTTGATCAGGATCGAGTCTGCTGTGCCAACATTTGCACAAAGCAAGATTGCCATTGTAAATTTCGAAGCAGTATGAACCTTTAGATCTGATATAAAAGCAAAAGACATTTCAATGTTTTGGATAATGATCTTTCATCAGAAGTGGAAAGTTTGCAGAGACAGGAAAACATGAAGAGGTCATGTCTGTGAAAGGATGGAGACTGTGGTTGTCCAGGTAATATAATTTTTTATAGATATATCCCCACCCGAAATGTCAGTCTGAAGAATGGTCCTGACCCAAATCATTACCTATCCAATTTCTCCAGAGATGCTGACTGATCCACTGAGTTACTCTAGCATTTTGTGTCCTTTTTCATAAACCAGCATCTGCAGTTCTTTGTTTCAATAAATATAATATCAGGGGATATGGGGAGAAGGCAGGAACGGGGTACTGATTGTGGATGAACAGCCATGATCACATTGCATGGCGGTGCTGGCTCGAAGGGATGAATGGCCCACTTCTGCACCTATTGTCTATTGTCTATAATTATTTTCACTGCTGCCAGTTAGGAAAAAATAAATAATCAAAGGTACACTTGGGAACTGAGAGAAGCAGACTACAGCTACCTGAAAGAAAAACATACAAAGGTTCAGACAACATCTGTGGAGAGATTAAAAACAGGTGGATGTTCGTACGTCAGAACTGCCAAGTTCTAACGCAAACAGGAATTGCTGGTTACCAGCATTTCATGTTTCTGTACCAGCTTACTACCATTTCCATTTGCTCTAAATCGGTAGTTGAGGAAATTCCTGCATTGTCAGCATTTCAATTTAAAACAGTATTCGACATGAACATTAAATCTCTTTCATTTTCCTCAGATGATTCCTGACTTACTGAATATTTCCAGCAGTTTCTGTTTGTAATTTATTTGGCCTTTTCCAATATAGTTGGAAAGTTGGTTCACTGCCTACTTGCTACCTGGGGCAGTTAACCCTTGCAGAACAGGCACCGCGTGGGAAACGTAGCAGGTTCTGGGAGAGTTAAGAGGAATTAGGGTGATTAGTCACTGGGAAAGAGTTGCATTCAGTTGCTTCTGCCCGGAGTCTAATCTTCATCAGATTTAATGTATTACTTGCCACATGGACAGTTTTGTCAAGATTTACTCTTGCGATGAACAGCGTACAAAGACAGATTCATTGAGCAAATATGAAACAGATCGCGCATAATAGGTGCTCGACATTGAGATACTGATTTTCTTTTCAGAAATAAAATAGCTGCCAAGTCACCAAAGCAGCAGGGTGCCAAATGTAATGTTTTTCAATCGTAGAGTACAAACGGAAATCACAATAATGATAATAGGTTGCGCTGCTTTCTCTTTTATTTAAAGGTTAAGAATTTATTTTTTCATCTTTTCTGCTCCCCGATTATTCTTCCATTGGGAAGAAGATGACTCCTCTCTGTAGTCTTATAGTATTTCACAGTGAAGAGCACTTGAACCTTTGTGATCCAAATCTCATTTTTACTGCTGGCTGGTGGGCCTGAATGAAATATGCTTTGGGATTAAAAAAAAGCATAGAATGAGCAAAGGCCATTAACACAAGCAGCTACATAAGTGCACAATGAATGTGTTTGAAATGGCACAAGACCGATAGTAAATTCATCACTTTCAAAATCTAGACACCATGGCAAAACAATTAAATAACCCTGGACTATATCCAGAAGAGTCAAGTTTTGGTTTCCATTGTATTGTCTTTACGATCTAGTGACCAGATTGTATTTGAGTCTCACTACACAAAATACACGACATGTAGACAGAAATCATAAACTAGCTCTTCTAGCTTTTGAAAGGGGTGGCACGGTGGCACAGCGGTAGAGTTGCTGCCTTACAGCGCCAGATCCTCGGGTTTGATCCTGACTATGGGTACTGTCTGTATGGAGTTTGCACATTCTCCCTGTGACCACGTAGGTTTTCCCCCGGGTGCTCCGATTTCCTTCCACACTCCAAAGGTGTCCAGGTTTGCAGCTTAGATAAAAATTATGGCCACCACACATCCCTGGTGTGTAAGATAGTGCTGGTGTACAGGGATTGCTGGTCGGCGTGGGCTCAGTGGGCCAAAGGGCCTGTTTCCACGCTGCATCTCTAAACTAAACTAAGGAATAAAAAAGACAATTATCACACATCTCACCATAAGTGGATTGACATGGGTTAGAGAACTACACTAATTCTTTGTCTAACAAGGAGCTGTAATTTTTCTATTTTTCTTCACAACCATTGGGCCAGGGTGCATTTTAAACAGCTGAAACAACAAAACAATTATTGGCACTGCACGGGCCAAGTCAATCATCTAGAAACTTGAGCAATAGACAATAGACAATAGGTGCAGGAGTAGGCCATTTGGCCCTTTGAGCCAGCACCGCCATTCAATGTGATCATGGCTGATCATTCCCAATCAGTAACCCGTTCCTGCCTTCTCCCCATATCCCGTTACTCCGCTATCGTTAAGAGCCCTAACTAGCTCTCTCTTGAAATTATCCAGATAACCAGCCTCCACCACCCTCTGAGGCACAGATTTCCACAGACTGCCAACTCTCTGTGTGAAAAAGTGTTTCCTCATCTCCGTTCTAAATGGCTTACCCCTTATTCTTAAACTGTGGCATATAAAGTAGGAAAGAGGAGGAAGGGTCTCGAACCGAAACGACACCCATTCCTTCACTCCAGAGATGCTGCCTGTCCCGCTGAGTTACTCTAGTATTTTGTGTCTACCTTTGAGCATATGAGGTATATTTAAATAAACTGTATCTTTTGCTGCAGATGTTCTGATGCAAATCATTCTTGATTGAAAATGCTATCACAATAATGCTAAACAAAAGCAGAGAATTATTTTCTTTTTTAAAGAACAGGATTAATTCTGAGTAGTAATTACATAACAATTGAGAACATTCTTTACATCTTGATTTCACAGAATTAATTTCATGCACACGTGGGGAAAATGAATATAAATAGGATGACGCTCAGGGTTTCTTCACTCATGTTACCTTCAAGATCTGTAGAGCTAGAAAATTATTCCCAACAAAATCAGCATGGTTAATGTGTTTCCAGTGTTTCACCCTGGTGGTCCAGTGACATAAAACTCACTAAAAAAGATACAGTGAGATACAGCGTGGAAACAGGCCCTTCGGCCCACCGAGTCCGCACTGACCAGCGACCCCCGCACATTAACCTTAAGACTATACCCTCTAGTTTTAGAAACATCTACCCTGGGAAAAAGACTGTGATCATGCCCGTCATGAGCTTGTACACCTCAATAAGGTCACCACTCAGGTTCCTACTCTCCAAAGAAAAATATCTCAGCCTATCCAATTTCTATAACTCAAGCCCAGGTAATACCCTGGTTAATCTTTCTGTACTCTTTGCAACTCAGTGACATCCTTCCTGTGGCTGGGTAGCTGGAACTAAAAACAGGGCTCCCTCTGGTCTCAACATCCACTTGTACAGCTGCATCATGATGTTACAACATTTATACTCACTCCCCTTCCCAATTAAGGTATGCGTGCTGAAGGCCTTCTTCAGCACAATGTCCACCTGGTTCACCACTTTCAGGGAGCTCTGCATCTGTACTCCCATATCTCTCGTTATGCAACACCCTGCAGGCCTCTTTGATTTACTGTGTTAAATTCCATGGGACACTCCATAGAAGAGGGATGAGATCGGCCAAAACCAAACCTTTCCTTTCGAAGTCAAGGAGTCAGAAACAGGCCGTTTGGCTCAACTTGCCAGGACTGTGATAACAATACTACTGTCCTCACTAGTTTAAAATCGGGAGGAGGAAACCGGGAGAAGTAAAACCTGGAGGAGGATTACCACTGCCAATTGTGTAATCCAAAGATTTCCTACAAAGAGCATTCCTGGCAAGGCAGGTCGTAGAGTCATGGAAACAAACCCTACGACCCAACTTGCCCATGCTGACCAAGAAACCCCATGTACGCTAGTTCCAACTGCCCTCATTTGGCCCTTGGCCCACGCCCCTCTGTCCACTGGCACGGAGACCCGGATACCCAACTACGGGTGCTGTCGGATCCCCAAACTACTAGCTGCAGCTTCACGGGACCTTATTAATTAAATCTCTAAGAATATGCTTTGATCTAAACCAAATTGAAAATTGTGTATCATTTTCCTTCCACTTCACAATTATGCACCACTTTGTGTTGGTCTATCACATAAAATCCCAATAAAATACATTTACATTCGTGGTTGTAACGTGACAAAATGTGAAAAAGTTCAAGGGGTGTGAATACTTTTGCAAGCCACTGTATCTTTTTCCAAATGTCTATTAAATACTGTTATAGTACCTATGTCAATTACCTTCTCTGGCACCTCGTTCCATATACCAACCACACCCTGTGTGAATAGGTTGCCTCTCAGATTCCTATTACATCTTTTCCCTCTCATCTTAAACCTATCTTCCCTGGTTCTTGATTCTCCTACTTTGATTTTGCATTCACCTTATCTATTCACCTAATGATCTTATACACCTCTGTAAGATTGCCCATTATCCTCCTGCACTCTGAGGAATAAAGTCCCAGCCTGCCCAACCTCTCCCTACAGCTCAGGCCCTCAGGTTCTAACATTATCCTCGTATATCCTCTCTGCACTCTTTCCAGCTTAACAACATTATTCCTATAGCAGGGTGACCATCTGAACACATTACTCCATATGCGGCCTCATCAATATCTTGTACAAATTTAACATTTCATCCCAACTTTTATATTCACTACCCTGACTTTATCATTTAGTTTAAAGATACAAGGTTTAAACAGGCCCTTCGGCCCACTGAGTCCGCACTGACCAGTGAACTCCATGCACTAGCATTATCCTACACATTTGGGATAATTTACAATCTTTACCTAAGCCAAATAACCTACAAACCTGTACATCTTTGGAATGTGGGAGGAAACCAGAGCACCCGGGGAAAACCCGGTCACGTGGAGAATGTACAAACTCCATACAGACTGCACCCGTATTCGGGATCGGTTCAGGGTATCTGGTGCTGTAAAGCAGCAGCCCTACTGCCTTAACTGACTGATGAAGGCCAATGTACCGACAACCATTGTATCAAAGTCGACAATGAGTTCCTTGATCTTATTGGTATTGAGGAAGAGGTTGTTGTTGCAACACCACTCTCTCAGGTGTTCTATCTCCCCCCTGTAGGCTGATTCATCACCATCAATGATGCTGCAAACTACAATGATGGCAAATGTATACATGATATATGTTGCCAGTTAGATCTGCCTGACCTGCAGAATGTTTCTTGCATTAGCTGCTTTTTGTTTCATATATTTTAAGTTGCTCTAGCTGTATATTCTCATCTCTTAAACATTCATTCTTTGTGGTAAATTAAGGAGGAACTAAGGTTTTATAAAGTAAATGTTTCATTAAGTGTCTTCAAAAGAAATCCATCTTTAATTTTAAAATGCTGAATGTGATTTCAATTTTCAAACAGGAACAATGATAGCTATTGTACAATCTTAAGGGCCTGGCCCACTGGCCATCATTTGCACGTCATTTGCGTGACATCATTTACATGTCACGACGCATGACGCGTGCATCGTGACGCGCATGGCACGTGGTGGGGCGTGGTGGCATAGGCAGTGACGTGCGGATGCGCACGGTGCCCCAGGATTTTGGAATCCACAAAATCTTCGCACGCCACCTGCATGACACGCAAATGACGCCCAAGTGGGACAGACCCTTTATTGTGGGCAAAGCCAGCGCAAATACATTTTGCAAATAACTATTATAACGATGTTGTTTCAACTTGGTTTGTCGAAATGGACTCAAGGGAGAAGCATTTCGATTTTAGCTGGATGAGCTCAGAGAGGCCATGAGCAGAGAGAAAAATAATTAGGCAGAGTTGCAGGCTCAATGTATATCAGGAATCAGGAGTCCAAGTGCTGATATAGTTCGTTTGCAAGGGGTTACAGTCTGAAGGTGTTACGATCTTTGGGTCATAAAGGATTTAAGTAAATGGCTGGAAATGACCTTATTAATTGAGACCAAAGGCAGCAAAGGCAGCAAGGGAAAGAGACTCTCCATGAATATGGGAGGCCAAGTCTGGAAGGAAAGAAGAGCAGAGTATTCTGTGACTAGGATGCAAGGGGAATTGAGATATATCGGTTGCAAATGGGTGGTGCTCAATTCCTACCGTGGTGGTATAAGTGGGAAGGTGGGGGAAAGCTTATCCATAAAGCAAGGTTCCAATGCCCAGCAGCCTAGATACAATGGAGTTTAAATGTCAATGAAATCATCCGTAGTCATAGAGTCATACATAGAATGTGGAAACAGGCCCTTCGGCCCAACTAGCCCACACCAGCCAACATGTCTCAGCT
This sequence comes from Raja brachyura, assembly GCA_963514005.1. The sequence goes on from OY740781.1 coordinate 32,202,907, forward strand.
ACATTAGTCCCACCTGCCTGCGCTTGGTCCACATCCCTCCAAACCTGTCCTATCCATGTACAAATCTAACTTTTTCTTAAACGTTGGGATAGTCTAAGCCTCAACTACCTCATCTGGCAGCTTGTTCCATACACCCACCACCCTTTGTGTGAAAAAGGTACCTCTCAGATTCCTATTAACTCTTTTCCCCTTCACCTTGAACCTATGTCCTCTAGTCCTCAATTCCTCGACTCTGGGCAAGAGATTCTGTGCATCTACCCGATCTATCCCTCTCATGATTTTATACACCTCTGTAAGACCACTCTAAGGTTTATAGATAGCGCGGAGCGTCTGTACAAACAGATGATTTTCGAATTAAGTATGGCTGTGATCACCAGCAAGGTCAAAGAGGAGAAGAATGGTCAGCTTGGGAGGGGAGGTGATGATATTGGCTCCTTCGTGGAGATGTTGTGGGAATCGAGCCATTTACAGATGAGGAATAACGTTTAAATGCAAGGTAAAGCCAGTAAAGTCCGATCAAAGATGGTCCGAGGGTCACCAATGAGGTAGATAGTAGTTTAGGACTGCTCTCCAGTTGTGGTAGGGTGATTCTGACTACTGAACATCTAGGTTCAGGAACAGCTTCTTCCCTACAACCCGACAACCTCCAAATATGCTCTGAACTACACAGACTTGTTTACATAGTTCTATGTTGATATATTCTGCTGTAATGCTGCAAGTACAGGGAGAATTTCATTGGTCTGTTTGGGACAAATGACAATAAAACACTCTTGTCTCTTGATATTTGGGACTAACATGTTTGATTTCACCTGTCCCAGTCTTGCTGTGGTTCCATTAAGAACTGTTGGCATTTGCTAGTATAATTCAAGTCTTTGTGGCTATGTATATCAAAATCAATTTGCTGCACTTTTGATCTTCGGTTAAACTATGAATATGTTTGACATTTAATATATAAAAGGCGTGTTTACTCTGATAACGGCCTTTGTGTTGTTAACCTGGATATATCACGGTTTAATCCCATCATATGAGAAATTTATAAATACTATGAATGCTTGCAGTCCCAGCAAAGATCCTTGTGGATTCCACTGTCTACAGCCTGCCGGTCTGCATACCTTCCTTTTATCTGACTTTTGTTTCTTCATTAATACATCTTCAATTCCATGGGCTGCCAATTTAGTTTACTAGAGAGAAAGGGAACCCGAGAGTTACTTTAAGTTAGAGAAATCAATATTCATAGCGCTGGGTTGCAAACTGCCCAAGCAAAATATATCTCTGCCCCTCCCCCACCCTAGTTACCCTGCTAGTTCCACTGTTTGTATCCATATATCCCTTTGTTATCGCCTCTTCCTCAGCCAACAATGGACCATTGTGGGCTCTGATTCTCCTTGGTCATTGTGTTGGCTCTGATTCGTTCTGAACCTTTTCATACCTCAGGTTTCTCTCTACCTGTGCATCTGAATCTCAGTCTGAGGAAGGGTCTCAACTTGAAACATCACCTAAACATCCTTTTCTCCAGAGATGGTGCCTGACCCGTTGAGTTACACCAGCATTTTGTGTCCATCTTTGGTGTAAACCAGCATTTGCAGTTCCTTCCGACACAAATAATCTGTGGCATTGGGTACCTCTTCAAGAATGAATGAATGAATGAATGAATGAATGAATGAATGAATGAATGAAAGAATTAATTCATTCAGGCTCATTAGGACTGACCTACCTTTCACTCTCTGATCAGCTTAACATTTTTGATGTGTTCTATCACTCTTCTTCATTTATAGACTCTTGTGATTTGTTGACAAAAGTCTTGAAACAAGTGCATAATTCTGTGATTTCAATCTCTCAGCTTTGTTTAATAGCAGCACAACATACCCAATTTTTCAATCTAAGGCGCCTGTCTCTGAATTAATTTCCTGATGGCAGAGGGAACTCGGAAAATAAAGTCTAGGGTCACCTTAAATTTTGCAGTTGAACTCATCAGTATCTGTTGTGTTGATGGTGACAAATGACCATTAGGTACAATTTGAACCTTGATTATTACCGGTTTTTATTTCTGAATGTGGCTCGGTGTGCGTGAAAAGGCAGTCCTGTTAATGGAGTAAAAACGGGCTCGGCTGTGTGCGTGGGTTTGCTTTGTACTGTCGTAATTAACTTGAACTAACTATTCACCAAGGGAGGTAATGCAGGCCTGGGGTCAGACCACAAGCGCAAGATGCCCAGGTGGGTCCAGAGGCGATTTGGTGTCAGCAACAATCAGTCATCTGACACTCCAAGCACACCCAAAGAATAATGGGCATCCCTGCTACACGTGCCCTTACCAGAGAATGGAGATCCATGAACAGCCTGGCCTCTCCAGTGGCTGTACATGTAGCAGATGGTAATCGAGGCCTCACCTGCAACCCCAGAGGTTTCTGTCTATGAGATGGTTGACCCAGCTGTTCAGCAAAAGGGCTGGCAGATGGTTGGCAAATCTGTAACTATGGGGGTTCAGAACAGAAATTAAAGTGCATGAGGGTAGTTATTATTTTGTTTGTAAGTCATGGAAACTGACAGCGGTGGGGCTGATGGTACGTGTCAAAGTCGGGAGGAAATATAGCTGGTTATTAAAGTACAAAAGATTTACAAATCTATTAACATGAACAGCTGCAACTAAAGCAGGCTAGCCTCCGCTGTTCAGAGTTCAAGCAGAATTAGAAATTTGATATAGTAGACTAATGTAAATGTTTTGATCCATGAGGCTTTCGGTAAGTTTACAAACAAGAAAACAATTGCGTCGCGTTTGTTTAATTTATTTTAGTTTACAGATACAGCGGAGAAACAGGCCCTTCAGCCCACCGGGTCTGCACTGACCAGCGATCAGTGGTAAATTTTTACATTTACCAAGCCAATTAACCTACAAATCTGTACATCTTTGGGGTGTGGGAGGAAACCAAAGATCTCGGAGAAAACCCACGCAGGTCACGGGGAGAGAATGCAAACTCCGTACAGACAGCACCCGTAGTCGGGATCGAACCCGGGTCTCCGGCGCTGCATTCGCTGTAAGGCGGCAACTCTACTGCTGCGCCACCGTGACTGCCCTTTCAGTTCTTTCTTGTTCTTTCAGCAGCATCTCTGTTTACATTGTGTTGCATTATATTAAAATGTCAGCTTTAGCTAATGCCAAGACAATATGCATGCCCAGTTAGACCAAAGCCGGTGTCTAAGCCTCCTTTGTATTTTCCATGGTTTACGTTTGATTCTGGGAGAATCAGGATTAAGCTAAAGTTGTTCATTCCCTTATGCATTTAAATGTAGCTTCAGCTGTCATTCACCGGGCTAAAGGAGCTAGTTTTAGCGAACTGTATGGATACATATTAAAAGAGGTATTTCATTAAATCGGCTTTGCCCTCATGACTTTCAGCATGAAATATTAACTCGAGTAAAAGAACAAAATCCTAAGGATCTCAAGGGGTCAGCAGCACCTGGGGAGGAATGGATAGAATGGCCATTTTGGTCAGTACCCTGATTCAGGCTTAACTTGTAGTATTATGTCATATTCAGTTTAGTTAAAAATAACTACCTGGGTTTAAGGTTTAGGTTTATTATTATCACATTATCGAGGTACAGTGAAAACCTTTGTTTTGCATGCTGCACAATCAAATCAGATAATATTATACATAAAAGCAATCAAGCCAAACTCAGGTACAACAGACAGAGCAAAAGAAAAGATACAGAGAAAATAGTTATCAGCATTATAGCGCAACTATTCCTGAGACAAATTCAAATGTCCGCAATGAGATAGAGGAGAATCGGACTGTAGCCGAGCTTTTGCCGACCATTCAATCACCTGATAACACAAGCTGGTGATGAGCGCTTTCTGTACCTTCTGCCCAATGGGAGTAAGGAGAAGGAGGAAAGACCAGGGTGGGAAGCTTTTTGATTGTGTTGGCTGCTTTCCTGAGCAGCGTATAGACAGAGTCAATGGTGGGGAGCCTGGTCTGTGTGGTGGACTGGGCTGCAACCTTAACTCTGTGCAATTTCTTCAGTCTTGGGCAAAACTGTTCCAAGCCAAGCTATGATGCAACCAATAGTATGCTTTCTATGGTGCATCTGTACAAGCTTATAAGAGTCATTGGAGGCATGCCAAATTTCCTCAGTCTCCTGAGGAAGTAGAGGTTTTGGTGAAACTACTTGCCTGTCCCTTCAATGTGGTTGATCATTGTTAATTTATTTGCCAGGACACATGAAGTCTCTGCCATATTTATTTGCTTTCCCCCTCCGCCTCACCCACTTCCTCCCCTCCCCTCCCCTCCAAGCTTGCCATTACTCTCATCTCTGGGAATAAGCGACAAAACCTTTGATTTTGTGCTCAGCTGCCTGGCATCACCCTCTTTGGATTAAATTATAATTTTCTTCCAGTGAGTTTTCCACCATTAGATATTTTCAATTGTGTAAAACAGCTTTAGATGGGGCATTGTCAGACTGAGCTGCACAATAGGACAGGAGGTTCACTACACACCCTATCAGGATAAAAGCACATACCTTTAGAAAGGAAATGAAATCATAGGGTCATGCAGCATAACACCAAATGAGGAAGAATGACTTCAGTCAAAGGGTGGTGAATCTGTGGAATTCATTGCCACAGACGGCTGTGGAGGCCGTCATTGGGCATTTTTAAGGGGGAGATTGACAGATTCTTCATTATAAGGGTGTCAGGGGTTATGGGGAGAAGGCAGAAGAATGGGGATGAGAGGGAAATCAGCCATCTTTGAATGGTGGAGTAGACTCGATGGGCTGAATGGCCAACATCTGCTCCTATGACTTTTGAACCTATCAAGCTACATCTTTGGACAAGTTTATCCTATCACCATAGTCAATAAACGTAAAAAATGAAAAGCAACCATAGCATTAAACGACCACTAGAGCGACTGGAGATACGACCCAGAAAACAATCGCATCTCCGACAGTGTAAGAGATTGAAAAAATGTTTCCCCCAACCCCACTCTCCACATAAAACAAACCGGAGAACATTAACACAAACTTTTTAAACACAGTAAAAATAACAAAAAAAAATGACAAAAAAGGACAGATCGAAGCGCCACCCGGTGGTTACAAACCTGTACGTCTTAGGAGCGTGGGAGGAAACTGGAGCATCTGCCGAAAGCCCACGTGGTGACAGGAAGAAGGCACAAATAGCACCCATAATCAGGCTCAAACCCAGGTCTCTGGCACTGTAAAGCAGCAACTTTACCATCCTCTGGTCCCTGGTTTGAGGGGTGTCCCAACTAAACTCAGCCCTTCAATGTCCAACAATTCTTCAGCCCAGCCGGCTAATTGGATCAAGATCCTCCTGTAATTTTTCACAACCATCTTCACTATCTGCAAAACCATCCACTTTTGTATCATCTGCAAACTTGCTAATCTTGCCCTGTATGTTCTTATCCAAATTATTGAATTCCTCTCATGAGAAGAAACATCCTCTTCACATCCCCCTGGTGAAGACCCGTCAGGATCACACATGCTTTAGTCAGCATGGACTATTCTACCTTCCCACGAGCCACCCCACCAATTTCATGTCTTTGTCTTATAAACCTTCTACGATCTGTTTCCAATGTATTAACATTCTTCCTTAAATAAGTTCTCTACACATGGCCTCACCAGTTGCCTATATAATTGAAACGTAAACGCTATACTTTTGTATTTCAGCATATGACCCTACATTTGTATTCAAAACCATAGTTAGCAAAAGCCGAGATTGCTAACTTTCATGTTTCAGGTTCCTTCTGTTGTTCACAACGATTTGCATTTTATTTTTACCTGAAGCATGGAGATTTTCCAGATGAATACTCAATGGGACCATCTGTGCATCTCAATGAATTAATCAATCCTTGCAAATAGAAAGTAGAGGAACTACCAATTGGAGAATGATTTGGAACTTTATCTCTGTGGAGAGCCCAGGGTTTTTTTTTCCTTAAAACGTCCTTTGAAATAGGAATATAAGAAATATGAACAGATATGTTTGAAGTGGGATTTGATTAGAGTGCTTAAAATCATGAAGAGATTGATAAGGAGAAACAGTGTGCAGTAGCAGAATTGACAACCAAATGGGATAGATTTTGGGTAATTGGCAAAAAGAACTAAATGCAACATGGGGAAAATAAACTTTACAGAATTGTTATGATCATGAAGGCACCAAAGGGTAGTGGAATAAATTCAAGATTAACTTTCAGTAGGGACGTATAAATACTTTCAAAGAAAAACATTTCAGGAGTTAGTTCTGTAGCTCTTTTGAGGGGTCACCACTAGTACAAAAGGCAGAGTGCTTTACTGTAGCATATTATTTAATGGTTCTATGGAGACATGTCCCTTTGGGTCATGGGACATGACGGATCAATGGCAGACAATTGTTTTCATGTGGAGGCTTGATTGGAGAGGGGATTGCAGAGGCATAACTGTGATTTATTGGCACATTTGTGTCACATTTTATGATGTTGATATTACACGTGTATACTAGCTTATGTTCCGACCGTAGAAAATTCATATAAGCAACTCCCTAGAAAACAAAAAAAAGACAAATATGCAGGAAATATTTCCCAATAACAAAAGAAGGCACGCAAATTTATATTAATGAAAATGCCCCATTCTGCTCAAAACCTGCAACAAGCGTAATATGTCGAACGCCAATACATTATTTCAGTTTTGAAATATGATTGGTTGAGAGTGTTAGTATTGGCATGCAGTAAAAGCTCTCATTACGGGAACAAGCTTAGTAGCTGTAGATCAATAAGTGCAACAGAGTTTAATTGCCTCTATGTACCATATAGTAAAAATGAAGGATGCAGTGTGTTTTGTACGAGAATAGGAACTTTTAAGATTCAAGCAGTCAACTGCACATTGGGGAAAGATTTATTTGGATTGAACTTGCAATAATTTGCAATGCATTCTAACCTTCTGCAAAAACGCATTAGAGAGGCAACCTGCCCCTTTGTTGGACTAGCATAAATGGTTTCCCCATTCACACATCAAAAAATGTTACCTCATGCCCTATGCTGAGAATTTCATAAGTGGCAGTGGAATGCAATTGTTGTTGCCTTGAGAATTCAGAATTAGCCATAGACTGCAATTTTTTTTTAAACGAGTATCGTTAGACCAAAAATCAAATCAACTAAGACCTAAAATCAAATTGAGTAAACAAGTCAATGTAAAACTGCGTTTTGGTTTGTAAACCAGCATTTGAATTTCCTTGTTTCTGCAATGTGAAACGGAGCTTGTTGGAACTTTCCTCCTGTTCCTGTGACTGGGTTTAATAGTAGCTCCCTGTCCCTCTTGAGATTCTGGATTTCAGACCACCAAAGAGATTTTGGCAAGACCTCTGCCATCACCATTCTGTCTGCTCCTGACAATCTGTGGGACTGGGCCTTTCTCAGTAATCACTCACAGCTGGGTCCCAGGGTATGTGTGTGTGCACTGTTTTTGGCATCAGCATCCATTAATATTGTATAGACGAATATTGCTCTTGGAAAGAACTATTAATTGTCTCCCATTATCTTGCTTTTTCCCAATACTTCTACAAATGTTTCATCTTCGAGTATTTCTTCAAGTTTTTTTCATTCGAAGGCAACTATTGAATCTCCTTACATCCATCTTTCAGATGATACTATCCAGATCGTAACGCGCGTAAAATCACATTTTCCTTGTAACTCTGCTGATTTGGCAATTCATTTTAAGTTTGCGTTGTCAACTAAACATTGTGCTCCAGAAAAAGATGATGCTGAGAAATTGAACACATAACACCATGAAACTGTAAGACAATGAAGCAGAATTAGGCCATTCAGCCCATCAAATCTACTCTGCCATTCGATCATGGCTGATCTATTTTTGCTTCTCAACCCCATTCTCTTGCCTTCTCCGAACTTTAGCCACCACATTTTAGGCAACAGTGAAAAGGTCCACGGGACCGGGTTGGTGTCTTGGACACAGCATGAAATGGCCTCGCTATTCAATGGCTTTCATAATATGGGATATTTTACTGGACCTTCATTGGTTGCTGCCATTTTAACCCCTTCAGTATGTGGAGATTAGTGAGTTCTGATCAGCACACAACTGGGGACACTCTCGACTAGTTGATCACGTAGTTGTAGCAGGGTGCAGCATATCCTACTAGCCCCTGCCTATTACTAAACCCTCAAAGACAGCTGTCATGGGGAGAACTGTTTGAGCGAACAGTCAGTGCAGCAGTGAGATTGACAGATTCTTGATTAGTAAGGTGTTCAGGCCTTATGGGGAGAAGGCAGGGAAACAGGGTTGAAAGATCAGCCATGATTGAATGACGGGATAGAACTGATGGGCTGAATGTCCTAATTCTGCTCCTAGAACTTATAAAGCCTGCTCCGCCATTCCACATGACCATGGCTAATCTTTTGCCTCAACATTTTCCTGCACTATCTGCAAACCCATTGATTGCTCCAATATCTGGACATTTGTCTACTTCACTTTTGAATGCTGTCAATGATCAGGCCTTGAAAGTGTAGGGAAATCCAATAATGAACTGCCCATTTGTGTAAAGAAATGTCTGCACAATTAAGTCCAACATGGCCTGCCCTTTATTTTAAAACTCTAATGCCAAGTTCTCGATGCCACAATGAGGGAAACATTTTTTCCTACATACTTAGTAAGTAAGTAGTAAGTAAGTACATTTTATTTATATAGCACGTTTAAATCAACTCGCATTGAAACCAAAGTGTTTTGCATAGAAGAAATAATTAGGTTTCCGTGCATCCATAGAAAAAATTAAAAAAGGCAAGTGACACAACACATTATAGAATGCAACATGAACGTCCCCCCACAACAGAATCAAAATGTTCCACTGTGTGGGAAAGGCACCAGAAAGTTCAGTCCTTTTCCTCAGTGATCACCCGTGGTTGGGGCCTATTTGTGGCCTCCGCAGCCAGTCCGATTTTTCAGGCCCTCTTGCCAGAAAGCTGGAACTCCGGCATCGGGTAAACACTCCTCAGTTTGGAATGTCTGGAGCGTCCTCAGGCCGCGCTGGTTGGAGCTCTGACTCTGGCGATCTCGGATCCCAGGCTTCGCGGTGTTTTAAATCCAGCGCTGCCCGCGGCTGGATGCCCGCAGCCACAGCTCCTCGAATGTTGGAGTCGGCGGTCACAGCACACCGGAGCTTACCGCACGGTGACCCGGTAAGGCATTGCCCGCTCCGTGATGGTGTCCCAGCGCTGTGCCGCCGCCGAAGCCGTAGAACCGACCGGTCCCGAAAGGAAACGCCATTCCAGTCCGATGGTAGGCCGCGAGGAAGGGGCGAAGAAGCAGCTTGGAGGGAAGCCGCCTCTCCGACCAGGTAGGGACTAGGAAATAAAGTTTCCCCCTTCCCCTACCCCCACCCACCACATAAAAGATCTCCAACTAACATTTTGTTGTAACAGGATTAAAATTTAAAATAAAAAAGGGTGAAAGGACGGATTGCAGGCAGAGCAGCCATACACAACGGCGCCCAACTCCTGCAGTCCGCCATCATCTACTTAGCAGCTGGTCCTTATGTGTGGGGAATGAGGAATTGAACGTGTGATCAGATAATATGATTCTTGCTCTGAAGATGGAGTTGCAGTGGATTTAATTTCTCCCGCGGAGTTTTGAGATGGAACCGTCCAAGGTTTTTTTCTTGGACTGATTGCAGTAAAATGTATTGCTAGACGAACATGAGTGTTTTGAAACCTGCAAAGATGCATGGATGCACATTCATTATTCATATTACATTTGCATGCTTTATGTGATCCTTTAATTAAATTGAAATCATTAAAAAAACAGTTGTTGCAAATGTTCCCAAATATTCACTTTACATTAATGCTTTCCAAAGGCACTTAAGGAAATAAATTCAAATTATCCACTTTTATTTTAATATTGTAGGGCTCTCTTCTAACTCAAGGAGCTGAGCAGAGCAGTTCCCTTATGTTATGTTATGAGGGGAAAGGAATGAAGGAAAAACTGATGGCTCATCATGTCAGCCCCTTCTAAGCACAGTTGAAAATCTAACCTAAATTTCATACTGGTAAATATAAAAAAGGTTCTAAAAGTAAAACATTGGAAACAGTGGTGCAGCGGTAAAGTTGCTGCCTTACAGCGCCAGAGACCCATGTTCAATCCAGGATCTGTCTGTACGGAGTTTGTACGTTCCTGTCTGTGACCACGTGGGTTTACTCTGGGTGCTCCGGTTTCCTCCCACATTCCAAAGACATGCAGGTTTGTAGGTTAATTGCCTTCTGTAAATTGTCCCCTGTGTGTAGGACCAAACTACTGTGTGGGTGATTGCTGGCCAGCGTGGACTCGGTGGGGTGAGGAGCCTGTTGTATCTCTCTCAACCAAACAGCAAACAAAAAGTTTGTCGGCTAATTGACTCCTGTAAGTTGCCCCTGATATGTCGAGTGCATGAATTCAAATCTTCATTTCGTCTTTCACTTGTTTTTTTATTGCAAAGTATCATGCGTTATAAATGAAAGCATTGTTTATTTCTTTCATTGCCATTTTATTACCATTATTATGCCACATGGGGTAAGAAAGAACCATGTGGGTTTTAAGTTGCTGGCTTTTGCCCATGTTATCTGAATTAGACAAGGATGTGTAATCACATCACTTTCTATAGCTGTGCACTCGTTTGCATTTCAGCATAGCTGCTGGTGCATTGAGTTTTGTCACTCAGTGTAAACAAGCACTGGGTTCAGAAAATGTGCTGCAAATGAGTAACAAAGCCTATCTTCTTCTTCTTTCGTGTGGCGTGCACAGCCTAAAGTTGTTGGACAACTTGTTCTATTTGACCTTCCGTTTGTGCACATCAAGTTGATTGCATTAGTCGAAACAGGGCGGACCACGTGAAGGTTGCAATCTTCCACCCCGAAGCCTATAAATGTTCAGCACTCATCAGCCGCTTCTGTGGTGATGAATACTACTTTCTAATGCTAACCCTTATGAACATTTGAGCAAATTAAAGCGTTTTATGAAGATATGAGAGGGTTGTGACTATTTGGTGAATCAGGATCTTGGTGGATATGGCCCAGAGGTGACGATAATCATTGGTGCAAAGAGGGGAGAAAAACAACAAATTCAGTTTAAATCAGAGAAGTATGAGGTGATTCAGTAGGGGAGATACAAGACTGCAAGCAGTGGAGAAGACTGGAGTTTGTAGCAATAGATCCCTAAAGGTAATAGGGAAGGTAATGTGGTTGTTTGGAAGGTGTTTCCTTATTATCAAATACATGGAATATCACGGCAGGAAGGTTATACAGTAACACTGATTTCTATATAAACATTGCATGGTGGGCTTGTCTGAAAGATTAGATTCAAAGTTGGCTTGGAGGATGAAGCCAGAATAATTGTGTGGAATTGTTTTGCTGATTGCAGTCGTGTGATCAGTGGAGTACCAGAGGGGTCACTGCTGGGTCTCCTGCTGTATGTTATATTTACTAGAGAATATTCAGAAAGTTATTGGAGATAAATTTCTGAGGGATAAGATATACATGGATTTAAATCGACAAGGGCTGATTAGGGAAAGTCAGCACACGTTTGTACCTTGGAGATTGTGTCTCGTGAATCTTACAAGTTTTTTGAAGATGTGACCAAAAAGGTTGATGAGGGCAGAGCTGTAGACATTCTGTCTATGGATTTCAGCATAGCATTCAACCAGGTTCCACATGGTAGACTACTCTGGAAGGTTAGATCACATGGGATTCAAGGTGAGCAAGCCAACTGGATAGAAAATTGGCCTCATGGAAGAAAGCAGAGGGTGTTGGTAGTAGGTTGTTTTTCGGACTTTAGATCTGTGACTAGTGGTGTGCCTCAGTGCTGGGCCCATTGCTGCTTGTCATCTATGACAACAATTTGGATGGGAATGTACAAGGCTCGATTAGTGCATTTGCAAATTACACTAAAGTGGGTGGTATTGTAGATAGCGAGGATGGTTGTCAAAAATTGCAGCACCATCTTGATTGGCACAGGCATAATAGGCCAAATGGTTTCCTCGTGTGTTGTAAATATCTTTTGATTCTGTAAGTGATTTTGCTGGACTGGAGGCAAATTATTGACCAGACTGAGAAATTGAGCGAGTGACAGACAGGATCTGACTAATGGTACCTCACATTGATTTATATAGTGGCATCAGCTATTCATCATATTTATAAATGACTTTTATTTGCATTTCCAATTTTGCCGAAGATACAAACATAGGCTGTAATGTAGCAGGAAGCATAAAATTACTAAAATATTAATAAACTAAGCAGAGGGGCAAGACTATGGTAGATGCTGTTCATGGATGAATAATGTGAGGTCATAAAATTTGATCCTAAAACAAAAATAACTAAATTATTTCAAAATAATGGAAAGCTGGAAACATTGGAGATCCAAATACTCTTGAGGGAAGGGGTTATTAAAATCACATGAACTGGTACAGAAAGTAACAAAGAAGGCCAAACAGCCTTCATGCCAAGGGCCTTTTGAATACAAAGGGGTAGATTTTACACAGAAGGCAGAAATCACTGGTTTGATCTTACTTGGACAACTGTGAGCAGCTATGGCAATGCTACTAAGAAAAAATATGTTATCCTTAGGGGTAATGAACTGCATACTTTCCAGAATGATGGATGGATTGCATGGTTGTGAGGGCGGCATGGTGGCGCAGTGGTAAAGTTGCTGCCTTACAGCACCAGACCCAAGTTTAATCCTGACCAGGGGTGCTGTCTGCACGGAGTTTGTACTTTCTCCCCGTTACCTGCGTGGGTTTTCTCCGGGTTCTCTGGTTTCATCCCACACTCCAAAGACAATAGACAATAGGTGCAGGAGTAGGCCATTCGGCCCTTTGAGCCAGCACCGCAGGTTTGTAGGCTAATTGGCTTGGTAAAATTGTAAAATGTCCCTAGTGTGTGTAGGCTATTGTTAGTGTGCGGGGATGGCTGGCCGGCGCGGACTTGGTGGGCCGAAGGGCATGTTTCCGCGCTGTATCTCTAAACTAAACTAAAAGCTGGGTTAATTATGAAAAGTGATTACACAGAGTAGGTAAGAGCACCAAGATATTCAGTATAAGGAATGATTTAGATCAATATTTTCTAAATTCTACAGGGAAGGGATAGAGAAACCACATGGATAGAGAGAACATATTTTCACTGCCTGGAGAATATGAGGCTGAAAGATTTAGTCTGAAAATTAGGACCAGTCCTTTCTGACATGAAGTGACGATACACAATTACATGCAAAGAGTAGTAAATGTTCAAAGATCTCTTACACAAATGACAAATGTTGCTAGATTAAATGTGATAGGTTATGGTTCATCAGAGAGGTACAGGAAATAAAGCATTGTAATTAGGAAACAACATTGAACCAGATCCAAGAGTTTATTATGGACTTATTTAATTATTTTAATTCCTGAATTACCCTGGTTGGATTTGTACACCATGCACTTACAATTTAGGTCCATCTGCCTTGCAATACTCCCCAGGGTCCTACAGTTCACGGTGAAAGCCCTCCTTGGCTTTGAATTCCTGGAATGCACCACCTCGTAATTATCTAAATTAAATGCCATTTTCCATTTCTCAGCCCACTTACCCAACATATCGTCATCCCGCTGAATAACCAAGGCAAGCATGCAGAATGTCTTCTTCTTCGTCCACCTAACTCGCTACTATCTTGGAACCATGCGCCTGTAACCTCAGCCCGCCGAGGGTGGCCGTGGGAGTGTGGGGGCTGTATACCTTCGGCCGCTTTCAACTTGTTGCTTGGATTCAGATTGCCCAGTCACCAATGGCTTGTGTGGGAAAGTGAACCCCACGCTCCTGTCTCCCCCTTCTCTCTCCTCTCTTCTCTCTCTCCCTCTCTCTCGCTCTCTCTCCCTTCTCTCTCCTCCTCTCTCTCCCCTCTTCTCTCTCCCTCCCCCCTCCCCCTTCTGTCACTCTCCTTGTCTCCCCCCCCTTTCCTTATTTCTCTCCCCTTCTCTCTCCCTTCTCTCTCTCCTCTGTCTCTACCTGTGGGAGTGTCCCACAGTCACTGACCGCTATGCACCGCCATCGGACCCCAACCTCCACATCAGGGTGATTTCCCCCGCCTCCCCCCTCCCCTCCCTCCGACCGTGGTGATTGACTGTGGGACGCTGTCCCAAATGTTCATGCCTTCACAGTGATGTGATGGACGCGGGGGTCTGGACCAATCGCTGACAAGTCCCGCCCCCCGGCAACATCATGTCCGTTATTGGACGTTGAGCAGCAGTCAGTCCTTTGGCTTGTAGGCGATGCCGCTTTTCGGGTAGGTGGCGTTTCGACTGAACGGGCTTTCGGTAAGTTTGCTTTTAGGCGACGCAGTTTTTCGGTTCCTTGGTTTTTAGGTGTCCCGCCCTTTTGGTTAGTTTGCATTTAGGCGTCACATCCTTTCGGTTAGTAGGCATTTTGTCTTTGTTTTCTTTCGGTTTGTTGCCGCTTTGTCCACGTTTCCATTCCATTCTTTGGCTTCGACTTCTTTGTCTTCTTGTCTGTCGGCGCCACGTCCGGGTACCCTGCTACTTACTGTGTAACGTTCTGCCTTGGTTTAGCAGCCAAAGTGCAGCACCTCATACTTCTCTAAGTTAAATTTCATTTGTCTTTCCGCTGCCCGCTTCTCCAACTGATCTAGACCTTATAAAATTAGATACCCTTCCTCACTGTATAACGTACCACCAATATTTGTGCAATCTGCAAATTTACTGACAATGTTAGTGACAGTATCATCCAAATTGTTCATGTATATAATGAATAGCTGATGCAATGACCTCTGCATAGCATTCCAGTGGTCACCCGAAACAGGAAAAAAAAACAACCTCCCTAACTTCTTACTCCAAGTCATCTTTGAATTCAATTGACTAGCTCGTCATGGATTCCATGCAATCTAACCTTTTAGATTGTTCTAGCATGTGGGATCTTGTCAAAGGTCTTGCTAAAGTCCATATAGATGGTGTCCGCTGCCCTGCCCCTATCAATCTTTCTGGTGACCTGTGATGCTTTATCATTTTCTTCATTGTTTATGATACTATCTATTTTAGTATCATTTGTAAAGTTACCACTGAAAGCTTACAATGCTGTCCCATCCAAATCAATGATGTAGATTACATACTATGTCAGAATCATAGAGTGATACAGTGTGGAAAGAGGCCCTTTGGCCCAACTTGCCCACACCAGCCAACATGTCCCAGCTACACTAGTCCCACCTGCCGCATTTGGTCCATATCCTTTCCATGTATTTGTCTAACTGTTTCTTAAACGTTGGTATAGTCCCTGCCCCAACTACCTCCTCTGGCAGCTTGTTCCATACACCCACCATCCTTTGTATGAAAAAGTTACCTCTCAGATTCCTATTAAATCTTCTTCCCCCTCATCCTACACCTATGTCCTCTGGTCCTCCACCTTAAAACTATGTCCTCTGGTTCTTGATGATATATACAATAATATTTCTCCAGATCGATTGCCTCGCCAAACTGTGACACTGCCATAGCTGTGACACTGCCAACGTGGCTAAATTACTGTCCCCTGATTCTGGGGCAAAGACTGCCGATCTTTGGAAATGATCAATTAATAGTATTGGATAAATTGCAAAACATTTTACTTCCAATCTCATCTCTTGTGCAAACATCTCTCAACGAGACAGGCAGCCCTGTACACAGACTTGCTTCACATTCATAATCAGTGGTTGGAACCAACTACTGCATGCAACTTGGCTTTTAATAGAATTGTAAATTTACCATATTACTCGCAGAGGATGTCAAATGATATTTATCAATTTAAAACTCCATAGCAGAATCACCTGCAGATATGGTACGTTCTGTCGCTGAATATCAGCAATTTCATAATGCGATTTGCCATTAATGTTGTATGAATATGACTTTATGATGCATTTTAGAATTTACCTTTTTTGTCATTTAAGGTTCTGGTTCAATGAAATGAGATTCATTTTATCTGGAGACCAATTAGACTCCACAGTAATCTTACTAAGTGATTTGAGAGAGGGCTATTTATTCTTCATTTCCTAAATCATTTATAAGCTATTAAATATGACTGGAATAGCTTTTGTTTAAGTATTTTAGACTGGAACAGACAATTCCACAACATAGATAACAGCTCCAATATTTGGTGAACAATGTAAAATAGGCTGCAGTTACAAAGGAGAAACATACTCTTCAGCTCATCCACTTTAATAGCAGAATTTATTCTCAGTATAAACCATTTAACTATATTAAATTTATACAAACAATTGGATATGCAGGGCATGGAGGAATATGGATCATGTGCAAACAACGGAAATTATTTTAACTTGTTCTATAGACAATAGACAATAGGTGCAGGAGTAGGCCATTCGGCCCTTCGAGCCAGCACCGCCATTCAATGTGATCAGGACTGATCATCCTCAATCAATACCCCATTCCTGCCTTCTCCCCATATCCCCTGACTCCGCTATCTTTAAGAGGTCTGCACAGACATTGTGGGCTGAAAGACCTGTTCATGTGCAGTACATTTCTACATGATGAAGTCATTCAGCACAGGCCCTTCAGCCCAACTTGTCCAAGATGCCCCACCTACAGTAGACCCACCTGCCTGCATTTGGCCCATTTCCTTTTAAACCTTTCCTATACTATTCCAAGTGGTTTTTAAATGCAGTTAGAGTATCAACTACCTCCACTGGTAATTAGTTCCATATCAATGATTCAATTATACTTTTATCGTTACATGTACCGAGGTGCAGTGAAATTCTTTGTTTTGTATGCAATCCGGTAAAATCATACAGCAGAACTCACCTAGGCAGTACACAAAGAGCTGCTATGTTTCTGGTATCGACAAAATTTCAAAAGTTCTTAGTACAGTTTTATCTCCTCGTGGCGGCCCCCCACTGGGTCCCTCTTGGTTCTCGATGGCCCTTCTGCCAGGATGCTCTCGGAGGCCATCCACCAAAGCATGTACCTGTACTCCTAGATCTCTCAATTCTACTACACTCCTAAGCGCCCTGCCATTCACTGTGAAGGTCCCACTTGATTGGACTTTCCAAAATGCAACACCTCACATTTATCTGCGCTAAACTCTATTAACCATTCCTCAGCCCTCTTGCTCAGCCAATTAAGAAACCTGCTGTAATTTTTGATTTCTTGCTTCTGCGAGACTGGCTCTTCCATCTAGGTATCTTGCCACGTCTAGCTACAGGTGGCCAATCCCCACCTACAGGGGTCTATGCTGGGCTACAGGGCTCTATCCTGGGCTAACTCTCCGCCTCGTCTCTTGGGTTTTTAAGTTTTACTTCTTTGAATTTGTCACTTAGTGTTTTTAAACTGCTGCTCGGGTTGTGCTGCGTGCTCCGCAGACGCTCCTTGAAGTTCTTGAACATGGCAGCGGCGGCAGCCGTTATAGCCGCGCGGGTGGGAAGGTGGCCGTGGCAGCTATTACTCCCCCTGGGAGAGGGCTTCTATTGAGACCTGTGATTCCTCCGTCGATCGCGGGGACTCGGGGAATCATGACGCCCTTTCCTTGCTGGTGATCCCAATCCCATCTGGTGATCTTTGGCCATCACGGGGCGACCTCCTCTCTGTCTCCCCAGCCCGATCGTCTGTCACGCGGGGGAGACGGAGAGGAGGTCCCCGATCGGCCGGCTTTCCGCAGGGGGCTTTTAGACCTGCTGGGTGAGTGTGAGAAGCTGTGGGACGTGGTGGAGGCTCGTGAGGTTGATCGGCTCTGGGCCCTCCGCTGTTTTGCGAGACGAGGCCGCACGATTACTCTTCGGGCTGCCACACCTGTGTTTCTTGGTCTTCTTCTTGCTTCTTTATCCTTGCTCTTTCACTTGGACTGTGACCTGATTTTTTTTCCAACTTTTTTTTCTTTTGACCGAGCATTGGGGCTGGCTGACCGTCCTTGGATCGCTCTGAATGTTCTTCTTCTTTTTTGACCTTCAGTCGCTCATTCATCTCCTTCTTCTTGTTAGGAGAGTGGGCCCGTGACTTGAGTCCTGCCATTTTCTTTTACTCTGACACCATGTAATGTCTGCTGTATGACCCTGTTGTGGCTAGCACAATGAATACACATCCGACTCCGACGACATCTTGTAAGAAGAGTTTATTTCCAACAACTAACAGAAACTTCTAGAAGGTCACGAGACCTCAGTCACGAGGCACAGGCACACTCGCCGGCTTCTACTCCTGACCTCAAGGGGGTGCTTGCATTTACTTCACAATCTTCACTATCTATGATACCACCCACTTTAATGTTATATGTTCTAATTATTAAAAATGTGTGGAGTATTTGTCAGAGGTTAAGTAGATTACGATAGTGCTCTCTACCTTGGAGGTTACTCTCATCCCTCTAACTGCCTGTCAGGCCTGAGAACCATTCACCAGCATCATTGGAAACAGTTGAGTTCAATTAGTTGCTATTGCTTGTCCACTTTGAACCTTGTCGGCCTACTTCCTATAAGAACCTAAGGCAGTCAAGGCAGAGGGTGAGGATGAAAAAAGAAGTAGACGAGGATGAAAGAGGAAGTGGGTGAGGATGAAAGAGGAAGTGGGTGAGGATGAAAGAGGAAGTGGGTGAGGATGAAAGTGGGTGAGGATGAAAGAGGAAGTGGGTGAGGATAAAAGAGGAAGTGGATGAGGATAAAAGAGGAAGCGGACGAGGAAGTAAGAGGAGGCGGGTGAGGAAGTGGAAGGACTGTGGAAAAGGATTGCATTCATGGTAGGCTGCTCTGGATCCAGCAAGAGCTAGCTAACTGGATATAGAATAGGCTTCACGGTAGGAAGCAGAGGAAAGTGGTGGAAATTAGTTTTGCGGACTAGAGATCCACAGCATTGCACCAGATGTTGAAGCATTAAGATGAGACCTTATATTTTCTATTTGATTCTATATATGGATGCATACTCATATATTCAATGTGCACAGGTAAATGCATATGCACTCCCTCCCACACACAGACATATACATGGAGTCATACATACATGCACGCACACAGAGGTGCCCACCCCAACAGCCCCCCCACACACCGCCCCCCCACCCCACACACACACCTGCCCCCACTCACCCACCCCCTGGGTAAAAGACTGCATTCATTCTTTCAATTCGCCTCATGATTTTATACACCTCCAAGATCACCCCTTAGCCACCTGTGCTCCAAGGAATATGACCTAGCTTGTTCAATCTCACCATATGGCTCAGTCCTTCAAGTCCTAGTAATATAAAAGCATGAGAGGTATAAATTGGATAGATGCACAGTATCTCTTGCCCAGAGTAAGGGAATTGAGGACCAGAGGACATGGGTTCAAGGTAATGGGGAAATGATTCAATAGGAATCTGAGGGGTAACCTTTTCACACAAAGGGTGATGGGTGCATGGAACAAGTTGCCAGAGGAAGTAGTTGAGGCTAGGACTAACCGAACGTTTAAGAAGCAGTTGGACAGGTACATGGATAGGACATGTTTGGAGGGAAATGGACCAAGCGTAGGCAGGTGGAACATGTTGTGCAGCTGGAACATGTTGGCTGGTGTGAGCGAGTTGGGGTGAAGTTGGAGTGTTTCCACACTCTATGACTATCCTCTATCCTCGCAAATCTTCTCTGCACTCTTTCCAGCTTAATGACATCCTTCCTATTTCAGGTTGATCAAAACTGAACACAAATTTCCAAATCAACCTCAGCAATGTCTTGTCCAACTGTAATATAACATCCAAACTTCAATACTCCATACCCCGACTGATGAAGGGCAATGTACCAAAAGCCTTCTTTACCCTATCTACCAATGATGCCGCTTTCATGGAACTATGTACCTGTACTCCTATGTCCCTCTGTTCTACAATCAGAAGCAGTGAATACCAGTGAACATATTTCATACACGTTTCCAGTGCACAGATGCATGACCAATTTTGGATAATGGGTTTGTTGTAGTAACTTTCTGTATTCAGCTCTATTAGCGAGATTTAGATTGCCATCTCAATCAGTAGAAACCCATTGTTGAGACAAAGATACTAATAGTTTTAGATTTAACAAAGTAATATAATGTACTGTTGACAGCTGAGATGAAAACAGCTACATTTGGGATTGCTTCTTAATGAAATTGTTTGCAATTATATAGCATCAAGTCAAATTGTTACGGTATGGTTTACTTTTAAAGGACAGTCATTGTAATGTAAGCTGTTATGACTATTATAGATCATGGAAGAACACAGTTTATTTTAGAGATTTGGCATGGAACCAGCCCTTCGGCACACTGAGTACACGCGGACCAGAGATTTCCCCACACATTGACACTAGCCTGCACACACTAGGGACACTTTACAATTGTGCCAATCCAATTAACCTACAAACCTGTATGTTTTTGGAGTGTGGAAGGAAACTGGACATCCTGGAGAAAACTCATGCAGATCACGGGGAGAATGTACAACCTCTGTACAGACAAGCACCCACAGTCAGGATCGAATCCGAGTCTCTGGCGCTGTAAGGATGCAACTCTACTGCTGCGCCACTGTGCCACCCTACTTTGTTGTAGTTGTTTAGGAATGAATAGGAAATTTAGTCGTGGAGAATGTAGATATAAAGATATAACTCCTAATCAGTTTTTACAAATGGTGGTGAAAATAAGTATGTGGTTTTTTTTTTAAAAAGGAGGATATGAAACAATCAATACTGAGAGCTAAGAAAGGAATTAATTCTGAAATAAATAGCATAAAGTGTCTTTGGAAACTGATGGTGCAACAGTGTTCCACTCTGATGCACAGAGTCTCTTGCCCAGAGTAGGTGAATCAAGAACCAGAGGATAGTGAATAGGTGAAGGGCAAAAGATTTAATAGGAATTTGAGGGGTAACTTTTTCACACAAAGGGTGGTTGGTGTATGGAACAAGCTGCCAGAGGAGGTAGTTGAGGCAGCGACTATCCCAACGTTTTACGACACAGTTAGACAGGTACATGGATAAGACAGGTTTGGAGGGACATGGACCAAATGTGGACAGTTGGGACATGTTGGCTGGTGTGGACAAATTGGGCCAAAGTGCCTGTTTCCACACTGTATAACTTTATAACTCTATGAACTGTGTTCTTAAACATAGCGGTACGAATATTTTATTATCCATTAGCATTGCTGGCAAGGTTAGCAATTATTGCTCCCTCCTAATTAGACTGTGCTGGCCTTTTATCTAATTTACACTAATCACATTTGCCCATAATAGGACATTTGCCCACATTTGCCCATAACACCTTTCTGTACCTTTCTATCTAAGCCCCCATCGAAATGCTTTTTAAACATAGCGATTGTATCCAATTCCACCACTTCCTCTGCCAGTTGTGAATGATTATTTCAAAAAGGAAGTTGGATAGATGGCCATGGAACATAAGCCATAAGACCACAGGACCAGAGTGCAGCAATGAGACTGCCGATTAAAATACTGAGAGCCACCCATGGACGTGTTTGCCCATTATATATTCTCTTTCTGTGCCATTATGACCTTCTGACCATGAATATCTGACATAAGGCTGTTGAGGTGAAAGTTGCAAGATTTAGACCCTTTGGTGATGATGAAGTCGTGATATATTTCCAAGTCAGGCTGTTGTGTGACTTGGAAGAGGCCGTGTAGATAATGATATTGCCATGTGCCTGCTGATTTAGTCAACTGAGTGATCTAGTCATGGTAAATTGTTTGTTTAACTTTCTTTATTTCAAGATGATTTTAATTAATTATTTGACACATTTTGTGTTTTAAAAACATTTGCCATTTAAAAAAAAAAAATCTTTTCAAATCCAAAGTCAATTTTATTTGTCACATGTACCCGAAGGTGCAGTGAAATGAATTTTCCAGCAGCGATACACTTAAAAAACGAACACACAATACATAATAAGATTTAACACAAACTTCCACCACAGCATTCTTCACTGTGGTGGAAGGCAACAAAGTTCAGCCAGTCCTCCTCCTTTGTTCACCCGTGGTCGGGGCCTTAAACCTTCCATATTCGCCGCTACGGACGGCCCAATGTACAGGCCCTCTCGTCGGGATGATCAAAACTACAACGTCGGTAGGAAAAAAACTAATCTT
Organism: Raja brachyura; assembly: GCA_963514005.1. The sequence continues at coordinate 32,224,948 of OY740781.1, forward strand.
AAAATTTTGGAAAAATGCTCCTATACCAACATTAAATATGTGGATTTCAACTATGTTTGAAACACTACATGTGGAAGATATGAGACTCCGCCTGGAAGGAAAATCAGATCGCTTCTATCAGACGTGGTCTGCATTTATAGAATTACGGCAAAGATAGGGTGCAGGAGTACCTCGGGCCTTGGTAAGGGGGGGATGAAAAACTAGAGAGTTGGTGGATTCCTTTTGCGTGATATATATTACATAATAACTGGCTTTTTTTCTTTTTTTTTCTTTTTTCTTTTTCCTTTTCTTTTTTTAGGGTCTATCTTTTAACCCCCTTTTCTAATTCTTTGACCAAGGGTTTCTTCTCCCCTTTGGCACGCTCTTTCACTATCACAACTCTTTTCACATTTCACTCTCTCTATTCTTTTTCTTTAAAAGCCATAAAATTATGGGGTACAATGATTGTAACAGTATATATGTGTATATTGATGTATTTACCTCTAATAAATAAAATTAAAAAAAAAAAAAAAACTCCAACGTCGGGACGGTCAAATACACTCTGCGGCTTGGCGGTCCCGATTTGGCACTTTCCTATCGGAGACCACGGCTTCAGGATGTTATAGACCGCAGGCCGGTGGTCGGAGCTCTTCTCTGGCGATCCCCAGCAAGGGATGGTAAGTCCATGCCCTGCCCACGGCTGGAAGCTCAGCAGACCACAGTCCCATAATGCCAAAGTCACCAGGCCAGCCATCGGAGCGCTCCTCTCTGGCGACCCCTGGCAAGGGTTCGCCCTGCTTTACAATGGAAAGGTCTGCTGCTCCGGGCCCGACTCTGGTAAAGGCCGCTCCAATCCATGCTGTTAGGTTGCGAGGGAGGCGACATGTAAAAAGTCGCCTCTCTGTCGCCTCCCCCCGTTTCCCTCCACCTACCCGCCATCATCCCCCCCCCCCCACCACACCCACACAAGAGACACCTAAACAAACATTAGACATACCAAAAAAACAAAGACAAAAAGTCAAAATAACTAACACACTGCTGGCAGGGCAGGCGACTCACAGCACCCCACCGCTGTATTTCTTGTCAATAATTTTGGGTTGTCTCAAATCATGAAGCGTTGGCCCCTGGTAGTTCAAACATGTCAGAGGCCATCGATGCATTCCATTGTCAGGCTGGACTGTCTGTTGCCAACAGCATGTTTGCCACCCATAGCCATGGAAGCTTTACACCGGCCACAGGTCGAGTGTGGGAGTCAAGCACAAGGTGCAGGAAGGAACTGCAGAAGATAATTTACACCGACGATAGACACAAAATGCTGGAGTAACTCAGCCGGACAGGCAGCATTTCTGGAGAGAAGCAATGGGTGATGATTCAGGTTGAGACCCTTCTTCAGATTGAGGCACAGGCTGAGAGTGCAATCTACCCCATGTGTTTCCAGTTGATTAATCCGTCTTCTCTCATACTTCAGTATAACTCTCATAATCTGCTATCCCACCATTTTTAAATCCTGATGGTTCAGCAGCTGGCTCACCGTTCACCCTGTGTCCCATCCCAAGCACGCTTCCATTCATCCCATGCCCTATTCCCAAGCACGCTTCCATTCATCCCATGCCCTATTCCCAAGCACACTTCCTTTGAACCAGGACCCCATTCCCAAGCACTCTTCCATCCATTTGGGGCCCCATTCCCAACACTTACATTAATCCTGGGACCCATTCCCAACACTTCCAGTAATCCAGGGCCCCATGTAATCATATAATAACATATAACCATATAACAATTACAGCACAGAAACAGGCCCTCTCGGCCCTTCCAGTCCGTGCCAAACATTTATTGTCCCCTAGTCCCATCTACCTGCACTCAGACCATACCCCTCCATTCCCTTCCCGTCCATATACCTATCCACTTTACTTTTAAATGTTAAAATCAATCCTGCCTCCACCACTTCTGCTGGATGCTCATTCCACACAGCCACCACTCTCTGAGTAAAGAAGTTCCCCCTCATGTTACCTATAAACTTCTGTCCCTTAATTCTCATGTCATGCCCTCTTGTTTGAATCTTCCCTACCCTCAATGGGAAAAGCTTATCGATCTTTTGTAACAAGGCATAGTCACATACAGCTTTGCAAATGACCCTTCAGCCCAACTCATGCATGCCAACAAGTTTTATACCTGTACTTGTCCCATCTCCCTGCCTTTGTCACATATCTCGCTAAAGATTTCCTCTACTTGTACCTACCTAAATGTCTTTAAACATTCCCCCTGTTCCTGCCTCTATAGCTTCCTCTAGCAGCTCTTTACATGTACACATCACTGATCAAGAAACTGATTGTAAGGTCACTTTTAAATCTTATTTGAGAAATTCTATCCAACCACTTCTGAAGATCCATACATTATTTAATGCTACATGTTTCCAATGATCAATACCATCCCCATTTATTCAAAAACCTTGATAAAATGCTTAATGCAGTGTGTTTTTAAAAGTCCTTGGATCTTCTGGCTTCTAAGGATTTGTCCACATATATAGTTTTCTTGAACAGAATCATTAAATTTCTATCTTCTCCTGTATTGGTATAGTGGATTATTAAACGGTGATTGAAAATTTATGATTATCCATCCACCTCCATAAATTCCTCAGTAGAAAATGGAGCTTGCATTTATTCAGCACATTTTCAGATCTTAGGGGTCATATAAACCTCTTTACAATCAATGCTTTTAGGTTAGTTTAGAGATACAGTGCGGAAACAGGCCCACCAACTCTGCACTGACCCGCGTTTCTCACATTATAACACTATCCTAGGGACAATTTACAATTTTTACCGAACCAATTAACCTACAAACCTGTACGTCTTTTGGAATGCGGGAGGAAACTGAAGAACTTGGAGAAAACTTGGAGAGAACAGGTCACGGGGAGAACGTACAAACTCCGTACAGAAAGTACCCTTGGTCAGGATCACACCCAGGTCTCTAGCGTTGCAAGGCAGTAGCTCGACCCGCTGCGCCACCGTGCCGCCCAAATGTTTTACAAACCTTGATGTTTGGGCAGAGTTTTTCTAAGATGGGTGTATTTACTCCACATAACCACATAACAATTACAGCACGGAAACAGGCCCTCTCAGCCCTTCCAGTCCATGCCGACCATTTATTTTCCCCTAGTCCCATCTACCTGCACTCAGACCATACCCCTCCATTCCCTTCCCGTCCATAAACCTATCCACTTTACTTTTAAATGTTAAAATTGATCCTGCCTCCACCACTTTTGCTGGAAGCTCATTCCACACAGCCACCACTCTCTGAGTAAAGAAGTTCCCCCTCATGTTACCCCTACACTTCTGTCCATTAATGAACTCCAAGTGAATGAATCCAGCCAATTTAAAATCTGGTATATTAAAGAGTACAAATTTGCAATTTTCTTGAAGAGCAGCCACAGGCTGTTAAAAATCACAGAGATTCTAGTGCTATTTTGCAAAGATCCAATTTTAGAGATGCAGCATGGTAACGGGCTCTTCGACCCACTGAGTCCACACTGACCTGCGATCCTCATACACCAGCACTATCCTACACACTGGGGACAATTTACAATTTACAGAAGACAATTAACGTACAATCAGGTATGTCTTTCAGTTTCAGTTTAGTTTAATTTATTGTCACGTGTACTGAGGTACAGTGTGGGAGGAAACCAGAACACTTGAAAAAACCCCACACACTCACAGGGAGAATGTACAAATTCTGTACAGTCAGCACCAGTAGTCAGGAACAAAACTCTGCAGCTGTAAGGCAGCAACCCTGCCGCACCTGCAGACAAAATAAGTCATGTAAGGTTGCAGTTGTAGTATTCTGTTCAGATTAGGCATTCTGTGCAGCAGGACAATTATTCCATTTAGAGTATGCAGATCCAATTTGTCACAATATTAGGCACAAGAAACTATTACTCTGAGATGATACTTGGTTACGCTCCATTGGAACAGGCAAGGTCAAAAGGAGAATTAAATGTTTTACTAAAAATGGTATTTAAAAGAACAGAAAAACTATCTCCCCTGGCTAAATTGTAAGGCCTCGAGTCCGATCAACTTAACTTTGTAACTAAGAAAATGAAGGGTAGGCTGCAGAGATATTTCTTTGCTCAGAGGTTGTTTGAGCTTGGAAACCTTTGTTTCATCCTAAGATTGAGGTACTGAAATTGCATTTAGGGAAAGAATTGAAAGCAAAGCATAATGAAGGAGGACAGATAGATTGAATAGCTAGCTGTGGTGCTAAACCTCCATGTACTTGTATGAGATCACGTGTGTTCTATTCTTCCTTCCACTGCTGCTGCCTGAATAACTTCCCTTAGGATTTTGTTTTATTATGAAATATTCTATATAAATCCATGTTTGGGCCATTCTTTATCTGTTTCTGCTGATAAAATTGAACACAATCCTGATGTTTATAATCAAGAGAGCTCTAACATTTGTCGGGTCCATTTCAGCTATGATCTTCGGTCATAATAGAAGTTATAAAATGGATGGTTTCCTCATCTGCTCTGAATTTACAATGGGGCTGCATCTGGGTTTGATCACACAGCATATCAATGACAGGAGTGTGATTTTGAAGAGGTTGATGGGGTGGCTTCAGATAAATGGTCTCACGCCTCATTTAATTGTTTATAGAAGCAAACTAAAAGAGATGGAGCATTCATGCTTGCCTAACTCAGTTTGGAAGAGTGTTCTGGGTCAGTGAGATAACATGGGTAGTGTCGAGAAACAAGGGTTTAAAAATAGCACTGTGCCATTAACTCTTATTAGTGAGGCATGAGAAACCATATTAATGTGAAAGCCAACCATCTGAATGTGTAACACTTGTGGACTTGACATAGAGTCAAAATGGCCTGTTGTAATTTCCTATTTTTTAATTTTCTATTCTCCTGTTTTCCTTTGAAGGATCTGATTCTTGCGGAAGTAAGGTCTCACCCCTCAGCTGTCTTTCACCAGTGAGCTCAACAATATTAAGAGCTGTCACTTGCAATTCTGATCCTGTCTTTGCCCAATTTTCACCTCTGCTATGTTCGGGTAGAAGTCACTGAAGAGGGACCATTGGTCTCCTGATTTTAAGCCCAGTAACTGATGTGGGAAATGCTATTGACATAAGGTCGATTAAAATCCTATTAAACACCTTGAGCTGCTAATTTACTGAAAGCATTAAACCGTTTAGAAAACCCTTGCATATTTCATTATTGCCAGCAATCTCTCAGAGTCAAGGGTGATCTCTTTTGTAATTTAAATTTTTTTTAAAGGACCCTCAGGTATCTGGGGAGTCTGAGCTGAGTCGTCGACATGGTGGCAGATATTACAGGTAGCATCAGAAGGCCACGGACGGACGCAATGAGACAATTGTCTGTCCCTTTTCTGGCATTTAACAGCAACCAAGATGAGATCATCTTCTAAAGTGATGGCTCCTTTTCTGACAGGTTTATGCCAGACTGCATTGATTCTGCCTGTTGTCTCGTATTATTGCACATAGTGTTAATGCTTCTTCTATTATACTGAGGATAACAAAGCAAAAAATACTTTTTTGGAGAAAACTGAACAGGACAGGGTGCATTCGTGGGAGGAGAAACAGTTCATGTTTCTCCTTGTTTCCACAGACCATCAGGCCTGGGAAAGAAAGAAATGCAATTTGTTTTCTGTAGAACAGAACTGGGGGAAGACAAAATGTGTAGGAAAGAACTGCAGATGCTGGTTTAAATTGAAGATAGACACAAAATACTAGAGCAACTCAGCGGGTCAGGCAGCATCTCTGGAGAGAAGGAATGGGTGACATTTTGGGTTGAGACCCTTCTTCAAACTGATGTCAGGGGAGTGGGCTGTACAGAGGTAAAATATAGTCGGAGACAGTAAGACTGCTCGGAGAACTGGGAAGGGGAGGGGATGGAGAGAGCGGGAAAGCTAGGGCTAGAGAAGTTACAGAACTCAATGTTCATACCTCTGGGGTGTAAGCTACCCAAGCAAAATATGAGGTGCTGTTCCTCCAATTTGCGCTGGGCCTCACTCTGACAATGGAGGAGGCCCAAGACAGAAAGGTCAGTATGGGAATGGGAGGGGGAGTTAAGGTGTTGAGCAACCGGGTGATCGGGCAGGTTTAGGCGGACTGAGCGGAGATGATCAACGAAATGATCACCGAGCATACACTTGGTCTTGCCGATATACTGGAGCCCACACCTGGAACAGCGGATACAGTAGATGAGGTTGGAGGAGGTGCAGGTGAACCTCTGCATCACCTGAAAAGACTGTTGGGGTCCTTGGACAAAGTCGAGGGGGGAGGTATAGGGACAGGTGTTGTATCTCCTGCGGTTGCAGGGGAAGGTACCTGGGGATGGGTGGTTTCGGTGTGAAGGGACGAGTTGACCAGGGAGTTGTGGAGAGAACAGTCTCTCAGAAAGCAGAAAGGGGTGGAGATGGGAAGATGTGGCTAGTAGTGGGATCCCGATGGAAGTGGTGTAAATGTCGGAGGTTTATGTGAGGTGGGGGAAGAATGGATACAAAGAAGATAAACAAAACTGCAAATGCTGGAATCTTTAACAAAAGGCAAAATGTGGGAGCAACTTAGCGGTTCCAGCAGGCAATGGATAGGCGATGTTTTTGGTCGGGCTGATTCTTTTAGACTGATTGTAAGACAGGATAGAGAAAGGTGGATTAGGGGTGGGGGGGGGGGGGGGGGGGGGAATGTTTGGCAAGTGATCGGTGGATGCAGGTAAAGAGGGTTTGATAGTAGTGAGGTAGAGAAGTGTGAAATTGCATACCTCCAGATTCAGGGACAGTTTCTTCCCAACTGTGATCGGGCAACTGAACCAACCTATCATCAACAATAGTGCGGTCTCGAACTACCATGTATCTCATTGGAGGCTCTCAGACTTTTTAATCAAAGTTTATTGGGACTTTATCTTGAGGTCATATTTTGCATGGTCAGCTTACAACCTAGTTTCACTGTCCTAGTTTCACTATCCATACCCTCTCGTTATCACCTCTTACATAGAAACATAGACATAGAAACATAGAAAATAGGTGCAGGAGTAGGCCATTCGGCCCTTCGAGCCTGCACCGCCATTCAATATGATCATGGCTGATCATTCAACTCAGTATCCTGTACCTGCCTTCTCTCCATACCCCCTGATCTCTTTAGCCACAAGGGCCACATCTAACTCCCTCTTAAATATAGCCAATAAACTGGCCTCAACTACCTTCTGTGGCAGAGAATTCCAGAGACTCACCACTCTCCATGATCATGATCATATTGAATGGCGGTGCAGGCTCGAAGGGCCGAATGGCCTACTCCTGCACCTAATTTCTATGTTCTATGTTTCTCTGTGTGAAAAATGTTTTCCTCATCTCGGTCATAAAGGAATTCCCCCTTATCCTTAAACTGTGACGCCTTGTTCTGTAGTTCATCCATGCAGTCTTTAAATGCCTTCCATTGCACATCCACTGTCAACCCTTTAAGAATCAATTGCCAGGCTATCTTGGCCAATTACACAGCCAACAATGGACAATTGTGGGCTTCACTTTTCTATGATCGTCCTTGCTAACATTGATTTGCCCCTTCCATTCTTTAGTTATTTGTACCCTTTCATATCTCTATAGGTGCAGGAGTAGGTCATTCGGCCCTTCGAGCCAGCACCACCATTCAATGTGATCATGGCGGATCATCCCCAATCAGTACCCCGTTCCTGCCTTCTCCCCATATCCCCTGACTCCGCTATCTTTAAGAGCCCTATCTAGCTTTCTCTTGAAAGTATCCAGAGAAACGGCCTCCACCGCCCTCTGAGGCAGAGAATTCCACAGACTCACAACTCTCTGTGAGAAAAAGTGTTTCCTCGTCTCCGTTCTAAATGGCTTACCCCTTATTCTTAAACGGATTTCCCTCTTCCCTGACTCTGTCTGAATAAGGGTCCTGACCTGGATCGTCATCTATTCCTTTTCTCCAGAGATGCTGCCTTACCCGCTGAGTTACTCCAGCATTTTGTGTCCGATCAATAAAGGCCATGTATAATTTAATAAAGCATCAAGCCATTTAGATAATGCATTTTGTGTGTGCTGACATGAAAGCTTTTTAAGGTATCCTGCCTGTGTATTAGTCATAAAAACGCCAACTTTGTTGGTCGTATAATGCCAATGGAAGCAGGATCTACGAATTTGGCAGCAACAAGCTAATCTCTGCTTGGTGCCAGGATTTCAGTCCAAACCTCACCTGTAACAGAGGCAGCTCTTTTGCTATTGTTTCGGCACAAACAGTGAAAATTGATTTTGGAAGCGTGATAGAATTCTGCCAAGAATACGTACTGTTTTTACTTCTGTCAAAAAGGCTGAAGAGAATGAATGGAAGTGTCAATGAAGTTATCAATGGGAAAGGAAAACTGATCCCCAAGAGAGTGATGGCCAATGATTACCCGTACACTGAATCTATGTTATCCCATTTTCACATTCTACACGCCAGAGACCATTTTACAAAACCAATTAACCTACAAACCTGCACGTGTTTTGGAATGTGAGAAGAAACTAGAGCACCCATTGAAAACCCATGCAGTCACAGGAAGAACGTGCATAAGATCATAAGGGATAGGAGCAGAATTAGGCCATTCGGCCCATCAGGTCTGCTCCGTCATTCAATCATGGCTGATCTATCTTTCCCTTTCAATCCTACTCTCCTGCCTTCTCCCCATAACCCCTGACACCCATACTAATCAACCTGCACAAACTTCATACAAACTGCACCTGTCGTCAGGATCAAACCTGGGTCTCTGGCGCTCAAGGCAGCAACTTTACCGCTGCGCCACAGTGCCGCATTAAGAGCGCTGAAAACTTTCCTGCTGAGAGAAAGACTTTGGTTCTGAATGGGCACCCTTTATGGGTTTATGCACATATTCACTGGCTGCACTTGTGAGAAGCCAGCAATGATAGCAAATTCCAGGGCTGGAGATTTCATCTGGTCCGCATTCTAACTGAAGCAGACTCTGTGAGTCAAGTCCCTGCGAGAGCTCTGTGAAGCTGTGGAGGGCAGTACTTTGGGAGAATTTGCACAGATGTGCTGTGGTTGCTTGGAAAGACACTGTGATGAGGATGCTGAGAGTCAGTGCAATAGATTTTGTTGCAGGGATCAGAACCAAACGCGAGCACAGAGTCTCTTGTACCCAAACTCACAGAGTATCTTGCCCAAAGTAGGGGAATCGAGAACCGGAGGACATAGGTTTCAGGTGAGTAGAGTAAGATTTAGTAGGAACCTAAGGGGTAACCTTTTCACCCAAAAGATGGTCGGTGTATGGTACAAGCTGCCAGAGGAGGTAGTTGGGACAGGTACTATGCAATGTTTAAGAAACCTTTAGACAGGTACATGGATAGGATAGGGTTCGAGGGATATGGGCCAAACGCAGACTGGTGGGACTAGTGTAGACGGGGCACATTGGTCAATGTGGGCATGTTGGGCTGAAGGACGTATTTCCCTGCTGTATTACTCGATGAGAGCAAGCCTGAATGTCTTCCCATGTGAAATTGTGATCATGGCTTTGGAAAACCTGAGCATGTCAATTTAAAAATAAACTGGAAATCCAAAATAAAAAACAAATAGTTGGAAGCACCCAGGACAAGTATTGTCTTTGAAGAGAGAAATGGTCAATGTTTCAGGTCAAGGAATTTAAAATGTCAGGAGATTGAGTGCGCAGTTTCTAACCATCCTGGGACCCAAACCGTTCTCGCAGCAGATGGTTCCACTTATACTTTGTCCAATCTAGTGTACTGCATTCAATGTTCATGATATGACCTTCTCTACTTTGGAGGGGCCACTTTGTAGAACTCCTCCATTTGTTCGCAAGGACAATCCTGAACTTCCCGTTTCCTGTCACCTTAAGGACCTGTCCCACTTACACGACCTTTACAGGCGACTGCCGGTACCCGTGATAGGTCGCCAAAATTTTCACCATGTCGAAAATTCAGCGGGAACCAGAAATACACTACGACTCTTTGGAGACCTCTCACGACCATAGGAGACCTCTCACAACCATACAGGTGACCCCTGGCGACATGCCGCGGGTGACCTCCCACGACCATTTCAGGTGTTCTCTTATATTTTCTTCCCATGGAGTTGGTGTACCCCTCAATTTTGTTTCACTTTTCTTTCTCTTTAACTACTATGTTTTTTTTATTTGTTACTTTCACAACTTTTGTCTGTGATATTTCCTCTCGAACCCATGTTTGTAACTGAGAACACATTGTTTTCTCACTTTTGACATTTGACATTTTGATACTTTTTTCATTTGTCTTCTCACTGTTCTCGCCTGTAGTTTAGTTATAAATCTTTTTTTTTGATTACTTTATTTTATTAGAAGTAATCTATTTACAATAATGTAAACAGCTTTACAAACCTCAGCTTAATTACATATTATTTTTTAAATAACCCATTGACAGTTATCATCTTCTATTTTTTTAGGAAATAAAGAAAAGAATAGAATAGTTTTAAATCAATAAGAAAGTGATTAAATAATAATTTGATTATATAGAAAAGAGAAAGAAAATAGAGCAAGGAAAAAAGATTATAGATTAACAAAAAGTGAAAAAATATTATATATATATATATATATATATGTCAATGAAAATCAACAAAATATATTGTATCTAAAACTATTACTAATAATAATATCAATGAAGACATGCCTATTAATCCTAGTATAAGAATCAATTATTCTCATCAAATCCCGCTGGGTACCCGTCAGGCTGTGACGTCAAGAACAGCTAATTCTCTAGATACTGTATATATGGAGACCATATTTGTTCGAAAGTATTATATTTGTCCAATAGGACAAATCTGATTCTTTCTAATTGTAACGTCTCCAACATCTCTGCTGCCCACATTTTGATTGTGGGGGATAATGTTCCCTTCCAAAATTTCAATATGATTTTTTTCCCTATTATCAAACAGTAATCAAAGAAATTTATTTGATTTCCTGTAAGTACCGAATTTGAATCCAAAATCCCAAGTATTATTATCTTTGGATCTGGATCCAATCTAATTTTTAGAACCTCAGAAATAACCTTAAAAATTTCTGTCCAGTAGTAATTCAGTTTGGAACATGTAGCAAAACTGTGTGTTAAATTTGCTTCTAAGTTCTTACATTTATCACAAATTGAAGAGAGATTGTGAAAGATACTATTTAGTTTAGTTTTTGAAAAGTGTAATCTGTATAATACTTTGAATTGTATCAATGTATGTCTGGCATTTAACGAACACCGATGTATTTGCTGTAAACTTTCTTCCCAATTTTCTTTTGTTATGGATAAACCAATTTCCTTTTCCCATGCTTGCCGATATGTTTCAGTTGTTGGATTCTCCTTATCCAAGATTATGTTATATATATAGGCTATTAATTTTTCTGTATTTGGGTGTAAATTAAACAAATCATCTAATAATCCTGGTACTTTATTTTTATAATCTAATGTGTTTGATTTTATATAATCTCTAATTTGTAAGTACCTAAACAAGTGATGCGGAGACAATCCGTAGATATCTTGTAGCTCTTGGAATAAAAGAAATTTTCCTTTTCTATAAAGGTGCTCTATCCTTTTAATTCCTAAATCATCCCAATGTCTAAACCCTCCATCCAATATAGAGGGCTTAAATAATGGGTTAATCATTATTGGTAGTCTAAGTGAAAGATTATCTAGCTGTAAAGTCTTAACTATTTGTTTCCAAATACGTCTATTATTATAAATTATAGGGTTGTCCCTATAAATTTTTTTTTGTACTTCCTTTGGGGCAAAGAGAACCGAGCCTACATTATAGGGTAAACAATCTTCCTTTTCCATCTTTAACCACATTGGTTCATAATCCATATTTACCCACCAAAAATTCATATTCTTAATCTGGACTGCCCAAAAATAATATAAAAAATTTGGAAGTGCTAATCCTCCATTTATCTTAGATTTACATAAATGTTTTTTACTTATTCTATGATTTTTATAATCCCAAATAAAACTATAAATAATATTATCTATTTTTTTAAAAAAGGTCTTTGGGAGAAAAAAAGGAATAGCCTGGAACAAATATAATAATTGTGGTAAAAACACCATCTTTATAGCATTTATTCTACCAATCATGGATATAGGAAGTGTTTTCCAGTACAAAATATATTTTTTAAGTTTATCTAATAATAGAGGGTAATTAGATTTAATTAATGAATTATAAGATTTAGTTACATTAATTCCTAAATATTTAAATTTGTATTTAACTATTTTTAATGGATATTGTTGTAATATATTTAAGTTAATTCCTGTTATAGGCATAATTTCACTTTTATTCCAGTTAATCCTAAATCCTGAAAATGTGCCAAAGATAGTTATAACATTAAATAACTTAGGTATACTAATTTCCAGTTTTGTAATATAAATCAAAACATCATCTGCATATAAAGATATTTTGTTAGTTGTTGTGTCAGTATTATAGCCATAGATTTCAGGTTCTGATCTGATTCTTTCCGCCAAAGGCTCTATCATCAAAGCAAATAGTAAAGGCGATAACGGACAACCCTGTCTACAACCCCTAAAGAGCTTAAATTTAGCTGATAATATTTGATTAGTTAAGATTCTTGCCGTTGGATTCAAATATAAAATTCTTATCCATTTACAGAATCTATCCCCCAATTGAAACTTTTCCATTATATTAAATAAATATGACCATTCCACCTGATCGAATGCCTTTTCTGCATCTAGCGATACAACTGCTAATTCCCTGTCCCGTACTCTTTTTGAATATATAATATTAAACAAGCGTCTGAGATTATGAGATGAGTAGCGTTTTGGGATAAAACCTGTTTGATCTTGATGTATTAATTTAGAAATCACCAAACTTAATCTCCGAGATAAAACTTTCGTTAGTATTTTTTGGTCTGTATTTAGAAGTGCGATCGCTCTATATGATCCTGGATCTTCCAAATCCTTATCTGCCTTAGGAATAAGTGTAATTGTAGATTCGTTTAAAGATTCTGGTAATTTACCTTGTTCATATGCATATCTATATACTGTATATAATCTTGGGGAAATCAGATCTAGAAATTTTTTATAAAATTCTGCACTTAGGCCATCGGGGCCCGCTGCTTTTCCATTCTTTAACGAACTAATTGATTCTTCAATATCTTTTACTGTTATTTTGGCGTTTAACAAATGTCTACCTTCCTGATCTAAACTATTAATTTGACACTTTTGTAGAAATGTTTCCATATCCACTGTTTGTCCTGTTAATTTAGATGAATAAAAGTTTAGTTATAAATCTGAACTGAAATAGGCTTGTTGGCGGACAGGTGGCCACTTGTTTGCGTGATAGACCAGGCTGCATCCATATCCATCTGTAATTCCTTGAAGCCATAGGCAGAACAGTTGCCTGACAAAGCTGTGATGTATTCAGATAGGATGCTTTCTGTGATTTAGTTTAGAGAGACAGCAGGGAAACAGGCCCTTCTGCCCACCGAGTCCGTGCCGACCAATGATCCACGCACATTAACACTAGTCTGCACAAACTAGGGACAATTTACACAAACACCAAGCCAATTAACCTACAAACCTGTACGTTTTTGGCGTGTGGGAGGAAACCGAAGATCTTGGAGAAAACCGACGCAGTCACGGGGAGAACGTACAAACTCCGTGCAACAGCACCCGTAGTTGGGATAGAATCCAGGTCTCCGGCGCTGTAAGCACTGTAAAGCAGCAACTCTATTGCTGCGCCACTGTGCCGCCATTTTACAGGTGTATCTGTCAAATCAAAAACAAAGTCAAAAACAAAAACTGCCAGAGTCTGCAATGGAATAAGTTTTCAGGTCAGGCAGAGTTTGTAGGAACAAAATTAACATTTTGGGTGTGGCACTCCCCATTGAAAATGAGGGAGAGAAATAACTAGTGAAGAAGGTGGTGAAGGGCTAATTATAGGCAGTCATAATATGGTAGTTAAGGGACAGGTTTGATCCTTTGTCTGTGTACTATGTGGTTAATGTTGCATAGAATGATTTATATCATATTAAGTTTAATGTGGATAAATGTGAGGTTATCCACTTTGGGGCAAAAACAGGAAGACAGATTATTATCTGAATGGTGTCAAGTTGGGAAAAGGGAAGTACAACAAAATCTTGGGGTCCTTGTACATCAGTCAAATACAGTAAGCATGCAGGCACAGCACACAGTGAAGAAAGCTAAAGGCATGTTGGCCTTCATAACAAGAGGAGTTAAGTATAGGAGCAAAGAGATCCTTCTGTAGTTGTACAGGGCCCTAGTGAATTTGAGGAAATACATTCTTGCTATTGAGGGAGTGCAGCGTAGGTTCACAAGGTTAATTCCCGGAATGGCGGGGCTGTCGAATGTTGACAGAATGGAGTGGCTGGGCTTGTATACTGTGGATTTTAGAAGGATGAGAAGGGATCTTATTGAAACATATAAGATTATTAAGGGTTTGGACACACTAGAGGCAGGAAACATGTGCCCGATGTTGGGGGAGTCCTGAACCAGGGACCACAGTTTAAGAATAAGGGGTAGGCCATTTAGAACAGATGAGGAAAAACTTTTTCACCCACAGAGTTGTGAATCTGTGGAATTCTCTGCCTCAGAAGGCAGTGGAGGCCAATTCTCTGGATGCTTTCAAGAGAGAGTTAGAAAGAGCTCTTAAAGATAGAGGAGGATTTATTGTACTGATAGCAGGAACGTGGTACTGATCAGCCATGATCATATTGAATGGCGGTGCTGGCTAGAAGGGCCAAATGGCCTACTCCTGCACCTATTGTCTATTGAAACATTTGATATTGAAGGCTGCTGTGTACTCAGATGGCAGATGAGGTGCAGTTCCTGAAGCTTACCAGGGGCTTCATTATAACAGTACGGGAGATTGCAGACACAAAGGTCAGAATGGGTGTGGAATGACAAATTCAAGTGGCTTCTAAATGTTAACTGTTTCTGCTATCTGGCACCTGTGGAGTCTTACCAACATTTTTATTGCAATTTTTAAAATGCATTTTTTATTCCTCCTCTCATTCCTCCAGGTCCTTTTCACAATAATACTTATGAATGGACATATGTCTTTTGTTGAAAATCCTTGTACTGAAAAGTTTTGCAGCCTCCAAAACTCTAACATCTCCCTGTTCCAGCTCCTGACCCTGACTTGACGTACAGTCGTCATACAATGTATACTCATAACTGTTCACAGCTCCACAGTTAATGCATTATTTCTCCATCAGAAACCGCAGGAAAGGTTATGGTGAGATTATCTTCTTAATGAGCTGAATCAGCACGGATGAGTAAAAGTAATCTTCATTTAATTAGACCATCTCCATCATAGGGTAAATACCAGTCATGCATGCACAGAAAAAAGATCTCTCTCAGCCTTTTAATGAGTTGAGTAATCTGATTATAATATGCTTTCTCCCAGAAAATAGGCTTGATGTATTTAGATCTGTGCACTATTTTACAAAATTCAATTATTCCATTTGTTTGGCTTGATTTATTAACTAAATGGTATTTTGCAAGTGACTTGTCTAAAAAATATAATTTGGCCTTCACTATTTTAACATTGCTAATTTTGCACTAAATGTAGAATTTGTGTCTTTGGTCCAGTTAGATTTGTGCTCACAGAGCTGGTGTGGGTGCGTGTGTGTGTGTGTGTGTGGGGGGGGGGGGGGGGGGGGGGGGGAGGGGTGTAGATGGTTGTAAATATAAAGTGGTATCCTCTGTGGAATAAGGCACGGAAACAGGTTAATCCTTTCACCTCTGACATTACCTGTGAAGACAAATATAAGTCCCTGAATATCAGGCATAAAGAATTAATAATGAGGAATAACGAAATGACAGAGGAAACAGCAAGTCAAAAACAGGAGGGCATAGTTTTGTGCGAAATAGAAGATTTAAAGAGAATCTTGTGTGTAAGTGTTTTTTTACACAAAGTGGTGAAAAGAATGTGCTGGCAGTGGAGGTGGTGACATCAGATAGAATTAATATTTTTAAGAGGCATTTGGATGGATTAAATTGAAGGATATGGGCCTCATGCAGGCAAATAGGATGAGCATAAATGGGCAAACAGGTTGGCAAGAACATTGCTTCACATTTTGTAGCTCTTTTTTGGCTCACACCCTATTTTTACTTCTCTGGCCTTTGTCCAACCATCTGCCTATCAAAAAACCTCGTCACCAGTGTCAGCCTATTACCTGCCAGGCTTTGTCTTGCTCCTCCTCTCCTCCAGCTTCCTTCTCTTCACCACCCCCCACCCCCCCCCACCCCCCCCCCCCCCCCCAAACAATCAGCCTGAAGAAGGTCCCGAGCTGATACTTCATTTATCCATCTTCTCCTGACGTACTGCTTGACTTGCTGAACAACTCCAATACTCTCGTGTCCTCTTTGGCATGAAAATGGTGGGCACAATGGTCCATTTCTATGCTGTACAACTCTATGATTCTAATACGATCTGTCTATCTTCACTGACGAAGATGCAAACATTTCCCCGAAAAATCTGAGGAACCAAGGATCAAAGACAAATAAGGAAATAAAATTAATTAGTGTTAGTAAAGATATGCCCGAGCCTGAAAAATAAGTTTGCAAACTCTTGATGATCTACATCCCAGCATTTAGAAATAGGTGATAATGGAGGTAGTGGATGCCTGGTTATCATTCTACAACATTCTCTAGATTCTGGTGTGGTTCTTGTACATTGGGGATAGTAAATACGATTCACCTACTTAAGAAAGGAGGGAGAGAGAAAACATGGGACTACCAGCCTGTTGGCTTGACATTGGGAGGTGAAAATGCTATGATAGTGCATTGAGGATGATATGTCATGTGAGAAATAAAAATATGGCAGAGCAGAATCAGCACGGGTTTATGAAAGCGAAATCATGTTCCATTGAGCCATTGGTGTTGTTTGCAATGTATCTGGTTGAATGGATGAGGGTGAATCAATGTTTGTAGTGCATTTGGATTTTTGGAAGGGTTTTTGATAAAGTCCCACAAAAGTGATACATTTGAGAGCATGGTAAATTGTGGGTTGTTAGGTATGTAATAGAAATGGTGTTACCTGCCTCCAAGTTAAAGGGGGAGGAGTGTTAGATATGTGATAATTAGCATATGTAATTAGTGTCTTGTGATGTCTTGTGCAAGTACGCATGTGCACGGGGAGACTCAAGGTGGTGTCCTGGAATAAAGAAGCTTGTAAGATTACTCCTGTGTCCAAGCCTTATTGAAGTCTGTTCCAAGCATCCAAATACACATGTAGGTATGTTACAATACTTACCTTTAGCGGCGCTGCAGTTCTGCCACTCCCCGTGTGCGCGACTTTGGTGCCTTTCAGAGGGGGTGCGGGTTTAAAATTCCGTTTTTCTCCAGACAGTTCAAATCAATCCATCTCAGCGGATTTCGTCGCTAAAGAGAAATCGCTCTGACATTTGATTTATGAAGGTATTTTTAAACTACACTAGATCATTTATTAGCTAGAGTAATTTAAAAATCATCTTCTAAAGCCGTGAGCGCCGACAACAGGAATGATTTTACGTAGAGGAGAAAATAAGGTATACAGTTTATTTTTACATAAAAACGTGGTTCTTAGGAAGCATTTAATCAAATTTTCATGTTGCGAAATGGGGCCAAAAAATATATACAAACCGGTAGTATTTTTCCTGCCGACTGTGGGTTAAATTCACTGCAACGTTCCAATCCACCGCATTCCACTAAAACCCACTCGAAAGTGGATTTAAATGGCCATTAATTTACTGGAATTAAACACTAAATTCCTTCAATTTGGCCTATAAATTCATGAAAATTAGATTTAAAAATCATGTTATATTATGAATTATTGTGTGAATGTTATTTGGACACTTAAGCAATTTAAAAATGTTTATCTTTTCTTAAGAAATGGATAGATGTTTAGATCTAGTAATTAGCTACAATTAGGTAACAAACTAATTATATGCTTTAATTTCAGGTCTTCCAATTAAAATTGTTTCATATTTGTTTCAGAATGCTGCAAACTATAATAACTGAACATTTCATTGAGTTCTCTTAATTTTTAAGAAAGTTATGGGCTTTTTACTGTCCTAGATCACAGCTTTTGAGTTACAGTGGCTTGCAAAAGTATTCATACCCCTTGAACCTTTCCACATTTTGTCACGTTACAACCCCAAACATAAATGTATTTTTTTGGGATTTTATGTAATAGACCAACACAAAGTGGCGCATAATTGTGAAGTGGAAGGAAAATGATACATGGTTTTCACATTTTTTTTACAAATAAAAAACTGAAAAGTGTGGCGTGCAAAAGTATTCAGCTCCCTTTACTCTGATACCCCTAAATAAAATCCAGTGCAACCAATTGCCTTCAGAGGTCACATATTAAGTAAATAGAGTACACTTGCGTGTAATCTGATCTCAGTATAAATACAGCTGCTCTGTGAAGGCCTCAGAGGTTTGTTAGATAATATTAGTGAACAAACAGCATCATGAAGCCTAAGGAACACACCAGACAGGTCAGGGATAAAGTTGTGGAGAAGTTTAAAGCAGGGTTAGGTTATAAAAAAATATCCCAAGCTTTGAACATCTCACGGAGCACTGTTCAATCCATCATCCGAAAATGGAAAGAGTATGGCACAACTGCAAACCTACCTACAAGACATGGCCGTCCACCTAAACTGACAGGCCGGGCAAGGAGAGCATTGATCAGAGAAGCAGACAAGAGGCCCATGGTAACTCTGGAGGAGCTGCAAGGTGGGAGAATCTGTCCACAGGACAACTATTAGTTGTGCACTCCACAAATCGGGCCTTTATGGAAAAGTGGCAAGAAGAAAGCCATTGTTGAAACAAAGCCATAAGAAGTCCCATTTGCAGTTTGCCACAAACCATGTGGGGGACACAGCAAACATGTGGAGGAAGGTGCTCTGGCTTGATGAAACCAAAATTGAAGTTTTTAGCCTAAATGCAAAACGCTATGTGTGGCGGAAAACTAACACTGCACATCACCCTGAACACACCATCCCCACTGTGAAACATGGTGGTGGCAGCATCATGCTGTGGGGATGCTTCTCTTCAGCAGGGACAGGAAAGCTGGATGGATGGAGCCAAATACAGGGCACCAATTATGCACCACTTTGTGTTTGTCTATCACATAAAATCCCAATAAAATACATTTACGTTTGTGTGTGTAACATGACAAAATGTGGAAAAGTTCAAGGGGTATGAATACTTTTGCAAGCCGCTGTAAGTTAATGGAAAGGCAATGGGGAACAAGATGCTAACTTCCGAGTATGAAAATTGAACTTTTTTAATACTGAAGATATGAAAGTGAATTAGGTGTCAAATTAAACTGTTTATGCTTTATCTGATGGGATAAATTGCAGACTTGATTTTTAAAATCTCAAAATTTTGTAACATTGCTATAACATGGGTCATGTTTTTTTTTTGTGGCTTGAGGTTTGCATAACAAATAGAAAACTAAGAGAAGGCATAAGTGAGTCCTTCCCAGTCGGAGAGCCCAAGACCACAGCTTAGGCCTGAACTCAACATAATATATATTGATGATTTGACTGAAGGGGTCGGATGTAACATTTACATGTTTGTTGATGGCAAGTAACTAAATGTGAGTGTGATAGTGATGCGGAAACTAAGAGCATTCGGGAGGATAAAGTCAATGTTGAGTGAATGGGCGGTGATATGGCAGATGGAGTTCAAAGTGAAAATTTGTGAATTTTCAAAGTGGAAAAGTGCTTTTCAAATGTTAATATTCAAAGGGACCTTTAATACTAGTCATTGAAATCAGTTATGTGGATCCAGTGGACATTTAAGATGACAATTTTATGTTTGCCTTTATTGCAAGAAGATTTCAATATAAGATTCAGGAATGCTTAACAACAATAATATAGTGTCTTAGCAAGGTTGCATCTTTAGTTTTGATGTTTCTTTGCTAAAGAGGTATCTACCATGTGAGGGGAATTTGAATAGCCTGGGCCTCTGGTCTCGAGCGTTTAGAATAACATGGACTCATTGAAACATACAAAATACTAAGAAAGCTTGTATGGGGGATGTTTCTCATGGCTAGGAATTCCAGAACTAGAGATCAGTCTCCAAATAAGGCCATTTAGAACTGAGACAGGCAGCAACTTCTTCACTCAAAAGGTTATAAATCTTTAATTCTCTACCTTAGGGGCTCATTCATTAACTGCATTCAGAGCAGAGATCAATAGATTTCTGGATATTAGTGGAACCAAGGAATATGACAGTATAATTACGTAGAGAGAAGATGGTTGAAAGTCAGATATGAAATGTAAAGTGGCCAAGCCCATTCCCATTCCCGAGATTCTCAATTCCCTCTACAGACATAACTTACGGCCCCATCTCACTGTTGGGTTATTTCTTTGTGGGAAATTAGTTTTTATATCTCTTATCAGATTTCAGTGGCTCCCACCCTGATGTAAACATCTGTCCATAAAATATCAGCAAACTCAAAGTCTCATATAGGAGGTGAAAGACGCTAGGGGAAAGTTTTGACCTTGTGTTATAAGGTCATAAGTGATAGGAGCAGAATTAGGCCATTTGGCCCATCAAGTCTACTCCGCCATTCAATCTTGACTGATCTATCTCTCCCTCCTAACTCCATTCTCCTGCCTTCTCCCCATAACCACCGACACTCATTCTGGGTGTTCTGCGAGAGCATCCTTCCTGTCAGAGAAGAGTGAAGGAAGCTTCCTTGTAACTTATGTTTATTCTAAATGTGAAGTGTGCTGATAGTGGATATGGGAAGAGAAGAACATTTTATTCTCCATTTTGCAACCTAGCAGGTACCCAAATTGTTAAAAAACAATAATAGAAATTATTGGTAAAAAGCCAAAATAAATCTGTTTGGGTGCCCTCCAACAATTTTTTAAAATGGGATAATATGTTTTAATATCAATTGATCTTGACACAGTCTAGCCACACATTGTCATTGCTAACTATATTCTGACTCAATACTATTAATGCAACCAATCTGGCCTTAACGTTCACCTATACTGCAATGAATGCAGGCAGAGCTGGCTTTTGCAGTCTTGAATATTAACCCTAGCCTTTTACTGTCACTGATGTAGATAATTGATCTTCACCATACCTTCAGTAGACTCACCTCATCTGCCAGGCCCTTTAATTTTGGCTGTGGAAAGTGGCATTCCTATTAACACTCATCCCACCATTAACATGCGGTTTAAAAACTAGATAATCTGACATAATTTTCAGGCAAATCAAACACACTTTAACAGGTGTGTTTCACCTTCTGATTACCATGAAGAGATTCCGTCACACTTCACATTGTTTAGCAATGTTACAAAATTTTGAGATTTAAAAAATCAAGTCTGCAATTTATCCCATCAGATAAAGCATACAAAGAAGTTTAATTAGACACCTAATTCACTTTCATAACTTCAGTATTAAACAAGTTATGGCCATTTTCATACTTGGAAATTAGCATCTAGTTCCCCATTGCCTTTCCGTTGACTCAACACAAAAGCTGCGATCTAGGACAGTCAAAAGCCCATAACTTTCTTAAAAATTCAGAGAACTCAATGAAATTTTCAGTTATTATAGATTGAAGCATTCTGAAACAAACATGAAACAATCTTACTTGGATGACCTGAAATTAAAGCATATAATTAGTTCGTTACCTAATTGTAGCTAATTACAAAATTCAATTACTAGATCTAAAAATCTATCAATTTCTTAAGAAAAGATAAACGTTTTTAAATTGCTTAAGTGTCCAAATAACCTTCACACAATAATTCACAAAATAACATTTTCATGAATTTATAGGCCAAATGGAAGGAATTTAGTGTTTGGTTCCTGTAAATTAATGGCCATTTAAATCAACTTGCGAGAGGGTTTTAGTGGAACGCGGTGGATTGGAATGTTGCGGTTTGCGGTGAATTTAACCCACAGTCGACAGGAAAAATACTACCGCTCGTACATATTTTTGTCCCCATTTCGCAAGATGAAAATTTGATTAAATGCTTCCTAAGAACCACGTTTTTATGTAAAAATAAACTGTGTACCTTCTTTTCTCCCCTACGTAAAATCCTTCCCGTTGTCTGCGTTCACGGCTTTAGAAGATGATTTTTAAATTACTCTAGCTAAAAAATGATCTAGTGTAGTTTAAAAAACCCATCATAAATCAAATGTCGGAGCGATTTCTCTTTAGCGACGAAATCCCCTGAGATGGATTGATTTGAACTGTCTGGTGAAAAACGGCACTTTGAACCCGCCCCCCTCTGAAAGGCGCCAAAGTCGCGCACACGGGGAGTGGCAGAACTGCAGCGCTGCTCAAGGTAAGTATTGTAACATACCTACATACATACCTACATTGTTACGACATGAATATTCTCACGTCACACACGCATGTAACCATATTTATGAAAGAAAACACAAAATGTTCTGTGAATTATAGATCCATCAGCTTTGCTCTGTCTGTAGGAATAATGATAGCATTA
The DNA here is from genome assembly GCA_963514005.1 of Raja brachyura. Next base: position 32,247,410 of record OY740781.1, read on the forward strand.
CTACAGAAGAAAACAGGAAAACATATAGAAACCAAAATACCATTGAAGCAGGCACTCCCCGACTATAGAAGGGTTATGCTCTGTGAACATTTATGCAAGTTAGATTTTACTTAAGTCCCACCCTTTGCCCCAAATAACTCGCTGAGAGTATTAACTGTCTCAGCGCAAGCTGTGTCCAGGGCACATTCTATGGTATGCATGCAGCCAATGCAGCCCTTGTAAGGGTAAGCAATGCTGACCTTGCCAGCCTGTTTCCGATACAAACGTGAGTGATTGCAGGCACGGAAATTGCTATCAAAACATGGGGGGGGACATAATTTCTTGGCGGCCGCGCGCGCATGCATGCGCACACACACACACACACACACACACACACACACACACGTGAGGCTTTGGAGGCTTCAGCCGTGGACCCTGTGAAGACCCACTGTCAAAATAAACTTAAGCGAGATAGGTGGCGGAGCAAGCACTCGGTGCTGGTGCTCAGTCTGTTCAGCAGCAAGGATGAGATCAACATCAGACAAGGCGCTAGTGGGGAGAAAAAGACTCCGTACAGACAGCGCCCAGAGTCAGGATCTAAACCTGTAACCCTGGCGCTGTGAGGCAGCAGCAACATGCGGGCCGAGTGGCCTCTCTCTCTCTGTATACCTGCCAGCAGCTGCAGCAGACCCTCCACCTTCCAGATAGTTCCCTCTGCTCACCGGGCGCTGACTCCACGCTGTACCGAATCACCCCCCGAGTCAAGCAACGCGCTGGGCTGGAGGAGACTGTGAGATGCATGCAAGGTTTCGGCTGTGGGCTTGAATCGGCCCGTTCACGGGGTCTTTCATCGGCCGGCGGGGGCTTCAACATCAAGAGCCTTGATCGCCTCGATGCAGCAGCTTGATCTTGAGCCGTGCCGGGCGCTGAAAGGCCCCGCGAATGGGCCGATTCAGCCCTTAGAAAGCAGCTTATAAAGTCTGGATGACAAAACACGGGGGGGGTCGTCCCCACCTCTCAAAGCAGGGGGGGGGGGGGGGGGAACGTGTCTCCATGTACCTCCCAGGATTTACGCCCCAGAGTGATTGCACAGTGCTGTGGATATTACAAACTGCCTCTGAGCACAGAATTGTTCAATTAAGTATGAATTTATGTAAGTTGCCTGTTGCGTAAGTCATGGAGTGTCTGTATGAGCTTCAACTGAAATGTCTTGAGAACCTCATTGAAAATTTCATGATGTAGTGAATTTGTGGAATTCATTGCCACTGATATTTTTAAGTTGGAGATTGATAGATTCTTGATTAATAAGGGTGTCAGAGCTTTTGGGGAAAAAGTAGGAGAATGGCATTGAGAGGGAAAGATAGATCAGCCATGATTGAATAGTGGAGTAGACTTGATGGGCCAAATGGCTTAATTCTGCACCTAGAACTTATGAATTCTGAAGAGAGGTGTAGCAGATGCAATACAGGATTATGCTGGTATAGTGTTTAGGTTACTGAACTATTGATCTGAGCCTGACAGCTATAGAATTCATGTTCAAATAATGAAGTAAAAAACCTAGTATCAGTACCCAGCAATCAGTACCTAACAATCTAGTAGATTGTAGTAAAAGGCCATCTCCTGAATGATGTTGAGTCCAAAATGTCACCCATCCTTTTTCTCTAGAGATGCTGCCTGACCCGTTGAGTTACTCGAGCACTTCCCCAGAGTGATGCCTGTATTAAGCAGTATTAGCAACAAGGGGTGGTTGGGCAAACTTGGATTGTTTTTGCTCAAACGCAGAAGGCGGAGGCAAGACCTGACTGAAGTATATAGAAGTAAGAGAGGCATAGATAGGGTAGACATTCAGAACCTTTTTCCCAAGGTGGAGATGCCAAAGACTAGAGAGCTGGTGTTAAGGTATGTGTGATGGATTGGGCAAAATCCACACCTTTCTGCAATTTCTTATGTTCTTTGGGTAGAGCTGTTGCCTAACTAAGTTGTGATATATTCTATAATGCTCTTTAGAAACTGGAAAGAATTGTTGGAGACATGCTGAATGTCCTCAGTTGTCTGAGGAAATAAAGGTATGATGTGCATTCCTGACTGTGGCTTCAATATAGTTGGTCCAGGACAAATTACTGGTGATACTTACGCCTTGGATTTTGCAGATCTCGACTCGATAACATTTTATTCATCTCCAGAGGGAAATTGGTCTGCCGACAGTCACAACACACAAGGTACACAAAAACTTGTAATTAAAAGTGAACACAAACAGAAAAAGACAAGCGACTGTTGTCTGGCTGTCGTGTGCACAGCGCCTTCACTGGAACAAATGAACAGACACAGACTTATCCTCTGGGCAGAGGATTCTAAACTAGAATGCCCCCCCCCACACTGGGTCCCCCTTTGTTCTCCCACCGCCCATCATGGCGGTCCCCCCACGCTGGGTCCCCATTGTCTTTCCCTCCCCACTCACGCTCATCGATCATGAGGCCCCAGCGCCACCGAGGCTTCCGCTGCTGCCGAGGCCCCCGCTGACGCCGAAGCCTCCGTTGCCGTCGAAGCAAACGCTGCCGCTGCTGAGTTCTCCGCTGCTGCCCGGCTTCACTGCAGTTACCTGGGAGGCCTGTGGGCAAGTCAGGCCTAGCCGGGAGCGTTCTGATCTTCGGTCGTTGTTCTGGTTGTCGGCAGCGCGACTGTTCGGCAAGTGGATCGGGCCCGCGCGACTACCCGGGACGCTCGTGGCTCCTCAGGACACGACCATTCTACCGCGGCATTATTGATACTGATTGGGGCATGTTCTCCACCACGAGGTCACTAAATAGCTCCTTCGTCTTGTTGACATTGACGGAGAGATTGTTGTTATGACATCCTGTTAGTAAGCTCTATATTTCCTTCCTGCACTCCATCCCATCTTTGTTTGAGACCCTGTCATCTGCAAACATTTAGATGGATTAGAGATGGATTAATTCACAGTCATGAGTATATTGGGATTATAGTAGGAGATTATAGTAGCATCCTCGCAGGGCACTAGTGTTGAGAATTACCACGGAATATGTTTTGGTGCATTGCCCCACAGATTGTGGGGTGAGAATGTCAAGGATCTAGAGGGTGTTGCTGACTTTGAGGTCCAGGAGTTTGGAGATGAGTTTGATTGTGATCATGGTGTTGAAGGTGGAGCTGTAGTCAGTTAAAAGTATCCATGTTATGCAGATGTTCCAGCAATGTGAACATCTGGGAGATGATGTCTGACATGGACCTACTTCAATGGTAGGCCAACTGCAGTGGATCAAGGGTGTCCACTGGAGTTAATGTGCGTCATGACCAGCCTCCTAAAGCAGTTCATGATGGGAGATGAGTAGTCATTAAGGCACACTACTTTACTTTTCATTGGTACCGGGTTGATAGTTGTCACCTTAAAGCAGGTAGAAACCTTGTAATGAAATAGAGAGAAGTTAAAGATGTCAGTTAAAGAAGTTAAAGATATGGGTATCAGCAGTTATGGGGAGAATGGGGTTAGGAGGGAGAGATATATCGGCCATGAATGAATGGCGGATTGCTGATTTGCTGAATGGCCTAATTCTGCTCCTATCACTTATGATCTTATGATGTCCGTGAATATTCCTGCCAGCCGGTCTGTGCAGGTTTACATTTTGGACAGAGAATAAGAACCTAAATGGTTTAATCGTAAATGATTCTCTTAGGGAGACATGAGACACCAGCTGCTGGAATCTTGAGCAAAAAATCAAGGTGCATGAGGAACTCAATGGACAGGCAGCTTCTTAGTTTAATTTAGAGATACAGCAGGGAAACAGGCCCTTCGGCCCACTGATTCAGCACCAACCAGCAATCCCCGTACACTAGCACTATCCAACACATTACGGACAATTTACAATTCTTACTGAAGCCAATTAACTTACAAACCTGTACATGTTTAGAATGTGGAAGGGAGCCAGAGCTCAAGGAGAAAACCCACAGTCTCAGAGAGAACGTACAAACTCCGTACAAATAATGTAGTACCCGTAGTCAGGATCGAACCTGGGTCTCTGGCGCTGCAAGGCAGCAACTCTACCTCTGTGCCACAATGCCGCTCCTATTTGGAGGGAAATGGGCAGAATGTGATTCAGGTTAGGACCCTTCTTCAAACTAATGCAAGAAAGCAGTTTAAGAGAGGCGAGGGGAATGGTTGGGTCAAACACTGGCAGGTGATGGGTGGATACGAGTAAGGTGGGGTAATGGGCTGATGGCTGGACAATAAATTGGTTTTCCATCTGAATCCTACTGAAATTTAAAAACAAATCTAACATGTTTACTTCTGAAACAATTCTCCCTTCTATTACAGTTTCCTCCAGATAAATCAATGCATTTGAAATATAAAACATCAGCGGAAGAGATTGTTTGAATGTAAACTTCAAAGGATCCCACACAATTTCTTCTGCTCTGGCCAACCACCCACTGTTAAAATTCCAGTCAGGGCCTGAGGATGCATCACAAACTGATCTCAATCTTTACGGAAGATACCACCAGTAATAGGTGGGTGTTTTACCACCTGCTCAGAAGACTGGGTTAAAATAGGAAAACAACAGGGATAATTGGAGCATTAGCAGTATAGTCAGTCAGGCAGATTTAACTGCTGAGACTGCATCGGTTGCAATTCAGATTACTCTGATTGACTGCATTTCTGTAACTGAAAACTAGGAAGAGTAATTGAGTTTTCGTATAATTTTTCAGCGGTGGTTTGTGTATATTGGAAAGCAATCCCCAAAGCAGTGGCCCCCACCTCCTCACCCCCTTATACAGACCGCTTCACAACAGGACCCTCCCAAGGCATAAAGATGCTTTGACTAGTGCTTACAGGACTTTAGCGCACCGCCCACCGCCTCTGATTCATCACCTGCTGCTCCCACCACCAAATCTAATGCTCGTTCTGCTACCTGAACCACTAACCCCTCTCCCAACTAAGAGCAAGCCACAGAAAATTGCATCCCAAACAAGGATTGACGATTGCAAACTCCGACTCACTAACCTCGCCTTCCCTTCTCTTCATTGATGGCCAACATAAGACTTGGTACCCTGCTCACTGGCCCGACGCCTTATTTCCAATTGGCAACTCTGTTTCTCCACCTCACTACTCTAGTTGTATGGTTTCTCATCCCAGCATATGAATATATAAACTGCATATTTGAAGCTCCATGGGATACCACTATTCACATTGTGCTAATAAAAATCTGGACCACCCTACCCTCTGTTTTTTGCCACTGTATCAACATTTCTAACCTAATCAATAACACATTAAATTCTGTGCACTTCAATTGTAATAATATGATTGGCACTCCATACAAATAACATCTTTCCCCTTCCCTCCCCCCCCTCCCCCCCCCCCCCAACCCCCCCACACGTCCCCATTCATTACCTTTGACTCCACTGTAAAAAGTAAGTATAGAGTCATATAGCTCACAAACAGGCCCTTCGGCCCAGCAAGTCCATAGCAACTACAATGCTCCATGTGCGCTAGTCCCACATGCCTGTGTTTGGCCTATAGCTCTCGAAACCTCTCCGATCATGTGCCTGTCCAAATGTATTTGAAATGTTGTTACAGTACTTGCCACAGCTACCTCCTGGAATGGATGGAAGGGAATGGAATACTTTATTATTACATGTGACGAGTGAAATTCTTACTTCACACAGTGAAATTCTTAGCTTGCATACACAATGTACACAAATTACGGCCACCTACGGCACTGGCAAAGTTACAAAAGGCTCCTCGTTTTGTTCGCAAGGATGCTTCCTGCTAAGATGCTTCGACATTTATTAGAATTTAGTGGGACATAAAATTATTTCATGTTCAAAATCATAAGATGACACCTTGCAAATATTTTTCTGCATTTTATGGCAGCATCACATGGACAGTAAATAGGCATGATGGGTAAATAGGCAAATAGGCAGACTTTGTACAGCACCTACATGAGTAAAAGTATCTCAATAATTCTAAAGGGAATAACTAAAACTAATGACTGATGACCAAGCAGTCCTGCAACAGAAGAACACGGGGGAACAATCACTGAGGATTTGGTAAAGGCAAATGTTCTTGACAAATTCAATTGAAGGTTTTGCAGAAATAGCAGTTTGAGTTTAGTTTATTGTCACGTGTACCGAGATACAGTGAAAAGCTTTTGTTGCGTGCTAACCAGTCAGCGGGAAGGCAATACGTGATTACATTCGAGCCATCCACAGTATACAGATTCACGATAGAGGGAATAACCTTTAGTGCAAGATAAAGCCAGTAAAGTCCCATCAAAAATAGTCCGAGGGTCTCCAATGAGGTAGATAGTAATGCTCGGTTTCTCTCTAGTTGTTGGTAGGATGGTTCAGTTGCCATTCCCAGTGAAGATAGGGTAGTTCTTGCTACTACCAATGGTTGCCAATATCACCTTTATTAAGTGAGGAGTAAAATTAAAGATAAAAGAGACTAAGACAACATGGGCATCTGTATGCAGACGGTAGAGGTTTAAAGGTTTGAATAAGAGCAGGAAACATGACAGCAAACTCTGTTATGATGATTTGGAACCATCCAGACAGGAGATGAATGATGCTGCAAGTGAAGGCACACAAGAGCAATAATGTTCCAATGCTGGATGTTCAGAGGCTTGGGGAGCGGCAGATAATTTGATCAAATTGGAAGTTAGGGCATCACTGTGATTCAAAATATACCTTTAAATTCACATCATGGGAGCAGAATTAGGCCATTCGGCCCATTGAGTCTACTCTACCATTCATTCATGGTTGATCTATCAACCCTATTCTTCTTGTTAAAGAAGGAACTGCAGATGCTGGAGAATCGAGGGTTACACAAAAAGCTGGAGAAACTCAGCGGGTGCAGCAGCATTTAAGGAGCGAAGGAGATAGACGACGTTTCGGGTCGAGACCCTTCTTCAGTCTGAAGAAGGGTCTCGACCCGAAACGTCGCCTATCTCCTTCGCTCCTTAGATGCTGCTGCACCCGCTGAGTTTCTCCAGCTTTTTGTGTAACCCTATTCTTCTGCCTTCTCCCCGTAATATTTGATACCCATACTAATCAAGAATCTGTCCATTTCAGCTTTTAAAATGTATCCATTGACTTGCCCTCCACTGCTGGAAGTGGCAATTAATTCCACAGATTCACGACTCTCTGATTAAAGAAATTCCTCCTCATCCACATTCTCAAGGTATGTCCTTTTATTCTGAGGTTGTGCCCTCTGGTCCCAGACTCTCCCAATAGCAGACACATCTGACAGCACCTGAAACCTCAGGCCGAACCTGTCCTTGGGTACTGTCTGTTGTGTTTGCACGTTCTCCCTGTGACAGCCTGGATTTCCTCTGGGTGCTCCAGTTTTTTCCCCACATTCCGAAGATGTCAGGGTTTTTCAGTTAATAGGCCTCTGTAAAATTGCCCTTAATGTGTTGGGAGTTGACACGAAAGTGGGGTCATGTAGAACCAGGGTGAAATGGTGATCGCTAATAGGCATGGACTTGATGGGCTAAAGGGCCTGTTTCCATGTAGTAGCTCTAAACTAAATTAAAACTAAGGTGCTCACTAAATATAGATTAATCACGAGCAGCCTGTTTCTATGCTGTAAATTAGGACTGGGAGTTCAACTAAAGAGAAATAAAACTCTGCTGTTGAAAACTAGAAAAAAAGAACTGCAGATGCTGGTTAATACACAAAAGGACACAAACAAACTCAACAGGTTAGGCACCACTGGATCACTCAGATAGCGTTATCCATGTTCTCCAGAGATGATGATTGACCTTCTGAGATACTCCAGCGCTTTGTAGCCTGTGCAGTTGAAAATGGATTAACTTGGAATAAAGTCATTTTGTGCACATTTCTGGATTCTTTACTGCCTGCCAGAAAACGTATCTCATAGAGAATCTCTTTCATTTGTAGCAGGATTTTTATGCTCTTGAATTAGGCCGTGGGAATTAGGCAGTGACAGGCATAGCCATGATTAATGGGATCAGAACATAGAATTGAACTGTACAGTACAGTAACAGGCCCTTCGGCTCACGATTTATTTATCAAACTTGATGCCAAGATCTTCTCCCTCCATTCCCTGTATAGTCCAGTGCCTATCTAAATCCGCAACTATCGCATCTTCCACCACCATCCCTGGCAGCACATCCCAGTCACCCAACATCTGCGTGTAATTAAAAAAAAACATACATCTCCTTTAAGATTTCTCCCTCTGCCCTTAAAGCTATACTCTCTGGTATTTTACATAATGAAAGAAAGAAAGGAACAGGTTGGAATCAGAGAACAGAATGATTAGCAGGGGTGATTATAGTCCTGGGGAAGCAAGGAAAGAGCAAGAGGCTTTCGGGAACTGGAAACAAGTGTGGAAGATGGGTGGGACAAGGTGGCGCAGGATATGTAGATGCGAGGAACTGCAGATATTGGCTTACAAAATAATGGCATGGGATATGACTGAGGTGAGGGCCAGGTTCTCCTCCGAGCTGTAGGAATCTTTGCAATTCTCCACTCCAGAGGGGAGCAGATGCTGAATCATTAAATCAAAACTGAGACACATAGATTTTCAGAGGATAATGTTTGTAGGAATTTGGGCCCTGAATTTGGGCCAGCCTTTGAAAGTAAGCAAGTACAGCAGGCAGTGAATAAAGCAAATGGCATGTTGGCCTTTAGAACAAGTGGAATCGAATATAGGAGCAAAGAGGTCCTTCTGCAGTTGTACAGAGCCCTAGTGAGACCACACCTGGAGTATTGTGTGCAGTTTTGGTCCCCTAATTTGAGGAAGGACATTCTTGCTATTGAGGGAGTGCAGCGTAGGTTTACAAGATTAACTCCCGGGATGCGGGACATGTCATATGCTGAGAGAATGGAGCAGCTGGGTTTGTACACTCTGGAGTTTAGAAAGATGAGAGGGGATCTTATTGAAACATAGAAGATTGTTAAGGGTTTGGACACGCTAGAGGCAGGAAACGTGTTCCCGATGTTGGGGGAGTCCAGAACCAGGGGCCACAGTTTAAGAATAAGGATTAAGCCATTTAGAACGGAGACGAGGAAACACTTTGTCTCACAGAGAGTGGTGAGTCTGTGGAATTCTCTGCCTCAGAGGGCGGTGGAGGCAGGTTCTCTGGATGCTTCCAAGAGAGAGCTAGTTAGGGCTCTTAAAAATAGCGTAGTCAGGGGATATGGGGAGATGGCAGGAACGGGGTACTGATTGGGGATGATCAGCCATGATCACATTGAATTAATCGGTGCTGGCTCGAAGGGCCGAATGGCCTACTCATGCACCTATTGTCTATTGTCTATTGTCTAAACTGGAGATCACATCAAACAATATTTTATTGAATGATGGAGCTGCTGGAAGAGTCATCTTGCCCACTCTCGCTCTTGTGTTGTTTTTTCCTGTTCATGTGACAGAGGTTTGGATGAATAGTAGTACATGAATGGTGCAGAGGTGGGAGGTTGGTAGGAAGAGTCTTGGAATGCAAAGTGTAGCTGAAGGGAAGATCTAGATTTGGAGACAGCTGCTCTAAACTCGGGGGAGATATATTAAGTATTAAGGCAAACTTTATAATTGGGAGGGCACTGGAATATGGACAAGGTGTGGCTGATATTGGAAGTACAGAGGTGTGTGTGTGTGTGTGTGTGTGTGTGTGTGTGTGTGTGTGTGTGTGTGTGTGTGTGTGTGTGTGTGTGTGTGTGTGTGTGTGTGTGTGTGTGTGTGTGTGTGTGTGTGTGTGTGTGTGTGTGTGTGCCACTGGATGAAGACCTCACTCTGCAGGATCAGCGAGGCAGCTGGCTACCCCATGTTGCAAGACTATGGGACAGCCAAGCAGTTCCCAGTCCACAATATGAGACATGGGGTCCCAAACGTTTCTTGATGCAAATTAGAATCAAATGTGCATACTCTCCAGATCACCCTGTGTTCAACATGTGGCCTGTAGCAGCATGGAGTGGTGGTGGAAGGATACTGACAGCATTGCCAGGCCAGGCCGACCCCTACAGCACTGACCCAGTACCGCCATTAGGATAATAGGCCAATTAGGCCTCTATCCTTCAAAGAATCTGGTCTGAAAGGTACAAGATGGGGCCAGAAACACTGTGTGCAGTCTCCTACTATTTTTACCCACAAACGCTGCACACTGGTACTTGCGTATGATTGTGCTTATGTATGCTTTGATTTTAATGAATTGCATGCAAAACTAATAATTTCACTGTACCTAAGTATGTGACAAAGTACCATTGAACTCTTTGTGTGCTGTAGTGTTCTATGGTCAGAATGTAAATGTGGACGGTTACACAAAAAGCTGGAGAAACTCAGCGGGTGCAGCAGCATCTAAGGAGCGAAGAAGATAGGCGACGTTTCGGGTCGAGACCCTTCTTCAGATGTAAATGTGGACCATCTGTACAATCCACGTCACACCTACTAAGATGCCCACTACTTGGTGAACAATGCTGCCTGGAAGATCTAGCGATGGCAAACGAGAAGGCTGTCCACTGTGCAAGAGGCTGGTTGAACATTTGAAACATAGATGATGGACACAAAAGAAGATTTTGTAGAAGCAGTGGAACGTTTAAGAAATCCTGAGTGATTTAGCTGGGTAAAGTTAGCATCCGTTCGATTTTAACCTTGTGTTTCTTCGGATTTAATCCAAAGGGTGAAGATATAGTTCATTTTCAGCTGTGCAATGAGTGAAATTGGATTGGGTAGACATGATTTACATCACGGTTACTAAACACACTGGATGATGGAGGAGAGCCATTGAAAAAGAATTATGTTTCAAAATGTAACAAGAGAGGCTGGCAACATGAGAGGATATATTTTAGTAAATCCCAATCACTGTCAATGCAATCCTCCGCAAAAATATACCGCAGTGCAAACAATATCTAAATGATTTATGTTTTGGTAGTTATTTTGTGTCCACAATCCACCAGTTGGCATTTCACAAGACTGCTTCAGAGCCACTGTCTAGCTCAGTTAGTGTCAAATTAGGAGGTGATTCATTTAAAGTCCACCTTGCCAACATTTGTATCTAATACTCAAAAGCGCGCACCACTAGACTCAGGAACATCGTCCGCTACATAATCGGGATTCTGAATGGTCCTTCCAGAAGCTAGAGTGCTGTGCAATTCACCTCTACCCCTTTGTGGGCATTGGATTTTGTCTATGGAACTGATGCGCTGAGAACTATATTCGTCACTCTCTATCTTCCCCGTGGTTCTATCTATTGTACTTGAGTTTGATTGTATTTATGTATAGTATTATCTGATCAGATTTGATAGCATGTAAAGCATAACGTTTCACTGTACCATGCTACATGTGACAATAATAAACCTGAACCTCAACTTAAGACCTGCCCAAAAGGCAGAGACAGTGAAGGACCACCACTGTCTCTCAGTTATAATATTCCTGGAAAATCTCAGTTGCAAAACCAGGGGCTGGTTATTGCATAAATATTTGGCAGCAGAGTGGCACAGCTAGTAGAGCCACTGCCTCACAGCATTGGAGACCTGGGTTCACTCCTATCCTCAGGTGCTGTCTGTATGAAGTTTGCACATTCTCTCTGTGACTGAGTGGGTTTCCTCCGGTGGTCCGGTTTCTCCCCAGGTCCCAAAGACATGTGGGTCGGTAGGTTAATTAGCTGCTATAAATTTCACCTAGTGTGTGAGATAATCTGGTGGGAGTTAATGAGAAGATGGAGATAATTAAATTTGAATAGTTTAGTGGAGGGTTATCATAAATGGGGTGGTTGATGGTTGATGAGGACTCATAGAAACATAGAAAATAGGAGCAGGAGTAGGCCATCTGGCCCTTTGAGCCAGCACCACCATTCAATATGATCATGACTGATCATCCACAATCAGTATTCTCATTAACTCCCCCCATATCCATTGATTCTATTAGCCCTAAGAGCTAAATCTGACTCTGTTGAAAACATCCAATAAATTGGCTTCCACTGCCTTCTGTGCCAGAGAATTCCACACATTTACAACTCTCTGGTTGGAAAGGTTTCCCCTCATCTCAGTCCTAAATGGCGTCTCCCTTATTCTCACTGGGTTACTTACATGTTGCTGCAGATATGACTCATGTATCTGTAAATATGCTCCTAAAGCTTACCCCACTTAATCTAGGGTTACACAAAAAGCTGGAGAAACTCAGCGGGTGCAGCAGCATCTAAGGAGTGAAGGAGATAGGCGACGTTTCGGGTCGAGACCCTTCTTCAGACTTCACCCCGACTCCCCACTTAATCTAGTTCAGTAAAAACACTGAGTCAAGCACTGGAACAACTAAACTATATTTTTGAACGAATAACAAACCCCCTATACGATACCTAAACCACTGCGGGCTCGATCCTTGTCTCTGCCTGGCCAAGCCCTTCAGCCTCGTGCAAGCAGACACTACCAAAAGATCACGCAGTCCCAAGCGTCCTTCCAGAAGATCAACTACGATCCAAGTGGGGGCTACAAGCCAATTACATATGTTGATTACATTAAAGTATTATTGACAGCCCCCAACCCAATTACAAAGAGTCTCAAACAATGTTTCTCCAGAAGCTTCTGGAAGGAAGTCAGTTAACTGAATAATGCAACATTTACCCTGGCAGTACAAACAATTCAGCCAGGGCTTCACACTTTGGTCAATCACCAAAGAGCAGGGCAACTGTCTTGCAACATTATTTACATTATTTACAAACCCTTTGCAGCAAAGCAATGTATTTATAACACCTAGAAGTTTATTTGCATGGTCCTCATACATATTATCAATTGAGAGGACATCTGGATCTTTCCCCACCCTGCATATCAATCTAGGGCTCAGACTGGCCGGCGCCATCCACAGCCTGTCATTTTCCACAGACAAAGGTTAAGCAAATCTTACAAATGCAGGGATCCTCCATTTTACAGTGTCTTCAATTTGGTCAATAGTAACATCTCCAGGGTGGACTTTAAATTTACCACCTTCTAATTTCATTTAGTATCAATAACTGAGCCAGGCAGTGGGTCCGAAGAAGTCTTGTGAAACGCCAGCTCCGTGGGCTGAGCGGCCTGTTTCCATGCTGTTTCTCTGTATGACTGTGAATATACACAACACTTAGAGTGAGCATTAATCAATATTTACCCTGGAGTACATCTTTCCCTGTATCCCCTATCCCTTAGGGGCCCACTGTAAATGTGATGTCTAATATCATTGATCAGGTTAACTTGTGCTGGAGTTAAAGCAGGAAACTAGCTGGACCAGAGGGAACAGAAGTCTTTAAAGGAAAAGTTTTAAATTCACTGTGGAACGTTGGGGTGGATATCTTCCTCTCACTCTGAAAATGAGGATTTGTGTATATTAAGCTCTCAGCCAAGCTCCTATTGTGTCGAGACCCTCAGCGCAAGCATGCTCACATTATGTATTCACAGATTATAAACTCGGAGAGCAAAGAAGCCTTTCTCGCTGTGGGTTGGGACATGGTAATCCCCTACTCTTCAGCATTCACTCTATGCCTTGTTCGTGTATGAAAGAGAAATGCTAAAAAAATCAAAGGAGAAAGAGCTGGTGACAATGAACGCGGAAGACTTGCAATTCTGGGCAGTCATGGCAGTAAAATGGAATTACCTATGAGATGATTGTGTGTTTTAGAAGATAACGCAGAGCTTGATAAGGTCTTAGCGAGACATTTTTAATGAATTCTTGGATCCTGTGCACTGTTGCAAACCAGTGAACATTAGGCCACATTTGTGAATTATTGATTTAGGGTTTTTATACATAGTGCAATATCAGTCCTTTGGGCAGTTAAGATGCTCAGCACAACCAGAAAATTAAATAAAAAATCTGTAAGAATTGAGGAGGTTTAATATATTATTCCATAGAGTAGCAATGTTGCTACAAAAACCCATTTTGTACGAATGCCAAAGTACTAAGCTAAATCCAATCTGAATAATAAATTTTACAATTGTTTACAGAATAACGCACGTTAAATTATTAACAAAATCTAGATTAAATCTATAAAAGGCTAAAAATTCATCAAATATTGATAAGAGTTTTGGGATTGAAAGACTGATCTATTTTATGTTTTCAATAAAATGTTAATGGTAATGTCACCTTAAAGCACACACAACTGATAGGGTTGATGACATTTTACAATAATTATATGAAAAAGATGTTCAGTTTATTTGACATAAATATTGTATTATGAATATTTTAAGAAACAGAAGGGGCAACATCCCCTACTCTGTACATCCTGCCCTCTGCCCATCCCCTGCAGATGCTGAATGTTAAACAGTTTAGTGGTCTTTAAAAGCCAAAGAGTTTCTCCCTAATGATTAGATTTAAAAAATGAACTTTTAATTGCTTAATAATTAGCATTTCTGTAGGGAGAGATTAAACTCCCACTGGGTTATTTGCCGAGCATAACGCGGCTCTCAATTTTGCATTCTGAACAGACCTAGACTGCTTGCCGACTTGTGGTAGCAGTATCTTTTATTTTTCCCAGGGGTTGCTGACAAAAGTCTGCTTTTTTTCATTCATGTTGCATTTCAACCAAGTTTGGAAATGCCAGGCAGACAATCCAGAGCTTTTGGAAAGCTGAGATTTCTTTGCCACTTTGTTTCAAGTTTATTTTTGCAGTTGGCTTCGACTGCACTCCATTCATGTTTCATTCATGTTCCATTTCAACCAAGCTTGAAAATGCCAGGCAGACAACCCCGTGCCTTTGGAAAGCTGAGGGTTCTTTGCCAGTTTGTTTCAAGTTTATTTTTGCAGTCGGCTTATGCTGCACTCCATAGTTTTTTTGTTTGCAGGCCTCTGATGTGACTAACTCAACCTGGCCCGCAGTTTCAGAGGCGTCAGCGAGTGTCTGTACATCACTCATGTGCTCATTCATCATACATGGGGCCTCTATACTGCGGTGAGCTCTGCACAGCTTTCAGTTACAGACAACAATTCAAATGAAACCGACTCACTTCTCAAATATTGTTCACACACGTCGCGCACTTTCTGGAGAAGGCAACTGAAAAGCTGTCGTGTCACTTTCCATCTGTGAAGCCAATTGTACAGCACCAAATGTAGTCTTCGGGCACCACTGATTAACTAACGGCAGAGAATAGAAATTCAACCTGGAGTCAGCTAGTGGCACGTTGTACAGGCTTGTAAGTTAATTGTGTTTTGGTAAAAATTATGTGTGGAGGATAGTGCTGGTGTTCAGGGATAACGGGTCAGCGCAGACTTGGTGGGCCAAAGGGCCTGTTACCATTGTATCTCCAGGGTAAGCTCAGCTGGTTTGGAAGGTTTAAATATTACACTGTTTTATCCACTAAGCTGTTTACATTTTTAAATTAAAATACGTTGTTTGAAAAGATGGAAGTGAGTGTTGAGGGCTTCGCGCCAAATGGTTCAATGGCACTTTATTGTCACATGTACCGAGATACAGTGAAATTATTTGTTTTGCATTCATTTTGAATTATGCAATCAAACTATACATGGTTACAACCATAAGTTGAAAAATACAATGATTGTAGTGACTTCAGGGCTACCAACTCTCACGCATTGAGCGTGAGACTAACGCATTTGAGGAAATTCTCATGCCCTCACGCTGATGACAGAAGTTCTCACACTCAAGAAAAGATTTTAAAAAATATATGAATAAATAAATAAAGTCACACTCCTCCACACTCACCAATGGGAATAGTTTTTTGTCGGTGGGTTCCCCTTAAAGAACGATTGGCTTAAACCCATCGCACACGATTTAAAATGGCAATGTAGACAAAAATGCTGGAGAAACTCAGCGGGTGAGGCAGCATCTATGTCTGACTTTGACCCTTCTTCACACTAAAGCATTTCTCCAGCATTTTTGTCCACCGCTCTGTAGATGCTGCCTCACCCGTATTCACATTCCCGTGCAGATGGTGTGAGAGGTGAGACGCGGCGGTGGTCCCAGCACTGACCCCCCGCCCCCCCCCCCCCCACCCCACACAGGCACCGCTCACACCTCCCATCCTCACCTGCAGCGGCTCTGTGGCCGTCGGCCGCTCTGTCCACACCGCATGGAGTGGCCAGGAGCGGACCGGGTGTCGGTGCCATCTCCGGAGCCGTGGGAATGAATCTCGGGCTATAGCTTCACTCCGATGGCCGCCCCAGGGTATCTGTCCCTCACCTCCTCCGGACCCCAGGTTCTCTGTCCCTCATCTCCCCCAGACCCCCGTGTCATTGACCCTCACCTCTCCTGGACCCCAGCTGGACACAGAGCATCTAGGCCGGCCCGCATTCCCGGGGAGGGGGGGAGAGAGCGAAAGTCTCCGCTCACTCCGGGTGTTTTCGCCGCTTCACTGACACACACTCTCACGCACAACCTAACACACACCCTTACACACAACCTAACACACACTCTCACACACAACCTAACACACACACTGGCACACACAAAGTTGAAAGGGTTATGGGCCAAATGCAGATAAATGGGACTAGTTTAGATGGGGCATCTTGATCTGCATGGACAGGTTTGGATGAAGGGCCTGTGACACACTGTAGAAAGGGTGCAATTGCTCTGGAGATGATCAAGGGGAGATTTATGAATATATTGGCGGGGCTGGAAATTTTTTTTCACTTTGACGAAAGATTTGATAACTGGGATTGTATTCTCTGTAGCAACGGAGGTGAAGAAAATACTTAGTTGAGGTGAATAATATTATGAGAATAGGATCTGTTTCGTTTAACAAAGACTGTAAGAAGGAACTGCAGATGGTGGCTTAAACTGAAGATAGACACTAAAAGCTGGAATAACTCAGTAGGACAGGCAGCATCTCTGGAGAGAAAGAATAGGTGATGTTTCGGGTTGAGACCTTCAGACTGAAGAGGTTGAAAACCAGCCATAAAACACAATGACTGGAGATGTGTGTTATCCAACTAAGGGCAGGAATTACAATCATGTGTTCATCTTTATTGACGTGACACCATAATAAATATATTACAGAAAAACAAATTTAATGGGGTGGCACGGTGGTGCAGCGGTAGAGTTGCTGTCTTGCAGCACCACAGACCCAGATTTGATCCTGACTATGGGTGCTGTCTGTACAGTATTTGTACATTCTCCTTATGACCACATGGTTTTCTCTGGATATTCCGGTTTCTCCCACATCCGAAAGAAGTGCAGGTTGGTAGGTTAATTGGCTTCTGTCCGTGGCGTGTAGGATACAACTGGCCTAAGGTAGATTGCTGGTCGGTGTGGAAGGTGGGCAGAAGGGCCTGTTTCCATATATATGTTTTACATATATATCTTAATTTCATTGAACCATATACGGTTGAATGTGTAGCATTACTTTCATCTTGTTTCCATAGTCAAAGGGTAAGGTTGATTGATTTATTTGTGCAGAACAGTGATGGAAGTCCAACTCCTCTTGCCTTGTTTCTAGGTTTTGTGTTTCTCTCTCTATATATATATATGCATAACAGCATGAATTATAATCTGATTTCCATACATGCATATACTGTCATTCATGTGCTGCACCTGTTGATCAGAGCCTGGCTCTACTGTGGAATGTAGTTAGGAATGTAATTTAGCCTAACCGTATTCATACCTAATCCAATTTGAAGCATAAATGTTGCATTGAAGTGTAAGTTAAAAGACTCGCAACAGTATGCACCAGATTACACAATTTCAAGCTGAAAAATCCAAAAGCTCCCTACCAACCACACCCCCCCCCCCCCCTCCGCTCAGTCACTACGCCCCCTCGCAATTTCTCACTCTCAACTCTCACCCAATGTTGGCAGCCCTGTGACTTCATTGTGGTAATTCAGAAAGAGTCACCACATTTCCAGCACCTTTCAAGCTCTTACAAGTATAAAGTCTTATTTTGGCCTTAGAGGCCATTGTCCTGGCAGTGGCATTGAGTCGGTGTTGCAGGCATCAGTCTGCCCTGGCTATGCTGTTAATGTTCTCCACTGCTGTTCCACCGCTCTGTGCCACTGCAGACCTGGGATTCTGTAGGGCCTCCAGTGTGGCGTCCAAAGCACACCATCCTCCAGCTGCTGCAGGGCCTCCAGTGGCCACTCCACGGACTCATCGACCCACCAATGTGCCATCTCCTTCCCTCCTCTAGCCACCGCCGAGCCTCCATGTAGGCATTGCAGGAAAAATGTTCCCGATTGCAGGTAATATGTTCCGGATGTTGGGGGAGTCCAGAACCAGGGGTCACAGCTTAAGAATAAGGTGCAGGCCATTTAGGACTGAGATGAGGAAAACCATCTGTGGAATTCTCTGCCACAGAAGGCAGTGGAGGCCAATTCACTGGATATTTTCAGGAGAGAGTTAGATAGAGCTCTGAGGGCTAACGGAATCAAGGGATATGGGGAGAAAGCAGGAACGGGGTAGTGATTTAGGAAGATCAGCCATGATCATATTGAATGGCGGTGCTGGCTAGAGGGGATGGCCTACTCCTACACCTATGTTTCTATGTACTGCGACGCCTCCAGCAGATTACCTCATAACCCTTAGAGACCCTCTGAGGGCACAGTAGGCAAGTCTACAGCCCGCATTTCGACCCAGATCTTCTCCTCCATCCATCACCGCAGATACAGCACCTTCACAACATTTATTAAAACCTTCTATTAAAAATGTACTTGATTAAAAATTATTGCGATGTTTAAATGGGTTGACCAACAAAACTGTGCATGCATATAGATAGCTCTAATGTATAGAATTTCCCCAAGGGAGAAAGATAGACACACTGCGTTAAAAAATGGAAAAGCAAAAATCAACAAGAGGGTTTCAGTATAGGAGTAGAGAGGTTCTTCTACAGTTGTAGAGGGCTCTGGTGAGACTGCATCTGGAGCATTGCATACAGTTTTGGTCTCCTAATTTGAGGAAGGACATCCTTGTGATTGAGGCAGTGCAGCGTAGGTTCGCGACATTGATCCCTGGGATGGTGGGGCTGTCATATGAGGAAAGATTAGTAAGACTAGGCTTGTATTCACTGGAGTTTAGAAGGATGAGGGGATATTTTATGGAAACATATAAAATTATAAAAGTACTGGACAGGCTAGATGCAGGGAAGGTGTTCCAAATGGATTTATGCCTGGAAGGTCATGTTTGACTAATCTTCTTGAATTTTTTGAAGAGGTTACTAGGGAAATTGACGAGGGTAAAGCAGTGGATGTTGTCTGTATGGACTTCAGTAAGGCCTTTGACAAGGTTTCTCATGGAAGGTTGGTTAAGAAGGTTCAACTGTTGGGTATAAATGCAGGAATAGCAAGATGGATTCAACAGTGGCTGAATGGGAGAAGCCAGAGGGTAATGGTGGATGGCTGTTTGTCGGGTTGGAGGCAGGTGACTAGTGGGGTGCCTCAGGGATCTGTGTTGGGTCCTTTGTTGTTTGTCCTGTACATCAATGATCTGGATGAAGGGGTGGTAAATTGGATTAGTAAGTATGCAGATGATACCAAGATAGGGGGTGTTGTGGATAATGAAGAGGATTTCCAAAGTCCACAGAGTGATTTAGGCCAGTTGGAAAAATGGGCTGAAAGATGGCAGATGGAGTTTAATGCTGATAAATGTGAGGTGCTAGACCTTGGTAGGACAAATCAAAATAGGACGTACATGGTAAACGGTAGGGAATTGAAGAATACAGTTGAACAGAGGGATCTGGGAATAACCGTGCATAGTTCCTTGAAGGTGGAATCTCATACAGATAGGGTGGTAAAAAAAGCTTTTGGTATGCTAGGCTTTATAAATCAGAGCATTGAGTATAGAAGCTGGGATGTAATGTTAAAATTGTACAAGGCATTGGTGAGACCAAATCTGGAGTATGGTGTACAATTTTGGTCGCCCAATTATAGGAAGGATGTCAACAAAATAGAGAGGGTACAGAGGAGATTTACTAGAATGTTGCCTGGGTTTCAACAGCTAAGTTACAGAGATAGGTTGAATAAGTTAGGTCTTTATTCTCTGGAGCGCAGAAGGTTAAGGGGGGACTTGATAGAGGTCTTTAAAATGATGAGAGGGATAGACAGAGTTGATGTGGACAAGCTTTTCCCTATGAGAATAGGGAAGATTCAAACAAGAGGACATGACTTTAGAATTAAGGGACAGAGGTTTAGGGGTAACATGAGGGGGAACTTCTTTACTCAGAGAGTGGCAGCGGTGTGGAATGAGCTTCCAGTGGAAGTGGTGGCGGCAGGTTCGTTGGTATCATTTAAAAATAAATTGGATAGGCATATGGATGAGAAGGGTATGGAGGGTTATGGTATGAGTGCAGGCAGGTGGGACTAAGGGAAAAAAGTTGTTCGGCATGGACTTGAAGGGCCAAAATGGCCTGTTTCCGTGCTGTAATTGTTATATGGTTAAATGTTGGGTGCGTTCAGAACAAGGGGCCACAGTCTTAGAATAAAGGGGAGGCCATTTAAGGCTGAGGTGAGAAAAAACTTTTTCACCCAGAGAGTTGTGAATTTGTGGAATTCCCTGCTACAGAGGGCAGTGGAGGCCAAATCACTGGATGGATTTAAGAGAGAGTTAGATAGAGTTCTAGGGGCTAGTGGAGTCAATGGGATATGGGGAGAAGGCAGGCACGGGTTATTGATAGGGGAAGATTAGCCATGATCGCAATGAATGGCGGTGTTGGCTCGAAGGGCCAAATGGCCTCCTCCTGCACCTATTTTCTATGTTTCTATGTTTCTCTGTTTCAAATGCCAGAAATCTGAAATAAAAACAAAAATAGCTTGAAATGCACAGCAAGTTCGGCAGCATCTGTGGACATCCTTTCTATGCCTTAGATAACAGGTCCTTGGAGATGCTTCGATAAGTATTTAAAATCATGAGAGGTATAGAAAGGATGAATAGTGTGAATCTTTTTCCCAGAATGGCAAAATCAAATACGAGAGGGCATGGCTTTAAGGTGAGAGGTGCAAAATTTACAGGAGATGTGAGGGCCAAGTCTTTTTACACAGAGGATGGTGAGTGCCTGGAATGCACTATTGGAGGTGGTGGTTCAGACAGACACATAGTGACATTTAAGGGATTGGAATGAATTATGTGTGGGCGGATGAGAGTTGGTCTTGGCATCATGTTCACCACAGACATTGTGGGCTGAAGGGCCTGTTCCTACACTGGGCTGTTCTATGTTCCTAGAGTTTGAGGACAAAGACCCTTTGTTAGAGTTTACATCTAGAAATGTTAACTTAGCTTCACATGCTCCATCTGGGGGTTTCCAACACTTTCTGTTTTCCTTATATCTCCGGATGGAAGTTCACTCCAATAATTCCACAAAACAAAATTGATCACATTACGGTATGCTTCAGTGTCCACCAGGAAGTGTGTCTCTTCATTTATTGGTTAGATTTTTGTAAACCAATTTCTTTAACACAAAACTACAAAATTAAGATAACATTACTGAACATGCAAAATGTACCTGCAATGAGATTTCCAGATTTGACTGTTCATTTATTTACAAAAATGTACTCACAGAACAACCATGTTTTACTAGCATTGGTATTTGCTATTTAAAACTAATGGTATTCAGTCTCCACTGAGTACTCCGATACGTTTCCATTATAAAGATAAGTCAATGAATAGTGGCTTTTGTTCAGCTTCTTGGATCTCTCCAGGCTGCTTTTGATGATCTCTGCCACGTCTCATGGTTTGCTTATTAGCGAAATTGGACAAATTCCAGAAACAAAGAGAGAAGACTTTTCCTTCAGCCTGCATGAGTAGGCAGAGTGGGCATGGGCATGTGTTCACATTACACGCATCCTCAATTCACCTACCATTCATGTCCTTACGAGTCCTCCCTGGCATTTTCCTACCAGAAGTACCTGGAAGGTGTCTGTTGACCCTTGCATAAAAAGCAGCTACTACTGTTCTCTCTCAGCCTGCCCATATTCTATGACCCCTGAGATCACACTGCCACTTCACCTCCGGACATCCACTTCTGATCTGATGTTATACTTGTAACACTACAGCAAGAGTCCAGTCAGCCCATTGACTGCAAGCCAGCTCCCAGGGGACCAAACCATACTGAACCATTCTCCCTCTCCTTGTTTCCCTGCACCACTACAAAATATTCACACTTGCACATGCCTGCCAACATCCTTTCATTCTTTTTTACCATTAACATACTCAAGGAGCCAAATAACTTACCAACAATTGTAGTTCTTCACCTTGATGGAACTTTCACAAACTGTGTTTGCCATAAAATAATACAGCATAGAAACAGGCCCTTTGGCACAACTTGCCCATACCGACCAACATGTCCACAATGCTGTCATTAATTTTAAAATAATGACTTGGGGGAATTTCTAGCCATCAAGTTATGATGTGAATTGAAGCTTCTTCCAATAATTTTTTTTCTCTGAAAATGATTTCTCAAGGTAAAGAGAGGGAAGTAGAGGTTTAAGGAGATTAACAAAAAAAAAAGGCTAAGGCAGAGAGCAGAGCTGTGGAAAATTTCTCTTGAGTATTTAGTTCATGCATTTAATTGTTTAAAACCTTGAGGAGATACAAGCAGCAAAGCACGAGGACTGTAGAAAAAACAAGATGAACTGCGTTATCAACGAAAAGCAGGTTTTCCATTGCCTAATGCATGCTTCAACAAACATTAGATAGTCATAGAAATTACATTGACAAAGGATGCTTTTTTGGTTTATTGTGGCTAAACTAATTCTAGATGCTGCAAGTGGAGCTGTCTCATTTTCCTTTCATTAAAAGATACAATTTTCCCATATACATTTTTTTTCAAATCAAATATTCTGGAAAGGATTTTATATATTTTTCTCTGATGGTCAACCATCAGAGAATACAAGGCAAACTCCCATAATCCTTTTAGATGCTTTTTTAAAATAAACCTTTCAAGCATAATCAGGAATCTTTGCAATTTTGAAAACAGTCCCCCCCCCCCCCAAAGAAAAATAATCTAGTGTTATTAGATAGTTTGAAACAGTCCTTAAAGGTTCACAGTGAATATTAGCTGTAAATCGATGGCTCATATTCTTTCCTTGACAGCATGACGAAAAGCGCAATGGATTTTGTGGAGACTTGTTGCCGTTTCCCTGCATTACTGTTGATATTTTACTGCCCAAACAAAGTGACTGGGATTTCCCTCTGGGTGGAAACTCCAAAGCTGTGGTCAGAGTTTGCTGCCAATTCAGAATGTGCTGCGACACGTGACTTCACAAGGAATTCAATAAATTATTGTAAAAGTTGCAACAATTCTCCAATACTTGTAGCGTGAAATCTGAACAAGGATTGATTAGATGTTGACTTGCTACATTGCTGGTGAATAGATGTAAAATACTGTGGATTTTTGATTGTAGCATGAAAGTGTATAATGTCCCAACGTATTATGGACAGTGACATTATAATGTAATTATTGATAATAATAATTGGGACAGGGTTCCTGAATGGGGCCCATTCTTTTGAGAATCTTTGGGGTGGCAGCGGTAGAGTTGCTGCTTTACAGCGCCATAGAGCCGGGTTCATTCCTGATTATGGGTGTTGTCCGTACGGAGTTTGTAAGCTTCCTCTGTGACCGCGTGCTTTTTCTCCGAGTGCTCCGGTTTCCTCCTACATTCTAAAGACGTACAGATTTGAAAGTTAATTGGCCTCTTCAAATTGTAAATTGTGCCTATTGTGTAAGATCTGGTCGGCGCAAACGTGGAGGGCTGAAGGGCCTGTTTCCACGCTGAATCTCGAATATCTAAACATTTCCAGTCTTCATTGTTTTGTATTTCTGCTCATTATTGTCAAAACATTGTAACTAAGGCAATAATTAACACTGTGCCATTGAAAATGCCAAGTGTGAGTTCCAGACTAACCATATAACCATATAACAATTACAGCACGAAAACAGGCCCTCTCGGCCCTTCCAGTCCGTGCCAAACATTTATTTTCCCCTAGTCCCATCTATCTGCACTCAGACCATACCCCTCCATTCCCTTCCCGTCCAACTAAGCTGGAGATAAGCTGGAGGTATTCAATATTCAGGAAGTATAGACAGAAAGGAAGAGGAGGTGGGGTGGCATTGCTGGTTAAAGAAGAGATTAATGCAATAGCAAGGAGAGGTGTTGGGTTGTAGAATCGGTATGGGTAGAACTGTGAAATAGCCAAGGGCAGGAAACTGCTTGTTGCTACCACCAAGCAGCAGTAGGGAGGTTGGGGATAGCATCAAGCAGGAAATTAGGGATGCGTGTAGCAAAGGTACAGCAGTTATCATGGGTGACTTTAATCTACATATAGATTAGGCCAACTAAATTGGTAGCAGTGCTGAGGAGGAGAATTTCCTGGAATGTATACGGGATGGGTTTTTTAAACCAATATGTAGAAGAAGCGACTAGAAGGCAGGCCATCGTACTGGGTATTGTGTAATGTGGAAGGATTAGTTAGCAATCTTGTTTTGCAGAGCCCCTTGGGCAACAGTGACCATAATATGGTGGATTTCTACATTAGGATGGAGAGTGACATGGTGTATTCAGAGACTTAGGTCCTAAACTTAAAGAAAGGAGACCTGAAGGTATGAGATGGGAATTGGTTAGGATATACTGGCAAATAATGCTTAAAAGGTTAGGGTGGAGATGCAATGGCAAAGATTTAAATACCGCATGGATGAACTCCAAAATTTGTTCATCCCTGTCTGGTGAAAAAAATAAAACGGGGAAGGCGGCTCAACCGTGGCTAACAAGGACAAGGAAATTAAGGACAGTGTTAAATCCAAGGAAAAGGCATATAAAGGCCAGAGGAAGAAGCAAACCATAAGACTGGAAGAAAGTTAGAATTGAACAGAGGAGGACCAAGGGGTTAATTAAGAGGGGGAAAAAAGAACACAATATAAAGCTTGCAGGGAATATACAAACTGACCCTAAAAGCTTTGTTACATATGTAAAAAGGAAAGGATTAGTAGGTCCCTTACAATCTGAGACAGGTAAATGTATAATGAGGAACAAAGAAATAGCAGAACAGTTAAAGGAGTACTTTGGTTCTGTCTTCACTAAAGGGCCTGTCCCACTTGGCGATTTTTTTCAGCATCATTCACTGATGTATCAGGTCACCGAAAAATACGCGGGGTGATGCGGCGTGATGTCGTATAACGCGGCGTAATGACGTATGATGCGGCGGTGATGCGGCGTGATGCGGCGTGATGACGTGTGATGCGGCGGTGAGGCGGCGTGATGACGTATGATGCGGCGGTGATGCGGCGTGATGACGTATGATGCGGCAGTGATGCGGCGTGATGACGCATGATGCGGCGGTGAGGCGGCGTGATGACGCATGACGCACCGTGTTTTTTCAAGTGTCGCAAAAATTGTTTGTCGCCGCTGGAATTTGAAATGTTCCAAATCTTTTGGTGACACTGATATGAAGCTGGCAAAATCGCCAAGTGGGACAGGCCCTTAAGGAAGACACAAACAATATCCCAGAAATACTAGGGGACCGAGGATCTAGTGGGAGGGAGGAACTGAAGAGAATCCACATTAGTCCGGAAATGGTGTCAGGTCAACTGTCGGGACTGAAGGCAGATAAATCCCCAGGAATGCATCTCAGAGTACTCAATGAGGTGGCCCTAGAAATCGTGGATTAATTTGTGATAATTTTCCAATGTTCTCGCGACTCTGGATCAGTTCCTGTGGACTGGAGGGTAGCCAATTCCACTTTTTATGAAAGGAGGGAGAGAGAAAATGGGGAATTATAGACCAGTTAGCCTTACATCAGTAGTTGGGAAGATGCTTGAGTCGATTGTTAAAGATGCTATAGCAGCACATTTGGAAAGCAGTGATAGAATCGATCAAAGTCAGCATGGATTTATGTAGGGGAAATCATGCTTGACTAATCTTCTCTAATTTTTTGAGGATGTAACAAGTAGAATGGATAAGGGAGAGCCAGTGGATGTGGTGTATCTGGACTTTCAAAGAGCCTTTGACTAGGTCCCACACAAAAGATTAGTGTGCAAAATTAGAGTACAAGGTGTTGGGAGAAGGGTATTGACATGGATAGAGAACTGGTTGGCAGACAGGAAGCAATGAGTAGGAATTAACGGGTCCTTTTCAGAATGGCAGGCAGTGACTAGTGGGGTGTCGCAAGGCTCGGTGCAGGGACCCCTGTTATTTACAATATATAGTAACAATTTAGACGAGGGAATTAATTGTGACATCTCCATGTTTGCGGATGGCAATGTGAGCTGCAATGAGGATGCTAGGAGGCTGGAGGGTGACTTGGATAGATTGGGTGAGTGGGCAGATGCATGCCAGATGCAGTACAATGTGGATGAATGTGAGGTTATCCACTTTGATGGCAAGAACATGAAGGCAGATTATTATCTGAATGGTGTCAAATTAGGAATAGGGGAATTGCAACGAGACCTGGGTGTGCTTGTACATCAGTCACTGAAAGTAAGTATGCAGGTACAGCAGACAGTGAAGAAAGGTAATGGCATGTTGGCCTTCATTGCAAAAGGATTTGAGTTTAGGAGCAAGGGGGTCCTACTACTGTTGTACAAGGTCCTGGTGAGACCGCACCTGGAGTATTGTGTGCAATTTTGGTCTCCTAATTTGAAGAATAATAATTTGGTATGGAGGGAGTCCAGCAAAGGTTCACCAGGTTAATTCCCAGGATGGCGGGACTGACGTGTGATGAAAGAATGGGTCAACTGGGCTTGCATTCACTGGAATTTAGAAAGATGAGAGGGGATTTCTATAGAAACATATAACATTCTTAAACGATTGAACAGGCTAGATGCAGGAAAATGTTTCCAATGTTAGGGAAGACAAGAACCAGGGGTCACATTTTAAGTATAAGGGATAGGCCATTTAGGACTGCAATTAAATTTGATAAGGGAACTTGAGGTTAAGGAGCAATCAGGAGGTAGTGACCATAATATGGTAAGTTTTAATCTACAATTTGAGAGGGAGAAGGGTAAATCGAAGGTGTGAGTGTTACAGTTGAACAAAGGGGACTATGGAGCCATGTGCACGAAACTGGCCAAAGTTGACTGGAAAGATACCCCAGCAGGGATGACAGTGGAAAAATAATGGCAGGTATTTCTGTGAATAATACAGAAGGTGCAGGATCAGTTCATGCCAAAAAGGAAGAAAGATTTCAAGGGGAGTAAGGGGCGACTGTGGCTGACAAGGGAAGTTAGGGACAGCATAAAAATAAAAGGGATGTACAACGTAGCAAAGATGAGTGGGACGCAAGAGGATTGGGTAATGTTTAAAGAGCAACAGACGATAACTAAAAGGGCAATACAGGGAGAAAAGTTGAGGTACGAAGGTAAGCTAGCCAAGAATATAGGAGGATAGTAAAAGCTTCTTTAGGTATGTGAAGAGGAAAAAAAATAGTTAAGACAAAAGTTGGACGCATGAAGACTGAAAAAGATGAATTTATTAGGGGGAACAAGGAAATGGCAGATCAGTTGAACAGGTACTTTGGATCCGTCTTCACTAAGGAGGACACAAATAATCTTCCTGATGTACATTTGGATAGCAGTAACAGGATCGGTCCGAGTTAGCATGGATTTACGAAGGGGAAATCATGCCTGACTAATCTTCTGGAATTTTTTGAGAATGTAACTAGGAAAATGGACAAGGGAGAGCCAGTGGATGTAGTGTACATGGACTGGCATTTGATAAGGTCCCACATAGGAGATTAATTGGAAAAATTAGGGCACATGTTATTGGGGCTACAGTGCTGACATGGGTAGAAAATTGGTTGGCAGACAGGAAACAAAGAGTAGGAATTAACGAGTCCCTTTTAGAATGGCAGGCAGTGACTAGTGGGGTACCGCAAGGCTCGGTTCTGGGACCGCAGCTATTTACAATATACATCAATGATTTAGATGAAGGGATTCAAAGTAACATTCGCAAATTTGCAGATGACACAAAGCTGGCTGGCAGTGTGAACTATGAGGAGGATGCTATAAGACTGCAGGGGGACTTGGACAGGTTGGTTGAATGGGCAGATACATGGCAGATGCAGTTTAATGTGGATAAATGTGAGGTTATCCACTTTGGTAGCAAAAACAGGAAGGCAGATTGTTATCTGAATGGTGTCAAGTTGGGAAAAGAGAAAGTGCAATGGGATCAGGGGGTCCTTGTTCATCAGTCAATGAAAGTAAGCATGCAGGTACAGCAGGCAGTGAAGAAAGCGAATGGCATGTTGGCCTTCATAACAAGAGGAGTTGGCTATAGGAGCAAAGAGGTCCTTCTGGAGTTGTACAGGGCCCTAGTGAGACCGCACCTGGAGTTTTGGTCCCCTAATTTGCGGACCGACATTCTTGCTTTTGAGTGAGTGCAGCATAGGTTTATAAGGTTAATTCCCGGGATGGCGGGACTGTCATATGCTGAGGGAATGGAGCGGCTGAACTTGTATACTCTGGAATTTAGAAGGATGAGAAAGGATCTTATTCATGTTGGGGAGTCCAGAACCAGGGGCCACAGTTTAAGAATAAGGGGTAAGCCATTTAGAACGGAGATGAGGAAACATTTTTTTCACACAGAGAGTTGAGTCTGTGGAATTCTCTGCCTCAGAGGGCAGTGGAGGCCGGTTCTCTGGATACTTTCTAGAGAGAGCTAGATAGGGCTCTTTAAGATAGGGAAGTCAGGGGACATGGGGATAAGGCAGGAACGTGGTACTGATTGGGGATAATCAGCCATGATCATATTGAATGGCGGTGCTGGCTCGAAAGGCCGATTGGCCTACTCCTGCACCTATTGTCTATTGAGATGAGGAGAGTTGTGAATCTGTGGAATTCTCTGCCACAGAAGGCAGTGGATGCCAATTCACTGGATCAAAGTCAAAGTCAAAGTCAAATTTATTAGTGAAATGAATTTGCCAGCAGCGATACACTTAAAAAAAAACCAGACAATACACAATAGAATTTAACACAAACATCCACCACAGCATTCTTCACTGTGGTGGAACGCAACAATTTTGAGTTAATCCTCTTCCTTTGTTCATCCGTGGTCGGGGCCATAAAACCTCCGTAGTCGTCGCTAAGGACGGCCGGATGTACAGGCCCTCAAGTCGGGTTGATCTAAACTCCGACATCAGGACGTTTGAACAGACTACGCGGCTTGGAGCACCCGAATCGGCACTTTCCTACCGGAGACTGCGGATTCAGGATGTTATAGGCTGCAGGCTGGCTGTCGTAGCTCTTCTCCGGCGATCCCCGGCAAGGGATTCCAGACTCCGGATGGTAAGTCTACGCCATGCCCGCGGCTAGAAGGTCCGCAGACCACAGCCCCGCGATGCCAAAGTCACCAGGCCAGCGATTGGAGCACTCCTTTCTGGTGACCCCCGGCAAGGGTTCACCCCGCTCCGCGATGGAGAAGTCCACACAGTGCCCACTGCCGAAGCTCTGGGACCGACTCTGGGAAAGGCCACTCCACTCTAAGCTGTTAGGCCACGAGAGGGGAGGCAGAGAGGCAACATGGAAAAAGTCGCCTCTCCGTCGAGGGTGACTGAAGAACGGTTTCCCCCTTTTCCCCCTTTTCCCCTCCACCACCCTCACACAAGACACACCGGAAAACATCCAAAACAAAGACCAAATAAACAAAAAAAGTCTAGATAAAGAACATGCTGCTGGCAGGGCAGCTGACTCGCAGACCCCCCCCCCCCCCCCCCAACCGACCAAGCAGTTTTCAAGAGAAACTTACGATTGAAAAGTAACCATTTTTTTCATCACGAGTATTTTTTCACTCGTGGACAGTTTTCACAGTGTTGAAAAAACGTCACGAGTTTACCGGATTTCCCGAGTACCTAACGTTACTCGTACAAGCCGCTATGGGACATTCACAAACTCCTACGGACCCGCTACGGACATTCTCCGAGTTTGAATCAGGGGAAAACTCGGGAGAACTCTTGATTTACCTCGTACAGTGGGACAGGCCCTTAAGATTTAGCTCTTAGGGTGAAAGAAATCAAGGGATAATGGGAAAAAGCAGGAACGGGGGACTGATTTTAGATGATCAGCCATGATCATATTGAATGGCGGTGCTGGATCGAAGGGCCGAAAGGACAACTCCTGCTCCTATTTTTCTCCGTTTCTATGAGGCTCAAGAGGGATACGTGTTGATTGTGGCAAGGCTTGCATGCTATAAAGAGCTACAATGTAAACGCAATGTAAACGCTGCATTGATGGCAACAATACTAAACAATTCCAAATGAACTCAATGCATTTTACAGCTACTTTGAATGGAAGGTCGGTGGTGGAATGCCACCCTGCCCTGCCAATCATGGATGCGCCTGTACCAATGGTTACTGAGGCAGACGCAAGATTGGCTTTCCTGTGAGTAAATCTGCGGAAAGCAACTGGTCCCTATTGAGTCCGAGGCCACACTCCTCAGTACCTGTATAGATCAGTTGGCAGAATAACTCATAGACATCTTTAACCTCTCATTGCTCCATTCTGCTTCAAAAAGACTACTATCATTTTGATGTCAAAGCAAAGTAAGGTAGCATGCCTTAATGAATACCGTCCAGTGGCTCTGACTCCTTGAAGTGTTTCGAGAGACTGTTGATGGTTCACTTTGACTCCAGCCTCCCAGTCATCCTTGATCCACTGCAGTTTGCTTACCATCGCAACAGGTCGATAGCAGACTCCATTTCCTGGCCCATTATTCATCTCTGGAGCACCTCGACAACAGGGATTCCTACGTTATTTATCGACTTCTTCAACACTGTAATCTCATTGAAACTCATCTCCAAACTCCTGGATCTAGGACTCAGCTCCCCCTCTGTCATTGCATCCTTAACTTTCTGACCCACAGACCTCAATCAGTGACCATAGTATGCTTTCTGTCGGCTTACATCACAGCTTGATTTGGGAACAGTTCTGCCCATAACGACAAGAAATTGCAGTGAGTTGTAGATGAAACCCAGTCTATGAAACACATTAAACTTCCCAGTATTGACACCATGTACACTTCCAGCTGCTCTAGAGAAGCAGCCAACAAAATCAAAGACTCAACCACTGTCCCACGTCGGTCATTCCTCCTTCTCCCTGCTCCTGTCTAGTAGCGCGGCACGGTGGCGCAGTGGTAAAGTTGCTGCCTTACAGCGAATGCAGTGCCGGAGACCCGGGTTCGATCCTGACTACGGGTGCTGTCTGTATGGAGTTTGTACGTTCTCCCCGTGACCTGCGTGGGTTTTCTCCGAGAACTTCGGTTTCCTCCCACACTCCAAAGACGTACAGGGATGTAGGTTAATTGGCTTGGTAAATGTAAAACTTGTCCCTAGCGGGTATAGGATAGTGTTAATGTGCGGGGATCGCTGGTCGTCATGGACCCGGTGGGCCGAATGGGCCTGTTTTTGCGTTGTATCCCTAAAACAAAACTAAACAAAAAGAAGATACAGAAGCTGGAAAGCACAGGATTAGTAAGATTGAACGAGAACTTACCAGTTCGAAGGTTGATCGTTATTTCATGAGGAGTCGCGGTGAGGGATTTCGTGAAGAGCCCGCCGGCGCGCATGCTCGACATTCTTCAAAGTAGCGGTGTGGAATCACAGAAAACCAGTAACAGAAATGACTTGGCATAGTAAGATGAAAGAGACTCAAATTACCAGGTGAAGGTGATTGAGGGTTGGGCGTGGAGGGCACGAAATCCCTCACCGCGACTCCTCATGAAATAACGATCAACCTTCAAACTGGTAAGTTCTCGTTCAATCTTACTATTTCATTTCGGAGTCACGTGAGTGACTTCGTGAAGACTTCAAAGCTTCTGTGATTACACGCCCTGGACCACGTCCATGCTGACACACCACTAGCAGGGATGGATGGGAGGAACAAACTTGCTCAAATAGTTCATACTGCAAAACAAGAGCATATTTATTAACAACAAATCAAAACCCCTCAAGCGAGGACACCTCCACGTTCTTGACCTGCATTCAGCACGGCTTCCGTGAACTGTAGAGGAACAGCAACAGGCTTGTTATAAAATCGCTGAAACACAGCTTCATTAGCCCATCCTGCTGTGGCGAGAATATGGTCCATGGGCACCTCCATGACCCTCGCCGCCGACGTCGATGCAGCCCTGGTGGAATGAGACTTGAACACATTAGTGTCGCTACCTGACTTACCCAAGACGACCCGGAGCCACCTGGATATCGTCTGGACTGTCACCCGATGATGAGTCTCTTATGAGTGACAAGCAGGTATCTCTCCATTCCTCTGATGCATGCCGTCACGTTGACATAGTGACGGATATGTGAGGCTAAACACAGCCTGGCATCTGCGGGGTATGCCAGGAACTTCAGCTGCAGCCCTGTGCACCCAGGTCCATGCTGCTTTAGTAGCTCATCAACGAAGAAGACTACTTCTGTAGGGGTAGACATCAGTCTGTCGACACGTAGTTTATGTAGTGTCTGTACCCTCAGTGCTGAAGTCAGCGCTAGTAACATCACCAGCTTCATGGTGAGCTCGTCCAGCTGGAGCCCTTCCATGAGGGACCACGTCCTGAGCAGGGTAAAACGTCCCTGACATCCCAGGTGATATTGCAGCGTGGTGTAGGCAGATTCATATTGAATATACCCCGCATGAGTCTGGACACTAGCCTGTTCGATCCCACCTCAATCTTGAGGTAGAATGACAGCGCGCTCCTGGCGCTGTTGATGGCACTGTAACTTAAGTGTTCATCGTGGTGCAACCCCGCGAGGAATTCCAGGACGTCGGTTATAGCCACGTCATCATACGTGATGCGAGAGCGGCTGCAGTAGGCTTCCCACTTCGTGATATGTGAGCGGTATCTTCGCCTTGTTGACTCTCGACATGACGCCCCAATGGTATCCATGGTCCGAGTTGAGAGGCCGTATTGGGCTAACGGCCTGTGCAAAACCTGCAAGCCAACAAATTTAAATGGCCATGGCAGAGATGTGGCTCCCCTGAGACAGGGTGAGTAACCAATTCTGGGCAACCCTTCAAAAGGACCCAAGGCTCATAGAGCATGTCAAAGACCACCGGATACCACGGCTGTGTAGGCCAGTCGGGTATAATAAGGATGCCCTTGGCTGCATCCATCTGACTCTTTCGTAATACCCGACTGATGAGGCAAAACGGGGGGAATGCATAGAAAAACCAATTCCCCCAGTCCAGCGAGAATGCATCTAGCGCCATAGCCCCAGGATCTGGTTCCCACGAAACGTAGGTTGGTACCTGATGGTTCAACCGGGACGCAAAAAGGTCAATATCCGGTTTCCCAAATTTGGCTGTGATTTTAGTAAAAATTTCAGGATGCAACATCCATTCAATATTGTCATTGAACTTGCGTGACCTGGCGTCCGCCACAGTATTAAGCTCACCTGGCAAATAGGTAGCTGAAATCCAAATGTCTCTCTGAACACACCAGAGCCAAATTGAGTTAGCCAATTTATCACATGAAACTGACCTGGTACCGCCCATATGGTTTAAATATGCCACCGCTGTGGTGTTGTCTATTTGGAGACGGACAGGTGCCCCAAAACCCTTGGAACAATAAGCACGAAGTCCGTGGAATGCTGCAAGTAGCTCCAAATAGTTGATCCCTTGTGACAACAACATAGTAGCCTCAAGGGTATCCCATCTGCCCCCGCAACTAGAGGAATGATCCGTAGCTCCCCAGCCATAAGAGCTCGCATTAGTTTGCAAGTATACCACCGGATTAGCCTCAATGATAGGCTTAAACGAGTTACTAATGTGGCGCACCCACCATCGTAACTCATCCGTCGCTTCAGGCGGCAGCTGCATTGGTCGATCATAATGACCAGTGTGCTGTCTTAACGCAGCGATCTTGGCCCTTTGCAAATTCTGATAATGCAAAGGCCCATATCGGGCTGCCGGAAACAATGCTACAAGTTTGCCAATTACTGCAGCTGTATGACGAATCGATGGTATACCAGTGGTGATTAAACTTTGACACACCTGGGTGACCTCCTCAACCTTATTAGGTGGTATGGTGACCCTCATGCGAATAGAGTCCACCGTAACCCCAGATGATGAATTACCTGGGAGGGGCAGAACTTTGATTTGGCTGGATGGACAATGAATCCCAGCTGCTGAAATAAATTGACTGCAGCTGCAACACCCTGTTGAGCCAATTCCAGGGTGTGGCCCACAATTAAGATATCATCTAAATAGGCCATTACTATATGATGTCGTTAATAAACCATAATTGGCTTCACCAATTTAGTGAATAATCGAGGGGCTGTGGTAAGCCCATTGGGCAAAGCCCTATATTGCCAGAGTTGACCCATCCAGATAAATTTCAGAAACCTCCTATAACTGTTTCAAAGTGTCCATTTTGAAATGAGTATATGTTACAAAAGTATTTAAACTAGTCAGATCAATAATGACCCGACAGCCTCCATCCTTCTTGGGTCGAGTGAATATATTGGAAACAAATTCCACGGCTCATGAACCGTTTTCTCTATCACTCCCTTCTGCTCTAGCCTCAAAATTTCCTTATAGCCTGCTGCCTGTTCTGCAGCAGACAATTTAAATGTACGACCAGGCCTGTGCTGGGATGGAGGAATGTCCCCATTAAGAAACTCAATGCTATGACCCTGAACATTTCGTAACACATACTCATCACCAGTAATATCACCCCATGCACCCAAAAAGAACCGAAGGCGCCCACCAACATGTGAGGTTAGACAAAGAGAAAAGAGAGAACCAGACCGCCTCACCTCCGTGGTTACCGGCGGTCCTTGACACGTGTGGGTGGACATGGAGGTGCTGGGTTGGCTTGAGGGCGCGGCGTCCTCATCTTCCACCAGGGTTTCTGCCGACCTTGTCCTAAAAAAGCCCCCTGGTGCTGGGGCGGTTGGTAACGAGGTGGAGCTGGAGGGTAGGTCCTTGTAGAGGTGCTGGCAGACCCTCGTGGTCGAACAAGCGGAGCTTTCGAGCCCGACGGCGTGGGGGCACTGTGAAAGTGCATGAGTCCCACCGTATTGGCTTGTTCGTCAAGCTCTTTGACCCTCGTCGAGGATCTTCGCCAAAGAGCTGACGGGGCGGCGGCGGTGGTTTGCACAACCCCGCAAACTTAGGGTTGAGCGCCGGGCGGATGCTGCTTTTGCGGAACCCATTGAACTCATGTTGAGTTGCGCACAATAGAGCCAGAGCATCCTCCTGGTCCAAATTTAATTCATCCCCATCAACTGACCGCACAAAGGCGGTAATACCGGCCGGGAGGAGCTTCAGGATCCGCTGAATTTTCAGCTCCTGTTGACGGATAGCCGCACTGATGTTGCCCCATATCGGCGTATTGACCACAGGCACGTTGAGGGAGTTGCAGTTGGATGGAGCCTTGTGACGGCTCATGGCCTGAATGAGAACCTCCTCCTGGAGCTGATGGTTGTTGAGGAAGTCCACTGTGGCTGCCAATTTTGAGTTCGGGGGAAGCCCAGACGAGTATGGGCCCGCGAACTTAGTGGCCACATCGAGAAGGCCCTCCGCTGGTAAATCCGACGGAGGTGGGATGGGATCGACCAAAACCTCCTCTTCCTGCTGCTCCAGGCTGATGGTAGAAGTTGGTGAAACAGCCCTGTGCCTGTCGCTGCTGGACGCTTGCTGCTGTTGACCATGAAGCAGGAGCTCCAGCAGCCGCTCCACCGGTCAATACGCCCTTCACCCTGAACACTCAGGTGGTCGGAGTCCTCCGGCTCTGAAAAATGGCCGGGGCCCCTATCATCGGCCCGCACCTCATCGAGGCCCACCCGGTGCCGGTAGTTGTCGCCATCAGCCGCCGAAGCGAAACTGCGCGATTCCTGCGCGGGCGTGTTCAACCGCCTCCGTTTAGCGGGAGCGGACGCCGCTGCCACTAAGGACACTTGCGGCGTGATGTCGGCACCAGCCGCAGCCTGGATACCTGATGGCCGCGCAGGCTTGCCGGCAGCCCACATCGTGGACCTCGCCGACGCATGGTCTCGCCCACCCATCCATAGGGGGCTCGGCGACCGTGACGAGACCCGACCCAACCGACCCGTCCCGGATTCGAGAGTTGGGGGGCGTCGACTGCCTCACAGCCGCCCCGGGTCCCGCCCTGGAACCTGACCGCCCTCGGCAGCAGGCAAAGCCTTAGCCCCGACAGGGTTAGACTTGCGGGCTCCTGCCCTGCCCCTACTCGGAGGGCTGAGTGAAACGGGCCATGCAGCTGCACGCACCCTTCTGCTCGAGGTCGCCAGCAAGCCTGCTGACGACCTGACTGCCATGGCAGGGTCCTCCTGCGCTGGCGGCACACCACACTCCTGCTCGTCAAACTCCTCCGAACTGTGGTGTGCTGGCGGATCCGGACCTGTAACACAGGGCTTACCGACATTCCCGCCCGTGTCCCGGCCTGCCCGATATCAACGGCTCCGGGACTGCTGACCGGCGACCTCTTTCAGACGTTCTCCAGCCTTTGGAGCTCCCATCCATGTCCTTGCTGCGAAAACAAAGTAACACAACAAGGACCACCAACGCAAGGTAGGATACTTACCTCAGTGGTTCCCTACGAAGGGCTTGCGAGGAGCGCGCTCCACCGCCAGCCGTCGCAGCAACGCGATGCGACGATATGTCGAGCATGCGCGCCGGCGGGCTCTTCACGAAGTCACTCACGTGACTCCGAAATGAAATCAAGAACAGCTTCTTCCCCACCATTATCAGGCTTCTGAACAGTCCGTCCATTAGCTAGGAAACTGTTCAATTCACCTCCACCCCATTGAGAACATCGGGCTTTGTCTAACGAATTGGTCTACAACGTGCTCCAGTGCAGGAAACTATATTCTGCACTCTATACCTTCCCCTTTGCGCTATCCATTTGTACTTGAGTTTGAACTAATTGTATCTGTGCATGATATATCTGATCTGTTTGGCTAGCATGTAAAGCAATACTCTTCACTGTACATTGGTAACAAGTGGCAATAATAAACATGAACCTATTTATGGAAACTCCAGCTTCTTTCAAGGGCAACGTACAGTTGCAAATTTTTGACACATTATTGCAAGATTAACAATGTAAACTGAAACTATATTCCCTTTGCTTCATGGATGATTTTGTCGTTCTCCTTGGCAAAAGTCAGAGTCGATGGTTTACTCAATCTCTGCCTACAACTCCGAATGTGACAGTGGTGTTAATGTTTTGAATATTAATAAGAATCAGTAAATTAATCTAACATTAATTAACTGTCAGCTGCTTTCAACAGAAAAGGCTAATTGAGTACAGTTCAGTTACTAGCTACAATATCAATATTCTGGAGGAGTCATTTTTTTTTCATTGCAGTGGTCTTGTAGGATAGAAGCAGAACTGCACATTTCCATTTTGCATTTCAATCTAATAGTGTCTGATGTGCAACACAAGACTGGTTTCTGTAAATCATTACAAATATGAATACGCAGGATCAGTAATAACAACTGAATTTGGAACTCGCGTTGGGAATAATACAGCCATGAACAATGATCAAGTGGTGCATGTAAAATGGCTCTTAAGCACAATGTGTGGAGAAACGACCAAATGCATCATTGAAGCTCTATTTATACAAGACAAAAATGCACAACATATCATAACACAGAACAAATTAAATCTTGGTCAATCAGATATGTTTCAACGACAATTACCAACATGTTCACAAGACAAATAGAACCCCTGGTGTCACCTGATGAGAGGGGGAAGCGTTTAGAGGGTGGCAACTCCCTGGAATGTGCTGCCGGCAATTGTCATTGAAGCAGATACACCAGTGGCATTTAAAATACTTTTGGATAGGCATCTGGATATGCAGGGAATGGAGGAATATGGGTTATGTGCAGGTAGATAAGTGATGGTCTTGGCATCAAGTTTGGCACAGACATTGTAGGACTCAGATTCCTATTAAGTCTTTTCCCTTTCACCTTGAACCTATGTCCTAATTATTGCACAATAAACATCACCCAGCCAAAGGGTGCATAGAAGATTTATGAGGATGTTAACAGGACTCGAGGGCCTGAGCTACAGGGAGAGATTGGACAAGCGAGGACTTTAGACCATTAGTGCAGGTGGCTGAGGGGTGATCTTATTAAGAACTATAAAATCTTGAAGGAATTGATAGAGTGAACACACAGAGCCTTTTACCCATGGTAGGGGAATCAAGAACCTGAGGACATACCTTTATGATGAGAGGGGAAAGATTTATTAGGAACCTGAGGGGCAACTTTTTTACTCATAGAGGACGGTATCTATATAGAACGAGCTGCCAGAGGATGTAGTTCAGGCAAGTACCATAGCAGCATTTAAAAACATTTGGACGGGTACATGGATAGGAA
Source organism: Raja brachyura (assembly GCA_963514005.1). The sequence continues at coordinate 32,285,579 of OY740781.1, forward strand.
AGGTTTGGGACGATAGGTGCCAAATGTGTACAAATGGGATGAGCTTTGTGGCATTTGCGTTGGCAGGGACAAGTTGGGCTGAAGGGTCTGTTTCCGTACTATGTGCCTCCGTGAACTGCAATTAGCAGTATTGATCACTGTTACCAGAATTCATTGTGTTCTCTCCTCTTAGTTTGTATGATGCTCCATTTTTCAAATTTTGGTTTTGTTTTTTAGATGTTTAGTTTAGATTAGTTTAGGGATACAGCCTGGAAACCGGTCCTTTGGCCCACTGGGTCTGCACCGACCAACCCTGTGGCCGATAGAACACTAGTTCTATCCTGTACACTACAGAAGCCAATTAACCTACAAACCTAACCCTAACCCTGTCTTTGGAATGTGGGAGGAAACCAGAGCACCTGGAGAAAACCCATGCGGTCACAGGGAGAACGTGCAAACTCCGTACAGACAGCACCCGTAGTATGGATTGAACTGGAAGCTCTGGCGCTGTAAGGCAGCAACTCTACCACTGTGCTGCCCTTAATTTGCATTTGTTATATTTAAATTGCCTCACACTCCTCCCTAGCTCTTGCTGATTATGTTCTAAAATGTTCCAAATTAGAGTTTACAATTTAAATACAGTTCACTAATCCTTGTTTATCCATTTGCCAAATCAGCTTCTTAATAATTACATTTTAATCTAAATAGACTTAAAATTCTGAGCAAATTATATGATAACTGGAAGGCACAATGACTATAGTTCATTAGTTAAAGCAGTGATTTATTTTAATTATATCCTTTTTGATTAAAAACATATCATCCTCATGTTTAGTCACACCCTGCTTTTAGAATGACTGTTGTGTTTAATTTGTATCAGTTGCTCTGTTAAAAAGATAATAATTATAACCATTCTGGATAAAAGAAAATGTCACCATGAAGTAGTAATTAGCTGTTTAGAGCTTAATTGCAGACCTAAACCCTTAAACTGGAGAAATATATTATTAGCAAAGCACAATCAGATTATATTGAATCATTAACAATCATTAAAAAAAAGGCCATAATTGGAAAATGTAGAATAAAAACAGCAAATTTGAGTGACAAGTGAGTAGATCTTCTTGTAATTAATCATCTGGGAGGTTAATGGATACCTGAATCGATTTAGAGCTTTGCTAGCTCAAAATCCTTTGAAATGTTTCACCCACTGAAAGGATGGTGGGGTGAGAGGCCTAGTAATTTTGACTATATGATATTATAAAGCTGATGATAGAAAAATAGGCAGACTTTTCCATGTTTTTTCATGACTTTCCTCCACTGGAATATATGAGAAATATGTCATTTGAATGATCCTGGTTTGATAAAGGTATTGAAACTATTTTTTAGACAGAAAAATGAAATTGTTTCCTACCCCTTTGATGACCCTAGGACTATCCTCAATCGGACATTGCACTAAACGTTATTCCATTATCATATATCTATACACTGTAAATTGATCGATTGTAATCATGTATTGTTTTTCTGCTGACTGGTTAGCACGCAGCAAAAGCTTTTCACTGTACCTCACTCAGAATTAAATGAGAAAATTCTTTTCGGAAGGAGCTGAGGGGGAATTTCTTTAGTCAGAGGGTGGTGAATCTGTGGATTTTTTTTACCACAAAATGCTGTCAGTGGATATATTTAAGGCAGAGATCAATAGACTGAGTCTGAAGAAGGGTCTCGACCCGAAACGTCACCTATCTCCTTCGCTCCATAGATGCTGCTGCACCCGCTGACTTTCTCCAGTCTTTTGTGTACCCTCGATTCTCCAGCATCTGCAGTTCCTTCTTTAACAGATTATTGATTAATACAGGTGTCAGAGGTTATGGGGAGAAGGCAGGAGAATGGGGTTAGGAGGGAGAGATAGATCAGCCATGATTGAATGGTTGAGTAGACTTGATGGTCGAATGGCCTACTTCTGCTCCTATCACTTATGAACTTATGAACATCGGTACACATGACAATAAACTAAACTGAAACTGAACTGAACTGCAGAAACAATCAAAGATGGTGGAACATAACCCACACATAGCCCATCAGTCTTTGGCTACACTGGGCAACTGGAAGAAGGGGTGTAATCAAGCTAAATAGATGTGGAGGAAGAAGCTCCACATACATCTAGTTGCAGCTTTATAGGACTCTTGTTGGGTCGCATTTGGAGTATTGTGCACAGTTGTGGTCACCCCATTACAATAAGGGTGTGGAGCCTTTGGAGAAGGTGTAGCAGTTTTATCAGAATGATGCCTGGATTAGAGTGTGTTAGCTACATGGAGATGTTGGAGGAAATCTGGAGAGTCAGATGCTTAGGGGAGACCTGATAACATTATGAGAGGCATAGATAGGATAGAGAGTCAGAACATTTTTCTCAGGGTGGAAATGTCTGATACTTGAGGGCATAAGTTTAAGGTAAGAGCGACAGAGTTTAAAAGAGATGTGAAGGGCAATTTTTTTTACAGGGAGAGTCGTGAGTGGCTGGAACGTAGTGCTAGGGGTGGCGGTGGAGGCAGATATGAGAGAGGCATTTAAGAGGCTTTTGGATAGGCACATAGATATACAGCGAATGGAGGAGATTAGTTTAATTTGATATCATGCTCAGCATAGATTTTGTGGGCTGAAGGGCCTGTGCCTGTACTGTACTGTTCTATGATCTATGTTCTATGAAGAAGAGAAGGATACAAGCCAGGAGGAATGTCAACAGCTTATTTTCTTGTGGCAGTCAGAGATTGTATAATGTGGCCGAGTTTCTATTTAAGATTCTCCTTGATGCCACTTTTATTCCAGTGTCATTTTACCCTCTCATTGTACTCATCGTATCAACCTTCCTTTTGACAAAACTAATAAGTCATGGTGCACACATACTTTGCAATTTTACTTATACTTGCATAAATCTTAAAACTAAAAGCCTTGAACTGTACTAATATCGATCGATCGATCAACCTCGTGCTAGTCCTCAGTGTCTGACTTCATGTGTGATTGCCTATCCCATAGCCCCTGTGTGATTCTCCAGTAGTTGTTGCACTATGACTGTTGAAAGTTATTGACTGTTAGTGGAAGAGGTTATGTAGTGATTAGAATGCAACCAAAGCTTTTCACTGTATTCGGTTCACATGACAATAAACTGAACTGAACTAAAGACATGAGCTCTAAGGCAACTTTCAGAAGGTGGAATATTTTGGAGTGAGCCTCGAATTAAGTTTTGGGGTGTGGTTGGACACAGGATAGGGATGACATGTCAGAATTCATATTGATGGTATTTGGTGTGTCAAGCGATGGTATAGTTTGTGTATAGCTGATGATGCATTAAGGTGGAAGAAGTTAAATATGTAGCACTAATTTTGATCATTCTTCTTGCTTCATAGATCCAGAAAAGGGTACCCTAAACATCATAATCATAATAATCGTCATTTAATAGCCAAGTATGTTTTGCAACATACCAGGAATTTGATTTGCCATACAGTCCTACCAAAAAAGCAACAAGACACACAACTATCTAAAAAATTGACATAAACATCCACCACAGCAGCTCCTCCACATTCCCCACTTTGATGGAAGGTAATAAAGTCTTATCCTCTTTCGTCCTTTCCTCCCATGGTCGGGGGAGTCGAACCATCCGCAGTTGGCGATCGAGCTCCCACGTCGGGGTGGTCTAAGCTCCTGTATCAGGTCGAAATTCCTGATTAATGACAATCATCCACAGGTCACATATTTAATAATAAATATGAATGATTTACTGGTCTTCTTAAGATAGAAAATGTCTCTCCTACTTTTTTCTTCATCTAGTAGCACCTCAAATCCTTTATTTTTCTGTAAATAAGGAGCTTGCATCTTCTTATGGCTGGTCCATTGTCTTCTACAAAGCTTTCTGAACTATGAAATGATTCCTGACACCATTTTAACTCGGACACTTTATCTTGTGCGGTTTGCCCTGTGGTCCTTTCGTCACAGGATCCTATTCACCTTGAATTGAAACCCAATTATTTGCATCACAACCACTGTGGCTGATTTTTTTTCCCAATCATGACAAAGTCAAAATATTGCAGGAAAACCTCACATACCAGGGAGAGCTAATTGCACATTTGAATGCTTGTCATCCAATTTATCACCCAGTGGGATTCCATCTTTTTTCTCTTCTAAGTTTCCCATGTTAGCAACAGTGGTTATTGCTTGTGTGTCAAAGTCAATTGCATGCACAAACATACACAGGCAATGTGGTAGTAAGTAGTAAACTTGGTTACTCCTAATGTAATCAGAGGTAAGCCAAATGTTGCACAAAACCTATTTCAGCAGGGCATCTTTTTTATTGAGTCACCATATAATTTTCAGTGTCAAGTTGTATTTCCTTCAGAGATTGAATTCAGATGGACCTGGGTTACTCCTCTGGCTGCCCTTTATTTGACAGAAGTAAACCGGTTACCTGCTGCCTGTGTAATCCAAAATGAAACTTGATGTAAGAAAATCAATGGATGTTACAAGAATTGTAGTTAGTATCTTAAAGATCTCAAGATCCTGCTGGTTTCACAATAGTAACCTTACAATAACATGTCTTTGTGCTGTCATTTACGCAGCTACCATCACAGGCCCATAAACTCAGACAACACACAAAAACTTTAGGACATAAATTCTACAAGAGAATGAAAAGGAAAAATACAAGCCATTAGTATGAAAACAATTAGAAAACAAGTACATGGTGGTGTGGTAGTGCATGAGGTGGCCCGCGGTGTTCCATTGCTGAGGTACGTTTAGGATTGTGCAGGTCAGTTCGAGAACCTGGAGTAAAACATAAATGCTGGAATAACTCAATGGGTCACATTGCATTTGTGGAGGTCATGGATCGGCAATGCTTCAGGTGGAACCCTTCTTCAGTTCCTCATGTTTCCAGTTCAAGAACCTGATGATTGTAGGAAATAGTCTGTTCCTGAATCTTGTGGTGTGGGACTTCAGGCTTGAGTACCTCCTGCCCGTGATATCAGTGAGACGAGGCTGTGGCCTGGATTATGGAAATCCTTGATGATAGGTGCAGCCTTCTTGAGACAGTGCTTAATGCAAATGCTTTTGATGGTGGGCAGGGCTGCGCTCATTGATGGACTGGGCTGAATCTCGTAATCTCTACAAGAAAATCAATGGTTATTTGCTCCTGCAGCCTCTTGCATTTCAGTGCAGTGGACAGTGCACTGCAGTATCCAGTGGCATACCAGGCCATGATGCAACCAGGCAGAATACTTTCTGCAGTGGATCTGTAAAGTTTGTTAGGTATTTGATGACTTGCCCGATCTCTTAAAATTTGTTTTTCCTCTATATTTGTTATTCAAAATTCATAATCTGAAAAACTGTTATCATTCCATTATTAAACCCCAATTACAGCTGGAGTCATAGAGTGATACACTCTGGAAACAGGCCCTTCAGCCCATCTTGCCCACACCGGCCAACATGTCCAAGTTGCATTAGTCCCACTTGCCTGTGTTTGGCCCATATCCCTCCAAACCTGTCCTATCCATGTAGCTGTCCATGTAATTTTCATAAACAATGGGATAGTCCCAGCCTCAACCACCTCATCTGGCGGCTTGTTCCATACACCCACCACCCTTTGTGTGAAAACGTTACCCCTCAGATTCTTATTAAATCGTTTCCCCTTCACCTTGAACCTATGTCCTCAAGTCCTAGATTACCCTGTGCTGGGCAAGAGAGTCTATGCATCTACTCGATCTATTCCTCTCATGATCATATACACCTCTGTAAGATCACTCCTCATCCTTCTGCACAACAAAGAAATAGAGACCGAGGCCACTCAAGAATGTTCCAGAAAAACAAACCATAATATCTACAAGGGCCTGGGAAATCTACTCACAAAAATCTACTCACTGCATTGAATTAAAGCTGAACAACTACCTTTATTTCAGGCAGTCAGGGAGCAAAATTGCTTTAGAACCATAAATGCTGGACTTTAAAGTTGATATATTTTTTCCCTTTGTAACCTCTTTTGATTGAGGTTGACTTGCTCCCACTTCAGTTTAGCAGCCTCGGAGGTGACTAATACAGGGGTGTCGGAATCATGGTCTCTTGCATTGTGTAATTGCATTGGAACTATATGTTTGTGCCAAAGTCATGTGGGAGGCACAAATCTTTCTGCTGATTTGTAAACTGTATCAGCAGCTCTGATAGCAGATTTCCTCTTGAGTGATTGTTGGGTTATGGCTTGTCCATCACACACATCTGAAGGCTGATGAAGTATCCTATTATTGGGTAATAGAAGAAAATTTAAAAAACTTTAAGAAGCAGGAAATCAAAAATATTAACAAGATAATGCTGGGGACACTTTAGCATCTGTAGAAGCTGGAAATCCAAAATATTAACAAGATCATGCTGGGGATACTTTAGCAGATTGGGCAACACCCGGGGAAAGAGGCAGCACGGTGGCACAGTGGTAGAGTTGCTGCCTTACAGCACTAGGGTTCCGAGTTTGATCCAGACTATGGGTGCTGTGTCTCCCTGTTGCCGTGTGGGTTTTCTTTGTGTGCTCCGGTTTCATCCCACATTCCAAAGATGTACGGGTTTGTAAGTTAATTGACTTTGGTAAAGATTGTAAATTTAAAACAAAACATTTTCATTTACATTTTTCAGGGACAGTGCACATTGATAATTGTCCCTAGTGTGTAAGATAATGCTAATGCATTTGCCCATCAAGTCTACCCGTAATGGGGAGAAGGCAGAATGGGGAAGAAAGTGGGATGTTGGGGAGAAAGGGGAGGGGGAGGGTGGGGTTGTTAGAGGTCACCTGAAATGGCAGAGAAGGCATGACTGACAGAATGGTTGACTCCTGGTTCTATTTTTTAATGTTTCTATATACACCATAAACAAAATATATTCCCCAACAGCAAAATACCAGATAATACAGATAAATTGCATCATTTATGCCCTGTTGCAATTCCAAGGAAATGCGTACAAGATCATGGCTTTGATGGCCACGGGACTTGCTGGCGCCCGCCGGGAGCTCTAACATCAGGACCCGGAGCGCAGCCTTGCGTCGCCCGGCGTGGCCATAATGGCTGCGGGACTTATTTACCATCACCCGCCGGGGGCTTTGACTCTGACATCGGGAGGAGAATGGGGAGTGCAGGGGAGAGATATGACTTTGCCTTCCATCACAGTGAGGAGGAGATTCACTGTGATGGATGTTTGTGTGAATTGTGTTGTGTCTTGGTTCTTTTCTTGTATGTATGACTGCAGAGACTAAATTTTGGTTGAACCTCAATGAGGTTCAAATGACAATAAACGGTATTGTATTGTATTGTATTGTATCGGGTGGATGCACCGAGTCTCTTGCCCAGAGTAGGGGAATTGAGAACCAGAGATCATAGGTTTAAGGTGAGAGGGGAAATATTTAATTGGAACCTGAGGGGTAACCTTTCAGGCAAAGGGTGGTAGTGTATGGAATGAGCTGCTGGAAGAGGTAGTTGAGGCAGGTACTATTGCAACATTTAAGAAACATTTCGACAGGTACTAATTAAGAATCTATCTATCTCTGCCTTAAAAAATATTAATTGACTTGGCTTCCACAGCCTTCTGTGGCAAAGAATTCCACAGATTCCCACTCTCTCACTGAAGAAATTCCTCCTCATTTCGTTCCTAATGGAACGTCATTTAGTTATGAGGCTATGACCTCTGATCTTAGACTCTCCCTCTAGTGCAAACGTCCTGTCCACGTCCACTCTATCCAAGCCTAAGATATGGGATGTGGGGAGAGAAGAGAGGGGGAGGGTGGGGTTGTTAGAGGTCACCTAAAGTCGGAGAATTCAATGTACATAGAAACATAGAAACATAGAAAACGAGCAGGAGTAGGCCATTCGGCCCTTCGAGCCAGCATCACCATTCAATATGATCATGGCTGATTATCCAAAATTAGTACCCCGTTCCTGCTTTCTCCCTATATCCCTTGATTCCATTAGCCTTAGGAGCTATATCTAACATACTGTTGAGTTGTAAGCTACCCATTGTTCTAGCTTATTATTAAACTTTGCAAGAAAAGGTTAGCTAACTGGGTACGTGAGGGAATGTGTTGAAACTCATAAAAGTGTTTGAAATGCTAAGTGATTTTTATAGTGGAGACACAGAAGGAATGACACAAAAATTCCTTTAGAGAAGTACATAACCTTTGCTTGCTGCTCAGCCGTTCTGAACTTGCCCTTACCTTGAATGGATTCCTCTGTGGGCGCTTCATGACTGAAGCCAGCACCAGCCTGATTAGTGAGGCATCATGCACTGCAGAGCAGTCCAATTGTAAATCCCAGAGAAATGGCTTGACAGCCAGGATAAGCCGAGTCCCGGGGCTGAACCAGCTGTCAAACAGTAGATACGTTAGTAGAAGACCCAATATACAAAAGTTTTCAAAAGCTGTTAAAAGTGGAATTGTTTTTAAAAATTACTTGTAAGTTCAAATGATTAAAATTCAAGGAAATACTTAAATACAATTTATCACATTCAAACACAATATTAAAGATATTTGAGGGCGCCATTGTGGCGCAGCTGTAGAGTTACTGCCTTAGAGCGCCAGAGACCTGGGTTCGATCCTGACTATGGGTGTGGTCTGTACGGAGTTTGTACGTTCTCGCCGTGACCTCATCATTTTTCAATGGTTTCTTTAATGTTACGAGTACCAGGTACAGTCAAATAAATGTTTTGTGAACAGCACAGCAAAACTATCCCTGTAGATAAGCGCAACACCCCGGCCAGTTCGTGTAAATATATATTGCCTCCAGTGTGTTGGACAGTGCTAGTGTACAGGAATCGCTGTGTACTTGGTGGGCTGAAGGGCCTGTTCCCATGCTGTATCTCTACATTAAACTAAACTGAACTAAACATTGAAGTTACTCTGCTCCTGTACAGCCATCATTCTCCATTGGTATGTGTTATGTTTCGTTGCCTTGAAGTCCATGTGCAAAATAAAAAACGGAGACAGCACTTTGTCACGTTACAACCACAAATGTAAATGTATTTTATTGGGATTTTATGTGATAGACCAACACAAAGTGGTGCATAATTGTGAAGTGGAAGGAAAATGATACATGGTTTCCAAATTTTATTACAAATAAAAAACTGAAAAGTGTGGCGTGCAAAAGTATTCAGCCCCCCTGAGTCAATACTTTGTAGAACCACCTTTCGCTGCAATTACAGCTGCAAGTCTTTTGGGGTATGTCTCTACCAGCTTTGCACATGTAGAGACTGAAATATTTGCCCATTCTTCTTTGCAAAATAGCTCAAGATCAGTCATATTGGATGGAGAGCGTCTGTGAACAGCAATTTTCAAGTCTTGCCAGAGATTCTCAATTGGATTTAGGTCTGGACATTGACTGGGCCATTCTAACACATGAATATAGTTTGATCTAAACCATTCCATTGTCACTCTGGCTGTATGTTTAGGGTCGTTGTCCTGCTGGAAGGTGAACCTCCGCCCCAGTCTCAAGTCTTTTGCAGACTCTAACAGGTTTTCTTCCAAGATTACCCTGTATTTGGCTCCATCCACCTTCCGATCAACTCTGACCAGCTTCCCTGTCCCTTCTGAAGAAAAGCATCCCCACAGCATGATGCTGCCACCACCATGTTTCACAGTGGGGATGGTGTGTTCAGGGTGATGTGCAGTGTTAGTTTTCCGCCACACATAGCATTTTGCATTTAGGTCAAAAACTTCAATTTTGGTCTCATCAGACCAGAGCACCTCCCTCCACATGTTTGCTGTGTCCCCCACATGGCTTGTGGCAAACTCCAAACGGGACTTCTTATGGCTTTGTTTCAACAATGACTTTCTTCTTTCCACTCTTCCATAAAGGCCAATTTGTGGAGTGCACGACTAATAGTTGTCCTGTGGCCAGATTCTCCCACCTGAGCTGTTGATCTCTGCAGCTCCTCCAGATTTACCATGGGCCTCTTGGCTGCTTCTCTGATCAATGCTCTCCTTGCCCGACCTGTCAGTTTAGGTGGACGGCCATGTCTTGGTAGGTTTGCAGTTGTGCCGTACTCTTTCCATTTTCGGATGATGGATTTAACAGTGCTCCGTGAGAGGTTCAAAGCTTGGGATATTTTTTTATAACCTAACCCTGCTTTAAACTTCTCCACAATTTTATCCCTGACCTGTCTGGTGTGTTCCTTGGGCTTCATGATGCTGCTTGTTCACTAATGTTCTCTAACAAACCTCTGAGGCCTTCACAGAACAGCTGTATTTATATTGAGATTAGATTACACACAAGTGGACTCTGTTTACTAATTAGTTAACTTCTGAAGGCAATTGGTTGCACTGGATTTTATTTAGGGGTATCAGAGTAAAGGGGGCTGAATACTTTTGCACGCCACACTTTTCAGTTTTTTATTTGTAAAAAAATTTGAAAACCATGTATCATTTTCCTTCCACAATTATGCGCCACTTTGTGTTGGTCGATCACGTAAAATCCCAATAAAATACATTTACATTTGTGGTTGTAACGTGACAAAACGTGGAAAAGTTCAAGGGGTATGAATAGTTTTGCAAGCCACTGTATATATACACATGCACACATTCTCAATAAATAAACAAATATAGTGCAATAGTAATGATAGTATGTTATAGTTCAGAGTTTATTTGTTGTCTTGCTTAATAGTCTGAATAGTGGAGCCCATTGGCTCCACCTCTTCCTTTCTTCTTCCCCCCCACCCCCACCCTCACATCAGTCTGAAGAAGGGTTTTGGCCCGAAACGTTGCCCAAATAGTATATAGTCGTGTTATATTTAAGCCATGTAGTACTATGTATTTGTCACCGAGGTGTTCGATTCATATTTCTTTCTTGTTAGTTACTTACTGTAGCTATTTCTTATTTGCAGTGCAATCATTATGTTTACTTGGGCCAAGAAATATTGATGTATTTTGCCTTGATATATCTTAACAATGTGTAAATCATTAACATCAACCTCCCTTTATTACAACCAATCGATGAAGAATGCAATATTTACAATGACATCTTTAGTGCATGAAAACACTCCAACGTGCTCCCAAACGCGCTGGGCAATTTAGAAGGGACAATTTAGAAGTCATGTTTCTGTCATCTGCCAATCTGAAGTAGATCTTAGTAAAATATTTTCTGTGCAGCGAAGATAAGTTTGCTACAAAGTAGTATCTTGTGTCAGATAAACTAATTTACAACATGGCCTCTTCTAGACCTTTGCAAGTATTTGGGTGAGGAACAATGGGAAAGATATAAAGAAAGCCTGGTGGACTTCGAAGCACATGACTGTGATTTTCTTTGAATAAATCCTGGTATGGTTATACTTGGAGGATCAGAGGTTCTTGATGCAAACAAACAAGGCTATAGTTTGAATTTGCTGGGAAGCAGTTTCTGTTTTTCAATGAATGTTCTCCTTGACATTGTGATGTAATTGTAGTGCAGGAAAGGTGAAAGTGACAGCTCATTGTCATTGTTATTCCCTCCAGTAAAGGACAATCACAGTGGCGCAGCAGTGGAGTTGCTGCCTTAAGGGCCTATCCCACTTGGGTGTCATTTGCGCGTCATTTACGCGACGGAGGTAGTGACTGACGCGCAAAAATCGTCTAGCAGTGCGACAGTCGCTCGCCAAGTTATCTTGAGGGCCCTGCTTCTTTTGGGAGTCATTTGCGATGTGGTTCGTACTAAGTCCGATCGCCGTGGCAAGGATTTTCCCAATGAAAAATTTTCAGAACTCTATTCTCAAAAATCAAAGCACTTTATTCCCGGGTGGTCACGTGGTACAGCACTCAAATGACACGCATATGGTGCGCCGATGGCGTACGGGCAGCGCATGGTTACAGACGTTGATGCACGGTGATGCATAATAAGTTAGCATAGGCAACGTTCGTGCGTCACCACGCGCTACACGTACGCTGTCAGTACATCAGCGTACGCCGTCAGTATCTCAGCCTGCGCAAGGTATAAGTCACGCAGATGGCGCGCGAGGATTTTGAGCATCCAAAAATCCCGGGATGCCGCGCGTTACCGCGTGTCACAGCACGCGCCTCGCGTCATGCGCTCGTCACAACACGCCAACCAATTTCTAGGACGTCACGTAAATGACGTGCAAATGATGCACAAGAGGGACTGGCCCTTTACAGTGTCAGAGATCCAGGTTCGATCCTAACTATGGGTGCTGTCAGTGTGGAGTTTGTACGTTCCCCCTGTGCAATCACGTTTTCCCCGAGTACTCCAGTTCGCTCCCACACTCCAAAGATGTTCAGGTTTTTGTAGGTTAATTGGCTTCTGTAAATTGTAAATTGTGTAAGATAGTGCTAGTGTAGGTGAGGTTTGGACTGTGGACACAAAATGCTGGAGTAACTCAGCGGGTGAGGCAGCATCTATGGAGAGAAGGAATTGGCGACATTTCGACATGAAAAGTCGTCAATTCCTTGTCTCAATAGATGCTCAATAAATAAACTCAACCCGTTGAGTTTCTCCAACATTTTGAATTCACCTTCAATTTACCAGCATCTGCAGTTCTTTCTTAAAGATGAGGTGGGGACTCGGTGGGCTACAGGGCCTGTTTTGATGCTGTACTGAAGTTACAAGTAATCAAGGTGAGACATCATTAGCATGGGGCAAAAGCTAAAGTTGAATGGTAAACAGACCAGTTTCCAGCCCAACAATAAAAGGGGCAAGATTTAATAGAAACCTGAGGGGTAGGTTTTTTGCATGGAGGGTGGTGTTATATGGATCTGATGTTTCATCCAAAAGCTCTCCCCAACTAATATTGGCTGTAGACACAAGAGATTGCAGATGCTGGAACGTGGATTAAGCTGCCTGAAGAACTCAGCTGGTCAAGTAGCATCCGTGAAGGCAAAGGGATGGTTGACGTATCAGGTTGAGAGCCTGTATCGTAACTGAGAAAGGCAGAAGATAGAAGGCAGGCAGTCAGTTTATAGAAGGAAGAGGTCGGGTGAGACAGAGTATGCGATAGGTGGAAATATAAAGGGCCTGCCCCACTTAGGCTATTTTGCTGAAAAACTGGTGACTGGACCCCCCCTTCGACATAAAATAGAATCATTAATTTAACAACAAAACAAAAACAAAGTCTGCACCGGTGACAACCTACATAACCTGGTGACAACTACGACAGCATCTACGTCAGGAGAAGTCAAGCTACGTTCATTGGCGTCAAACCCACTGTCGCCGACTGTCTCCGAAAATGTTTCAACATGTTGAAAACCCAGCGACGACCAGAAAGACGCTATGACTCTTTGGGCGACTGAGGAGACTACTCACGACCATGCAGGTGACCATGTGGTCAGGCCAATAAGAACATAATTTCCAAATACAGGTGTGGAATGGGTAAGGGGAGGTTAGAGACAAAGGCTGGAGGTGATCCTTGTAATCATATAAGGAAGCGATGATGGACAGATGGAACCAGGTGAGAGAAGGGATAGAACAGGAGAAGCAAAACCAACCAGAGTCCCATTTCTCACCATACTTGCTTGCACGATATAACACTCTACAACATGAAGTAGGCAACATCGCTCACAACAATGCAACCATCCTTGATGTGTTCAGTGCATTCTACGCTCATAGGATCATATGTTCACAGCGTGGAAACAGGCCCTTCACCCCAATGCGTCCATGCCAACCAACATACCCCATCTACACTAGTCCCACATGCCTGCGTTTGGCCCACATCCCTCTAAAACCTACCCTTTCCATGTACCTGTCTAAAGTGCTGCAATAGTGCCTGCCTCAACTACCTCCTCTGGCAGCTTGTTCCATACACCCACCACCCTTGGGTGTAAAAAAAGAGTTAGCCCTCGGGTTTCCATTAAATCTTTCTACCCCCTTTCTTTAAACCTATGTCCTCATTTTGAACGGAAGGTCAGTGAAATTACGTCACCTGCCCTGACAAGATCAGGGGCATGGATATCAGTGGTCGCTGTCATTGATGTCAGATTGGCCTTCCTGAGAGTGAACCCATAGAAAGCCACTGGCCCAGTGGAGACGCTGTCCTTGTCCACAGACCACTTGGCAAGGGCATTTATTGAAACTTTTAATCTTTCCCTCCTCCTTTCTGAGAATCCCACCTGATTTAAGAAGATGACTACCATCCTCGTGTCCATGATAAACAAGGTGGTGTGCTGTGACTCTGACATCCACATTATGAAGTGCTTTGAGAGGCTGGTCATGAAGCACATTAACTCCAGCCATCCAGACAGCCTTAATCCACTGCAATTCATTAACCACTGCAACTGGTCCATGGCAGGTTCAGGCAAGGACTTTATTTCTTGGAGCTTAGGAGACTGAGAGGTCACTTTGCAGAGGTGTATAAAATCATGAGAGATATAGGTAGGGTGAATGCATTTGTCATTTTCCCGTGGTATGGGAATCAAAACGTAAAGGGCATAGATTGAAGGGGAGAGGGGAAAGATTTAAAAGGCACCAGAGGAGCAACTTTATCACACAGAGAGTGATGAGTATATGGAACGAGCTGCCAGTGAAAGTAGAGGTACAACAAAAGAGAGTTAGATAGAACACTTAGGGTTAGTGGAATCAAAGGGTATGGGGAGAAGGCAGGAACGGGGTACTGATTGTGGATGATCAGCCATGATCACATGGAATGGTGGTGCTGGCTTGAAGGGCCGAATGGCCTACTCCTCACCTGTTATCTATATATCTATGCATCTATGTAACAGCATTTAAAAGATATTTGGACAGATACATTTAAGAAATAGTTAGACAAGTTTAAGAAACAGTTGCACAAGTACATGGTTGGAGGGACAGGTTAGGAGGGATGTGGACGAAATGCCGGCAGGTGGGACCAGTGTAAGTGGGACATTTTGGCCGGTGTGGGCAAGTTGAGCCGAAGGGCCCATTTCCACGCTGTATCACTCTATGACTATGACTATGATGTGATTATCAAAGGTTTGGAATGATTAATGCAAGCAAATGTCATTAGCTTTGGTCGGCATGAACAAGTTGAGTTGAAGGTGCTGTTTCTGTGTAGCATCACCAACAACTCCATGGACTCTAGTCCATTACTGTTAAAAAGTGTAGGAGGAAAATTAAATTGATATTGCGATGCTGGAGACTATGCACCAGTTTCCACAGAAACCAGCACCTCTTGTAGATCAGCGCATGCAGTTCTTGTTTTTACTCTCCACAGCAACCCTGTTAAACTGGTAGTTTATTAGCTACCTGAGAACCCATAAACCATAGTGGAAGCAAATTATCTTGATCGCAAAGGAGTACCTGAGAAAAAATATAGAACAAGTTGTTGTCTTTGTTGTTCTTGCCCCAAGATATGCTGGTAGTTGTGGGCATCTAGTTGTGGGCCATCCATTGATTAATCATCAGACCTATGATTTAAGCTGGTTGCTCAGTCCCTTTTGGATGCAGTTTCCTTGAGATGATCTAAATTTTAAGTTCAATGGCAAATAAATCCCAGTCCACAAAGGAAATGAGGAACAGGAGCTGACCACATGACCACTCAACTCTGTTTAGCCATTCATAAGGTCATGCCTGATTTGATTTTGGTCTCAGCTCTACTTACTGAGTGGAGAGGTCAGAGTTGGGTGGAGAGAATAAACTCATTGCAACAGTCATGGGGTTTGGTGAAGATGGTTCAGATCTTATGGCAGCTTGCGCTCCCTGATCGTCTCCTCTCCCTTCTGTGTGCTCATAGAATTTGACTTACTCGGGGAACCCAAACTGGTTTTGAATACGCTCAGTGATTAAGATTATCTCGATCAAATAGCTCTCAGGGCTGTAAAATTTCAAAGACACACATCCCTCTCAGAGAATAAATTTTCTCAGCATTTCTGTGTCAAATTATATCCCACAGCCTTCCCAACAAATGGAAATAGTTTCTCAACATCTCAAAAGCTTTTCACTGTACCTTGGTACACATGACAATAAACTAAACTCAACTGAACCAGCATCTGCAGTTCCTTCTTACACATTCCCACTACTCCACGGTGAAATCACCTCAATGTATGTCTACTTTGAAGAAGTTCTCGTCCTCTCTCCGACGAGTTCTGTGACATCCTTTCTCGCCGTTCCACCTCTATGATTCCTCCTGCTCGCCGATTCTATGACCATGTTTTAATCCAGACTCGCTACAGCCACATATGTTTTACAAACAGCGATGTCCTGTTTCCTTGATCACCGTTATTCTTTTGCACATCTTTCATTCACTGTTCTTTATCTCTCCATATCACCATCTATATCTCTTGTTTCCCTTATCCCTAACCAGTCCGAAGAAGGGTCTCGACCCAAAACGTCACCCATTCCTTCTCTCCAGAGATGCTGCCTGTCCCGCTGAGTTACTCCAGCTTTTTGTGTCTATCTTTGGTTTAAACCAGCATCTGCAGGGCCTACTTACTCAACTCAACCTCTAGAAGAGTCTGAAGAAGGGTCTTGACCTGAAACATCACCTGCTCATTTTCTCCAGAGATACTGCCTGACCCACTGAATAACTCTAGAATGTGTGGCTATCAACTCAACATATACTTTGTCAACACTTCAGAATTTTACAGGTTTCATTCTTCCAAACTCCAATGAGAGTAAACCAGCCTGCCAACGTTTCTTATAAATCTGGAGCAATGTTTTGCAGAATGCGTTTAATGGACTCTACCAATGCCTGGGGCATTTTCATTAGTTGCATCACCAGATATTAGACCCCCCATGTGAATGACCCCATCATTCTTCCAGCTTTCTTTCCCTCCACCCCTGCCATCTGTCTGAAGAAGAGTCGCGACCTGAAACGTCACCTATCCATGTTGTGCAGGATTGCTGCCTGACTCATTGAGTTCCTCCAGCATTTTGTGTCTCCCTGTGTGATTGATGAGTGAATTCTAATCTCGTCAGTGAACTTTGATCTGACAACATATTTTTCAATTAATTACATTGTCCTTGTTTCTTTGCTTAACATCACACTTCATCCAAAGCACAATGACTTAGATGCTAGCATGAAAAAGACTCCATAATTTGGCCCTAAACCCTTTCTGTACAAAAAGCATGAGGATGTAGAGCAGGAGTTTCTCTGGGAAAAAATATTCGGAGAAGGAAAAGAAAATGACATAGATACTGGCAATCTGGAACAGAAACAGTAAATTCTGCTGGCATTTGTCATCTTTGGAAGGAACAGGCAATTAAAGATTATAGATTCAATCCTACTGAGGAAGAGTTGGCACACTTACCGATGGCTTCCTTTATTATCTCTAGAAATGCCTGTGGTGTGTTTCTAGCACTTCCCATTCAAATGTGAGGTATGATATCCTGAGTGGAATTTTTCTTTCTGTCATGGCCAGTGGAACTATGTGTCCGTTTCCAGCTTCCCTCTTCTTGACAAGTGCAACTGTTTACCCCAATGTAGTGAAACAATACACAAAGCCACTTTCATTTTGTCTCTCTCTGTCTTGTGTCTATCTTTCTGCGTCTCTCTCTGTCTCTCTCTGTCTCTCTCTCTCGATATGCACACATATTATATATATATAAATATAATTAATGTATATATATTTAATAATAAAATGTATTTATTAATAAACTAAATAAATGCACATGTGTATGTATGTATATGTGTGTATGGATGTATGCACAATACACATACTGAGCTTTGTTGCCGTTTATAATGGTGTTTATAGTATATATGTATTTATTTCTGTATATTTTGCTATATGTATATATATATATCTGTGTGTGCATGTGCGTATGTATGTATGTATACGTGTATACACACATCGAACTTTTGTTAGTGTTTACAGAGTGCTATGTTTAGAGTCATAAGGTCATAGGGTGATACAATGTGGAAACAAGCCCTTCGGCCCAACTTGCGCACACCAGCCAACATGTCCCAGCTATACTAGTCCTACCTGCCTGCGCTTGGTCCATATCCCTCCAAACCTGACCTATCCATGCGGCTGTCTAATTGTTTCTTAAATTGTGCTGCTGCATCCAAGATGACATAGCTTTAAGGGATAGTCCCAGTCTCAACTACCTCATCTGGCAGCTTGTTCCATACACCAACCACCCTTTGTCTGAAAAAGTTACCCCTCAGATTCCGATTAAATAGTTTCCCCCTCACCTTGAACCTATGTCCTCTGTGCCTCGATTGCCGTACTCTGTGTATCGGCCCGATCTATTCCTCTCATGATTTTGTATACCTCTATAAGATCACCCCTCCTCCTCCTGTGCTGCAAGGTATAGAGACCCAGCCTACTCAACCTCTCCCTATAACTCACACCCTCTAGTCCTGGCAAAATCCTCGTAAATCTTCTCTTTCAAGCTTGAACTCTTTCAAGCTTGACAATATCTTTCCTATAACATGATGCCCTGAACTGAACACAATATTATAAATGCAGTCTCACCAAAGCCTTATACAATTGCAACATGACCTCCCAACTTATGTACTCTATTCTCTGACTGATGGAGGCTAAAGTGCCAAAAGCCATTTTGACCACCTTATCTGCCTGCAACTTGACTTTAATGGAACCATGGACCTATACTCCTAGATCCCTCTGCTCTTCAACACTCCCCAGAGGCCTAATATTCACTGTGTATGTCCTGCCCTTGTTAGATGTCCCAAAATCAAAGTCAAAGTATCCTTTATTGTCATTCAGACCGAAAGGTCTGAATGAAATTTTGTTGCCTTGCAGTCATACATATAATAAAAATAACAAAAAACACCCAATAAACACAAATTTAACATCCACCAAAGTGAGTTCACCAGGCGCCTCCTCACTGTGATGGAAGGCAAAAGTCTTAAGGTCTTAAAGTCAAAATGCAACACCTCACACTTCTCTGTATTAAATTCCATCAACCATTCCTTAGCCCTCCTGGCAATCGAACCAGATCCTGCTGCAATCTTTCTCAACCATCTTCACTCTATGCAAAACCACCTACTTTTGTATTATCAGCAAACTTGCTAATATTGCCCTGTATGTTCTCATCCAAATCATTGACGTAGATGATAAAATGGGCCCAGCACCGAACCCTGAGGCACACAACTAGTCACAGGCCTCCAGTCTGAGGAACAACCCTCTGCTTCCTTCCATGGAGCCAATTTGTTATCCATTCAGCTATCTCTCCTTGGATCCTATGCAATCTAATCTTCCTGAGCAGCCGACCATGCTTTGTCAAATTATTAAATGAAATCCATGTATAACATCTACAGCTCTGCCCTCATCTACCTTTTTGGTCACATGTTCAATCAGATTTGAGAGACACCACCTCCCACGTCCAAAACCATGCTGACTATCCCTCATCAGCCCTTGCCCATCAAAATGCCGGTATAACTTGTCCCTCCGAATACTCTCTCATAACTTTCCAACTACAGATGTTAAGCTCACCGGCCTGTAGTTCCCAACATTTTCCCTGCAGCCCTTCTTGAAAAGAGGCTCAACATTTGCCACACATCAGTCTTCCGTCACCTCTCCTGTATTTGGGAGTGCAGAGAAGGTTCGCCAGACTGATTCCTGGGATGTCAGGACTGTCTTATGAACAAAGACTGCATAGACTCGGTTTATACTCTCTAGAATTTAGGAGATTGAGAGGCGATCTTATAGAAACTTACAAAATTCTTAAGGGGTTGGACAGGCTAGATGCAGGAAGATTGTTCCCGATGTTGGGGAGGTCCAGGACAAGGGGTCACAGCTTAAGGATAAGTGGGAAATCCTTTAGGACCGACATGAGAAGGACTTTTTTCACACAGAGAGTGGTGGGTCTCTGGAACTCTCTGCCACAGAGGGTAGTTGAGGCCAGTTCATTGGCTATATTTAAGAGGGAGTTAGATGTGGCCCTTGTGGCTAAGGGGATCAGAGGGTATGGAGATAAGGGAGGTACGGGATACTGAGTTGGATGATCAGCCATGATCATATTGAATGGTGGTGTAGGCTCGAAGGGCCGAATGGCCTACTCCTGCACCTAATTTCTATGTTTCTATGTTTCTATTTAAGGACAACTCATAAATTTCAACCAGGGCTCCCGCAATTTCCTCTCTGGTTTCCCACAATGACCTCGGATATATCCGATCAGGCCCTGTCTGTTGTGTACATGTACATGTCTGTTGTGCTGCTGCATGTAAGAATTTCATTGTTTCCTTTTGGAAAATATGACAATAAAACACTCTTGACTACATTTGTTATCCAAATGGATAACAGGGTGGTAAATTAAATCCTAGATGACATAGCTTTATGGTGGAGCAAATTTATTTACACAGAGGGTGTTGAGTGCGTGGGATGCACTGCCAGGGTTGGTGGTTGAGGCAGATATGATAAAGACATTTATGTGGCTTTTGGATAAGCATATGGATATGCAGGTAATGGAGGGTTATAGATTATGTGCAGGTAGATAAGAGTTGATCTTGGCATCATGTTCAGCACAAGCATCGTGGGTCAATGAACCTGTTCCTGTGCTATTCTGTTCTATGTTCTAAATTAATAGAAACAACCAATAAAAGCTTATCAGCTCACACATCTTTAGTCTCTGAAATCCAATGGTAGAATTGAGCAATTACTGCTTTCTTTTATTTGATCACATGCAGGCATAAGTGAAACATCATCTCTCACATCTGACCTGCAATCCTTCAAGAATGTTGCAACTCTTCAACTCCAGCTCTTCAACTCAACTCCTTAGGCACTTCCAGCTTTATTTCCCTTCTTTCTCCGTGTGTGGTTTCTGGATATACCTCCCTGCACCTAACCCTGTCACATCGATCTCTTTCTCTTTACAAGAATGATCCCCGGGAATGACTGGGTTAACATTTGATGAGCTTTTGACGGTACTGGGCCAGTACCTACTGGAGTTTGGAAGTACGGGGGTGGGACTTCATTGAAACGTACCGAATAGTGACAGGCCTGGACAGCGTTCAGTTCAGTTTAGTTTATTATCATGTATACCGAGGTACAGTGAAAATCTTTTGTTCCGTGCTAACCAGTCAGCGGAAAGACAATGCATGATTACAATCGAGCCATTTACAGTGTATAGATACATGATCAGAGAATAACGTTTAGTGCAAGTAAATGTGAGTTGATGTAGAGAGGATGTCTCCACTAGTGGGAGAGTCTAGAACTAAAAGGCAGAGCCTCAGAATAAAAGGGCATATCTTTGGAGACGAGGAGGAATTTCTTTAGTCAGAGGGTTGTGAATGTATGGAATCCATTGCCTGTGGAAACCATGATGAGTGGCAGAGTAGACTTGATGGGCCAAATGGCCTACTTCTGTTCTTATGACTTCTGAACTTATAAACTTACATCCTCTAAGATCAATTTTTGGTCATTACTTCTTGGCTTGGTCTGAATTTATGTCCAATCATGCTCTGCTTTTTTCATATTTTATGAGGACTATAAATGAAGCCGTTATTATTGCTTGCCTTGCTATTAAATAGCTGGATGTCCTCTGAGTTGCATTCCAATTAATATAGCAAAAATATTATTCATCGTGTCTTTCCCTAAAGTTTAATTAGAGCAAAGAAGAGGGTTGTCCGCTAATAGTTAGTTCTTCCTAGCTGCACCATTCACTTATGACTAACCATTATGTTCCCTTTAGGAATTTTGCAATTAAAAAGAAATCACAATTAAATGTTCTCCAACCAATACTTCTTCTGTAAAACAGTGTTGCTGTGTGTACCAAGGCACACAGACTATCAGCCAAAGGAGAAGAAAATCAAATCTTGTTAATTGCAGAAGTGTACACAGATCAGGGCGAAATAACTTGAAATGTAATTGATTCCATTTTAACAGTACAGTTCATCTGTCAGCCCACCTGTGCATCACCAAATTATGATTAAAATAATTTTGTTTATTAATTTTGTGTGATATGGCCTGTGGAGTGCTTCACATGGGGAAGTCTCCTCTGTGTGTTAGACTGTGCTCCATCATGGATAGGCACAAAAGCTGGAGTAACTCAGCGGGTCAGACGGCATCTCTAGAGAAAAGGAATAGGTGACGTTTGATGTCGAGACCCTTCAGGTCTGAAGAAGGATCACAACCCGAAACGTCACCTATTCCTGTTCTCCAGAGATGCTGTCTGACCCACTGATTTACTCCAACTTTTTGTATCAATCTTCAGTTGAAACCAGCAACTGCAGTTCACTTCCTGCACATGGACTGGTGGCTGCTGCTTAATGGGCCAGTCCCACTGAGGCGATTTTTTAGGCGATTGCAGGAGACTATGCAGTTGCCGCATGGTCACCACATGTTCGCAGGTGGTTGCTGGGTAATTGCATTCATGGTCGTAAGGTGTTCCCGCATTATTGTCGCCACGAATTTTTCATCATGTTGAAAAATTAGCGTCGACCAGAATCAAGCCGCCATGGAGAGTAGCGACAATCCTCGAGCCGTAGGTGGGTCGCCAGGAGGTCCTAGTGGGTTGCCAGGAGGTTGAAGGTTGTCGTAGGTTCTCGTAGGTTGTAGCCGGTGCTGACCAGTGAATTTCATTGGCTCATTGGGAAAACAAAACGTAAGCAGTAGTTTTCAGAACCAAGGATAACCGACCGGTAATGTTAAATGTCCGTCGAACTTCACAGCCATGTATCTCTGGCTTCTTAATAGTTGTCGACACTCCTTCTTCCCCCTCCTCCCCCCTCTTCGCCCCCCCTCTCCCCCTTCTTTTAGACCCTTCCGATATGCTGTGCTTTCACCATCTTAATTACAGCGCCAACCTTCCTGTTCATCGCGGTGTGTGTCTGTATCACATTGGTTTTGCACCGTGTGAACTCCACTCAGACAGTGCTCCCCCGATAGCCCTGTCCCCCGCCTGCATAATAGGCTGGTGAAAGAAGTGATGTGTGCGTGTGTTCCACTCTGACAGTCACCGTTCCAGTCGCCGGTTTTTCTTGACAGTCGTTGGCAGTCGTCTGAAAAATTGCCTAAATGGGCCAGGCCCATAACATTGCCTCAATAATCATAATCGCGAACATTGAAACAACGGTGGATGCACAATTTTAACATTCCTTAATGGGCAATTGACTAAAGTATGAGAGATTTAAGACAAGTTACAAATGCAGTACATTTCCAAGTCATGCTACTATCTCCAATATTGAACGTATATCTCCTTTCGCTGATTTTATTGACCATCTGGTGATCATTCTTTCATATCATATAGTAATTTGCCTAACTAGGGCTAATATTTGAATGACTGTGTGAGCTGCAGATGTTGGTTTATACCGAAGATAAGACATAATGTGCTGGAGTAACAGCTGGTTTTTGGAGAAAAAGGATGGTCGTTGTTTGGGTCAGAACCCTTCTTCAGACTTCGTCTATCTTTGAATGACTTTGTCTTTCAGGATGAATTTGTTCATTTTATTATTTTATTTTTGTACTTACAATGCTTGAATACAACTCCACTATTCACGATGATGTGACTTTAAGACAGCGATCAGGGGCTGATTATGGATTATGATTATGATTTTGGATTATGTAATCAGGTCTACTGAAACTGCACTACCTATGGGATACTACCTGACTTACTATCTACTACCTACATTGAGATGAGCTCACCTACACCAGGGTTTGAACTGTTTCCCTCTGTTCTATGAGTTCATAGAATAAATTATCCAGAATTCACTGTCTGAAACGGTTTTTCAATGCAGAATCACTACACACACTCAAAGGAAGTTGGATAAACACTTGAAAGACAAAATGTTGCAGCGTTCTAGCAAATGAAGTGGACCAAGACTCATCTCATAGGAATTCCAAAGACCAGCACCTGAAACCATATGATCTCCCTCTGTTTTACATGTTCCTGTGATTTATAAGGCTTTTGACGTATACTGGGGTATCTCGCTTACCAAAATGTTTTTTTTATGAAAGATTATACATTCTACACTGATTGAGCAAATATTTTAAAATGAAGTGACAAAATATCTTCTGCTTCATTGAAAAGCTTTCAGGGATTGTTAATATAATGGTGCCGTAGGTAGTTTCTAGGTTTTCACAAATTATGTGCACCTTTCAAAAGCATGTGTCAGTGGAGGAGCCCATCAATAAGTTATTCCCAACCATAGACTGAAGTGCATTCTTCTGTACAGTGCTCGCCTGGGATATCTGTGCCACGTCAATAGACTCTACAATGGTTCAATGGCCATTTATTGTCACATACCTAGTTTACAGTGAAATTCCTTTTTTTGCAATGAGTTCAGTAACATTCTTACTACACATAGGCCAAATGTAAGTACAAGAGTGTAACAACAGAAGATTACACTGAGGCTGTGCACAGGAGTCGCCAGATTTCTGGTGCTATCTAGTGCCCTTCAAGTACAGAGCTGTTTAAAATATCCGAGTCCTCACTTGGCCATGTTGGTCTGGCATAGGCATTGGGTTGCAGTTGCAAAGTTGGCCTGGCTAGTGACGTTGACAATGCACTCCTCTGCCAATCCATGCCACTGCAGGCTGTGTCTGATACGTGTGCTCGGCCACTTGGAGCAGCACCCAGGCTAATTGTGCCCTAGGTTGCTTCAGTATTCAGAATTCAGTTCAGTATTTACTTTAATGTCATTTTCACTGAGTACTTACATACACAGAGGAAACAAAACATTGTTTCTCCATCAGTTCCTGTCAGTGCAGTTAATAAAAACTGAATAAATCCATACAACATTAAAATTTAGTTATCTAAAATACTTTAAAATTGAACTAAAAACAGACATTCAGACCGGACAGTGGCTTGGCTTAGACAGGTGTCTGGCTGTCAAAGTATGGGCGAGGTTAGGTGTGTTTAGTGTATGATGTATGGGGAGGGGACACAGTCCGTTAACCAGTTATATTGCCTGTGGGATGAGTGTGCCTCACCTCTCATGGCTACCGCCTGGCTTCTGTGCCCCGGGGAGCCTCCTGCAGCCGACCTTGGGTTATCCAGAGCACTCCGAGGGCACGGGATGTGAACTCCCAATCCACCCACTAGCCCTGTTCCTCTCCTCTGAATGCCACTGCCACCATTTTGAACAAAGTAGTGTCCACCTGAGCTGCATCAACTTCCACAGGTACCCCAGTCCTCAGACTGGGAAGTCTATGGACCTCCTCCCCAAACTTCCTGGGGAAGCTATAGAAGCGGATACAATTATAAATTCCATAAGATATACGGATAGGAAGTGTTTAGAGGGGCATGTGCCAAATACAGGCAAATGGGACTAGTCCAAAATACCAACTTGGTCAGCATGTCCAAGTTGAGCCAAAGAGCATTTTCCATGTTGTAGAACTTTATGACTATATTCGAAATGTTGCAAGGACTCTGCCCCCCATTAAAGTGAATGGAAAAATCTAGTTGCCAGTGGAAAGGGTGGTGGAAATGTTTCATTGTTTTTGGTCTTGTGGGTTTTACATTTTTGATAAATATTTTCTTCAACACTACTTTTCAACAGGGCCTGAGTGGTTATGAATGTTTGCAAACGTCAATGACATCCATAAACACTCAATAACGGTGACGGCTTTTGCCGCCTTGAGCTTGCGGTGGGGAGGGGAGTGGAGGTGAGGTGGGTGGAAGCCTCCTTTTCTGTCAAGCAACTAACTTTGTAGGGCTGGGTAGCTAAAAAGCTTGAAGACAGCAGAAAATTGCCCTCATATGATGCAAAAATATTTTTCCACTGCCTTTTTCCACTGTAGAAAGAAGAAGAAACTTAAAATTCAGAGGTAGATCGTGGCATTTAAAAGACGTTTGGGTAGGCACATTCATATGCACGGAATGGAAGGATATGGATCATGTGCAGGCAGATATGATAAGTCTATCCTGGCAGCATGTTCAGCATAGACATTGTGGGCCAAAGGGCCTATTCCTGTGCTGTACCTCCCTATGTTCTATAAGAAGGCTCATCAAAAATGGATAAACCTTCGCCAATTGTAATGCTTTGCAAGGATAGGTGCAAGGTGAACAGTGATTCTGGATATCAAAACAGTCAATTCAAAACAAGTTTACACATTTGCATTTAATTGGGAAGGAATAGGACATATGGGTTTGCTTTCATTTTTGAGACAACTCCGTGATGATCAGCTTTGGAGACTGAGCTCGCCTTGAGCCTGTTAATTTGCGGAGTGAGGTGCCATCTCTGGCAGTGGTTGCTGATGCTGTGAATTTGGAGCTAAGAAAGCTGACAGTTCATTGCTGCAGGAGCCTATAATGGGTGCAAGCTGAACGCGAAAGCAAGGCAGTGCTAGTTGACGTGACACTTTTAAGAATAGGAAATCAGATGTAATGACAGATGGGCAACTGATTCAGCAACTATTGAGTTGGCAGATTTAACCCATAGACTGTTTGCAGGGAAGCCTCCAGACTGGATGGCTTCATTTATTTTGGAGATCATGATCTGTGAAAATGAAATCATCGCAATAAAAATATTGCCAAGTGCCAAGCATCTTTCTATTATATACATGGCATGACCTGCTCCAACAAGATACAATCCAACCAATTCCCCTGCAATGCCAATCCCATTTCATTGTAAGTGGCAAAAGATTTACAAAGTTATAGTTTATTTTACTTTCAAGACTGAAGTAGTAGATGTAGCCCAGTCCATCAGGCAGACCAGACTTCCCACCATTGACTCCATCTACACTTTGAACCAAAGATTCTATAATATTTGCTTTGCACTGCCTTGGAAAAGCAGCCAACATAATCAAAGGTATGTCCCTTCTTCTCCTTGCTCCTGCAGGCAGAAGGTGCAGAAAACCTGAAAGTGTACAACACCAGACTCAGGAACAGCTTCTTTGTTATCAGACTTCTAAATGGTCCTTTCAGAAGCTAAGATACAGTCCAATACACCTCCACCCCATTGCATACATTGGACTCTGTCGATGGAGCTGATGCGCTACAATGCTGAGAACTATATTCTGCATTCTGTATCCTCCTCTTTGCTCCACCTATTGTACTTGAGTTTCACTTGAGTGCAGTTATAAATAGTATTATCTGATCTGATGGGACGGCATGCAAAACAAAGTGGCATATCGGGTACTGGCACCTGCCAGTGTTCATAAAGTCATAGAGACATATAGCATGGAAACAGGTCCTTTGGCCCCACTTGCCCATGCCACCTAGCTAGTCCCACTTGCCCGCATTTGGCCCATATCCCTCCAAATCTTTCCTATCTATGTTCCTGTCCACATGTATTTTTACGGAATCAAGTGATATGGGGAGAAAACAGGAACGGGGTATTGATTTTGGATGATCAGCCATGATAATATTGAATGGCCATGCTGGCTTGAGAAGCTAAATGGCTTAATCCTGCACCTATTTTCTATGTTTCTATGTTTCTAGATGGTGTTACATTACCTGCCTCAAATAACTCCTCTGGTAGTTAGTTTCTTTGACCCACCACCTTCTGTGTAGAAAACAAAATGCCCCTCACGGTCCTATTGACCCTTTCCCCTCTAACCTTAAACCTGTGTGCTCTGGTTCTTCATGCCCCTACACTATTCCCCTTATGATTTTTACACCTTTATAAGATCACCCTCAGTCTCCTATGCTCCATGGAATAAAGTCATAGGCTGCCCAACCTCTCCCTATAGCATGGGCCCTTGAGCCCTGGCAACATCCACGTAAATTTTCTCAGCAGGATGTCGTAAATCTACATTCAATACTTTGTATTTTCCCCTTTGCTATATCTATTGTACCTGAGTTTGACTGGAGAGAAGACTCAACACCTTCCACCTTAGAAGCATCAGCCGTATCCTGGGCATATCCTGGCAAGACAGAGTGTCCAGCGCTGAGATCCTGTCTCGCGCTGGCCTTCCCAGTATGTACACTCTACTCAGGCAGCGCAGACTGCGGTGGCTGGGTATTGTCCACCGAATGGAGGATGGCCTTATTCCAAAAGACATCTCCTATGGAGAGCTGCCATCTGGGAGGAGAACCATTGGCCGCCCCCAGCTACGTTACAAGGATGTCTGCAAGAGAGATATGAAGGCACTAAACATCGCTGTGGAGTCCTGGGAGAGCCTTGCAACTGACCGCATGAGGTGGAGAGGTACCCTGAACCAACATTTCAAAACGGGGGAAGAGAAACTGATGAACAAGCGGGCATGCAGAGAGGAGTGCAGCAACTTCAACAAACCAGAGACCACACACAAATGTGACCTTTGCCACAGAGTCTGTCACTCCTGCATTGGTCTCTTCAGCCACAAGCGAAGCTGCTCTAGCCAAGGTTTGGAACAAGCAGCCAACAACTAGGATGCATCACCCATGGCCAGTCATGACCGAGGGGGGCACACAAAATGAGTTTGACTTATTATGGTGTTATTTGAGCTGATTGGATAACTAATCTTTATGCTGTACTTCAGTACAAATCTAAAACTTTAACAAACCTAAAGCTAATTTAAATTAAGTCAAGAGACTTGCTCGTTACTTCATTGAAACACTGGTAAAAACATGTTATAAGTGCAATGTAATTATTTATTAAGTAAATGAAAAGTACATCATAAATAATATGTAGGAAGGAACTGCAGATGCTGGTTTACACTAAAGAAAGATTCAAAACTCTGGAGTAATTCAGCTGGTCAGGCAGCATCTCTGGATAAAAGGAATCGGTGACGTTTTGACAGAAGGGTCTTGACCCGAAATGTCACCTATTCCTTTCGTACATAATAGCAGACATTTGAAATCCAAAGTAAAATCCCACATCCACTGTGATCTAACTGTCTGTAGTCTCCAGCGCAGTTACAATGTGGCCTAAGGCAAGCTTGAGGAACAACCCATGTTCTGTCTGAGCATGTTGAAACCTTCTGATCTCAATATTGAACTCTGCAACTTTACGTAACTCATTCTTTCTTTCTACCTGAATCAGTGCTGGCCATTTCTGCCAGTCATCCATCTGTGATCTTGGTTTCATTTTCTCTGTACAGCTGGATGTGTGCCACATCCCGGCTATTAACCATGAATAAAACAGGCAAACCAATTATCATATCCATTCATAATTTCTTGTCCGCATCCATTTTCACTTATCATAGAAACTCCTCGGCTCCCACAATACTTCCCACCAAACCCTCCCCTTCCCTGGGCACTTTTCTCTTCTAACTGTAGGAGATGTAACAACTGATCTCTAACCCTACGCCTCTCTCATTTCTGCCCAGGGACCCCATCAGCCCTTCCAGCCGAGATAGAGGTTCACTTGTAATTCTTCCAACCTCGTCTATTGGATTTAGTGCTCCCAAAGAAACCTGCTGTATTGGCTTCAATGTACAACATCAAGCGTAGACTAGGCGATCATTTCGCCAAATACACACTTGCATTCTGTCCACAAAGGCCTGATGGAGCTCCCGGTTGCTCATTATTTTAACTCCTTCCCATTGTCGTACTGACTTCTCTGTCCTTCGTCTCATCCACTGCTAGAGTGAGGCCATGACCAAGCTGGAAGAAGGATCCTGGGCTTGAAACCTGGACTTTCCATTCCCTCTACAGATGCTGCTTGTCCCATTGAGTTCTTCCAGCACTTTGTACGTTTTTGCAAGTATTCATCTGTCAGTTTTATCCATTTGACCTGATTGCATCCTATCCTACATATCTTCTTATCTCCTGCTACCCTCTTCTGCAACTTAAAATGACCTCTTATCCAGTTCTGACACAGGAGCGTGGACCTGAAATGTTTGTTCTGTTAGTTCTTTTTTCCACGTCTGCTGCCTAACCTGCTGAGCATTTTCAGCATTTTCGATGCTTATTTCAGTAAGATGCATCCGGTACAAAGAAGCTTTGACGGAGATGATAGTTGCAATCTGTTCCTGAAAGCTTTGAGGCTCACCCACTGAGCGACTGTGACTCGAGTCTCTGCCTCTCCATCTGTGCCCTGATTCCTGCTGGGTTTTTTTCTTCTGCAGGGTTTATCACTTCTTTAACCCCATACTTTATACATTTTCTCGCTTTGATCTTGCCATCTAACCACCAAATTCTAAAGTTTTCCCATCTCCCTTTCAAAAATATTTTGTGTGACTTAATTGCAAGGAGCTTTGTCTATTCTTTTGCACATATAGCTATTTCCTACAACCCTTGTTACTCCCTTCTGGGGAAGAGCAATTTCTTGAATCATTACAAGGATCATTTAGAATTCTGTGATGAACTTTGGCTAAGTCAGCAACATGGCTCTCTGAATGTCCCCCCCCCCACCTCCGTCCCCCCCCCCCCCCTCCGTCCCCCCCCCTCCGTGTCTCCTCCCCACCCCCACACCTCCCTCTATTCCCTTTAACTCTTAAACAGTGTCCTAGCCTTAATTTACATGTTACAAGTGCCATGTATAATTTCAGGTGGATTTAATATACAGGTTCTATGCCCGGATATCTGATTGCTTCCAACATAATGTCATAGATTCAAGGTCCAAATTGGTTCCCTGACCTTCACGGTATGCAAGTTTTAAACATAATTCTGCTTCAGAACATGTTTGCAGTTAGCATCATTTTTTACTTAACCAATCATCCTGTTTGACTTCATGACTTTATACTATTTTAATAAAGTTTACACATGTTCTATTTGCATTCATCTTCATTTTAACAATTTTCACAACACTATTCATGCAGCAATAAGATTAATATATTAAAAACACTAAAATATTTTTTCCCATATTATTATTATTCTCATGGGTTATCATTAAGCTGCAGCTTAACAGGCCCAGCCATGACATGTGGGCACTCTTGTCAGAGGTGATGCATAATCCACATAGCGCATGTCAGGAGTACAGCACAGGAATGGGCGCTTCGGCCCACAATGTTTGTGCCGAACATAATGCACAGTCAAACTGATCGTATCTGTCTGAACATGATTCATATCCCTCTACTCCCTGCACGTCCATGTGCCCATGGAAAAGCCTCTTAAATGCCACTATCATACATTGTTTGACCACATGGGCATCGCTGCAATAATATTCAAATAAATCGTGGTACAGGTGTCAGAGTTTATGGGGAAAAGGCAGGAGAATGGGGTTAGGAGGAAGAGATAGATCAGCCATGATTGAGTGGCGGAGTAGACTTAATGGGCTGAATGGCCTAATTCTATTCCTATTCCTTATGACCTTATGATTATCAGCTCAGGGTGATTACAGCACAGAAGATATCCTTGACCTATGAACTCCAGAAGTTTAACATCATCCAAACATAGTAGGCTACTTCATGGTTGGCGCTACAGCTGAAGTTATTATCCATTTATTTCACCGTTGGCAAATTGTAACTGAATTGTGATTACAAGGAACTGCAGATGCTGGTTTGAAAAAAAAGACACAAAGTGCTGGAGTATCTCAGTAGTCAGGGAACTTTTCTGGAGAAAAGAGTCAAAAGTGTTTTATTGTCATATGTCCCAGATAGAACAATGACATTCTTACTTGCTACAGCATAACAGAATATGTAAACATACTACTATAAACAATATGATAAACGAGAGAGAAACAAAAGTTCAGTGTGTGTGTATATATACACATACACAAGTACACACACATACACACGCACACACATATCTATAAGAAGGGTCTTGACTGAAACATCACCCATTCATGTTCTCCAGAGATGCTGCCTGACCCGCTGAGTTACACCAGCCACTTGTGTCCATTTTTGTGACCTAGTTGTGTTCCCTTTGGAAATGTACTACATTACCTGACCAATGCTTGCAGTCTTGCTGTTGCAGCTATTTCAGAAGTATGGCAGACAGCAAAATGGCATATGGTGCAGACCTTCTGCTGCTGCAGCAGATTAAACATTTCATTTGGTCAGATGTGGTATCAAATAGTGGTGAAACATATTTAAAAAATTTCCAAAATGATCAATTCATTTAAACTCTATTTACTGTACATTAATTAAATAAGACCATTCTATTAAAGATCAGCGAGCACATCCAGGTGAAGCGAATCCATTGCTCTAACTCAAGGTCAACAGTAGATTGGGAGGTCACTGCCATTTCACCTCTATCACATTCTGTATTCCGGCACTTCATGGAAAACTACTGACTGACTGTCAGCGAAATCTGACCTTGTATCGTAATGACATACACTTCCTCTGTGGGCACTCTCAGTATCCCTGATAGTGCCATTAGATACAGAACCCAGCAAAGTACAGCACAGGTACAGTACCTTTCCCACACAGACCTTTCAGAACTAGGTCTCCTCCATTGTCAGTGAGGCTAAACGCAAATTGGAGGAACAGCATCTCATATTTCGCTTGGGCAGCTTACAGCCCAGTGGTATGAATATTGATTTCTCTCACTTCAGGTAGTCCCTGGCATTCCCTCTCTCTCTATCCCTCCCCCACCCAAGTCACACCAGCTTCTTATTTTCACCCTGTAAACAGCTAACAATAGCCTGTTTCCTTTATCATCATTACTTTTATGCATATCTTTTATTCATTGTTCTTTATCTCTCCACATCATCATCTATATCTCTTGTTTCCCTTATATCCCAAACCAGTCTGAAGAAGGGTCTCGACCTAAAACGTCACCCATTCCTTCTCTCCAGCGATGCTGCCTGTCCTGCTGAGTTACTCCAGCTTGTTGTTAGTACCTTTGGTCCACTATGTTTGTGACATAAATAATGCCATGATAAACTAATCTCATCTGCCTGCACATGAATCCTAATCTCTCCAATCCCAGCATATCCACGTGCTTACCTAAAAGCCTCTTAATTGCCACCACTGTATCTACCTGCACCACCACCCCTGGCAGCAAATTCCAGGCACCCACTACGCTCTGTGTAAAAATACTTGTCCTGCACATCTCCTTTAAACTTTGCCCCTCTCATCTTCAAGCTATGCCCTCTAGTCTTTAACATTTTCACCCTGGGGGGAAAAGGTTCTGACTGTCTATCCTTTCTCTGTCTTTTATGATTTAATGTTCAAATGTCAGCTGAGATTTTATGTCCTAGCCTCACAGTAAGACGGGCGAAAGCAATGATATCATTGGAAAGCCGTCATCTACAAGCTGCTCGATGGTCACAAGCAATCCTGAATGGGATACAATGATTGCGGATCCAATTCTCCAGGCCATTTCATGGTAACAAACATCCTGTAATTCAAAGAGAAAGCTTGCACCCATATTCTCAGACCAATCTGAACTGAATAATGAATCCATTTTCGTCAAGTTATATTTAAATTATATAATTTGCTGAAGTAAGTTTTAAGAAGGGCAGCACAGTAGCGCAGCGGTAGAGTTGCTAGCTTTCAACGCCAGAGCCTCGGATTTGATCTTGACTACGAATGCAGTTTATAAGGGGTTGGTACATTCTCCCCGTGACCTGCGTGGGTTTTCCCCGGGAACTCTGTTTTCCTCCCACACTCGAAAGACGTATAGGTTGTAGGCTAATTGGCTTGGTAAA
The DNA here is from genome assembly GCA_963514005.1 of Raja brachyura. The sequence goes on from OY740781.1 coordinate 32,318,813, forward strand.
ATTGTAAATTGTCCCTATGGCATGAGGGACAGTGTTAATATGTGGAGATCGCTGGCGCGGACTCGGTGGGCCAAAGGGCCTGTTTCTGTGCTGTATCTCTAAACTAAACTAATGTAAAAGGTTAAATTATAAATAAACTATCAGAAAAAAATATTAATTATCTTTCTCTCCAGACTCCCCTTTTTTGTAACTGGTTGCTTTTTGCCGTGAACATGTTGTGATTCCTATTCTCTACTTTCCTTTTTTAAAAAGTGCATCTGAAAGATATTTCTTTTGAGGTAGGATAAACTGTCGAACTTGAGCCATCAAAGATGACCTTTAACCAATTTCAAGCATGAGGTTTGAAAACTGAGCCAGTCGTATTGCCGAAGACGTCTTCGGTGATACGTAAACAGGCGTTTAGCACTGGAGAAATGCAGTCCATTTTCAGCACCAGATGGCTACTGTTAACAATGATTTCCAACACCAGACAACTTGGCATCAAAGTAGATATATTCAGTATAAACAGTGTTTAGTGCATTCGATGGATTTCATAGTCACACATATCATATTTCACACAAGTGGAAAACAAAAGTTGCCTTGCATACTTGTACATTTGTGAACTAGCAGTCAATTTGTGGAGGAGACATGAGCCAATTAGTGTGGAGTGCTCCATCACTCTTACTTAAAGTCAATGCATTAAGGTGAATGTTGGGAAGTGAAGTCTATTCATAACATTCTATTCTGACAGCATATTTTACTGGTTGTTCCGACATCAGGGAAAACCATTAAAATATTTACAAGTGGATATGCATACAAAATTGCATGAATATAACTGTACAATGGACTGATTGTTGAGAGTGGGCGTACACATGCGGCAGTGGGCAGAGTGTTTGTATATATTTTAGCTCAATACAAAAAAGAAAATTGTCATAATAAGCCTGAGGGCAAGAAAAGTCAGCGGCACACAAAGTGCTGGAGTAATTGTACGGGTCAGGCAGTATCTGTGGAAGGAATGAATTGCCGACGTTTTGGGTCGGGGCTCTTCTTCAGACTGAGGTTTAAAGGCAGAAAGAGGGACGTGTAGAAGAGGACAGGGGGGGCTTCCACCCATATCACTCCCTCTGGCTTTACATTTCTCTCCTCTTGTCTCCTTATCTCACACCTTGTTGTTTTACCTTTGTCACTCACTCGACCATTTGCTAATCAAACCCCTTTCACCTGTATCCACCTACCACATCCCAGGCTTTGTCCTGTCCCCACCATCTTTCTAGCTTTCTAGCCCCTTTCCACAATCATTCTGAGGAAGGGCTATGACCCGAATTGTCACCTATCCATTCCCTTCATAGATGCTGCCTGGCCCACAGTTATTCCAGCAGTTTATGTTCTGCTCAAGATTCTAGCATCTGCAGTTCTTTGTGTCTCAAAATTGAGCGACAGTTTGATTCCATACATGAATAAGAAATGATTGCGTTCATAACCAAGGTCTCCAAAGGGTATCAGTCTCTTTGATTGTTTTATATGTATGTTGACATCAACTAAGAAAGCTTATGATCGTGGTTATATTTATTCATTGTGACCTTTTCCACTGGAGGATAGAAAATACTTTCATTCATATGTTTACAAACCCATTCTTTATCAGTCTCTAAGATACTGGAGGGAAGCGAGGCATGAAAAAATGCAGATGCTGGTTTACATAAAAGACAAAAAGTGCTGGAGTAGCTCAGCGGGTCAGGCAGCATCTTTAGAGAACGTGGCTAGATGACGTTTCGGGTCAGCACAGTTCATGCCTCCTCAATCATTTACCTCCTTACCTCATACTTTTTGTCTTTTATTTTTCCAACCAGTTGCTAATCAACCATCCCACCCCCCCCCTCTTTCACCTATATCTACCTATCAATTGCCAGGCTTTGTCCTGTCCTGTCCCCATCTCTTTTCCCGCTTTTGTCCCCTCACCACAAGCAGTCTAAAGAAGGGTCCTGACCTGAAAAAGATCCATGGTCTCCAGGGATAACGCCCGACCCACTGGTTTACACCATCACATTGTGTCCTTTTATTCTCAAAGATGCTGGCTTTACTTTCTGAACCATCATTTTCAACCTGGGCTCAGGACCGAGTACCACTTCCTAGCTTCTGTTTGAAAATCCTTCTCCAAGCCAACAACTCGGATTCACCACATCACTAGATAAACCTGTGTGGGCAGAAAGTGACGCTTAATTAATCTCACCACAGACATGATCACACAATCTGCTAATCCCACTGTTAGTTTGGAGACACCTGCTGACATTGTTGTTGGTAAATGGTTCACTTTTGCCCTGCTTCAGAATAATTCATGTGGCTCTACATCATCATCACTATATGTGAGCACGGCTGGACCACTGTGAAGGCACAGTGGATGCTGTTCAACAATTGCCATCTCAGCTGAGGTAGTCATATCTGTAGCGACTGAACTCAAATACATCATAAATACCTCTTGTGACTTGCTTCACTGCGCAGCATTGGAAGAGTGATCTGTTGTCAGACATGGTTTCCTTGAGCCGTGGTGATAAAATTAGATGTCGTCTTGTGATATTAATGATCTTTTTAGCATTGTTCCGAGCCTTTATATTTACTCTATGGTAGCAGCCAAGCAGCAAGGGGGGCGAGAAGGAAAGGCATTCTGGTCACAGCACATCTAGGAGATTCAAACCTCCTAGGGCCTTTTGGTTCTTCCCCTTCCTTACCCCACAAACCTTGCTTGGAAGCATGAGGTGGCTGTGCGAAGAGCAAGACTCAGTAGCAGGATTTTGTGGCTGAAGTATTGGTCAATATTCAAAAGAACACAACGTGCTGGAGAACATGGATAGGTAACATTTTGGGTCGAGACCCTTCTTCTTCATTAATTAATATTTACTAAATTAAATATTTCATAAATTAATATTTACTAATTGTCAATAAATGAAAATAATAGTTTCAATAAAGATGTGGTAAAATTCAAGGCAGATAATTTGCCCAAGTGGTGGGATATTGATGGATTTCAAGAAGAAACTAAATAGGTTCTTGTCAACGTTGGATTTGGGTTTCTTGGAAATGCACCAAGGGGATTGTGCAAACTTATGTGCAATCATGTGGAATGTGTAATGTAGAAACAGATGGTGTGCCCAACCTGTTCATGCCATTGTTTATTTTACACCAAAGCTTCCTCTACCTGTCTAAGGTGGGGACCAGAACTTCACGCAATTATCCACATGCGATCCAAACAAGTTTCAGATTGAGCATAAGGTTTGATTTTATGGCCTTATTACTTAACTGTGGAATCATTATTAATTTCTGGATTTGTACAATTTCCTTTGCTCCACATTTCTGTTTCACATATTTGTTTTCAAGTTGTAATACATATCTGTGTTAAACCAAATTTTCCAGCTCAGAATGTGGTGATGTACTGAAAATCGCTTCTCTGGAACTGACCATGTATTTCCACCGTTGTCAACATGGATATAACAATTTGTTGAAGCAAACATTATCCAGGAAACTCACAAATGTGAGATTCCTTGATCCTTGTGCCATTTTGTGCTATACCTCTACCTTGTATCTGACTCAGATAGGCACAAACACAAAATAAGCCGCTCGTAGATTAGTGGTCAGTCTATTGAACAAATTGATTTATTGAAGGCCTTAACAGTGTGCACCAATGAAACACCCAAAAAGAAATTCCCTCCTACAGGGGAGATGGAGGGAGTCATGCTTCACCCCCACACAAATAATTGCTGACCTTCTCATTCAAAGCTGTCCTCATGTTCTTCAAGTTGCCAATGTCCATTAGCTTACCAAGCCTGCCAAGGTTAAGTCAATCAGATATTAAATTGAAGTTTCCAGGCACATTCTTATATTTAATAAGGAAACCTTCCTTTGAAATGAGTAGCCTACAGCTAAATCTTGCTTCGACTAAATCAATAATTTTGAGGCCTCAGGACATGTTTTCAAAAATTTACCACCATCACTGACACCAAAGGTCCAGCAGAGACTGCACTTCCTGAGGGTGCTCAGGAAGAATAACATCACACAGAGACTGCTGCTGTCCTTTTATCGGTGCTCCATTGAGAGCATCCTAACATACTGTGTATGCGTGTGGTACACCAGCTGCTCAGCGGCTCAGAGGAAAGCGCTCCAGAGGGCCATTGACAACGCCCAGAGGATTGTCGGCTGCCCTCTCCTTACCTTGGAAGACTTACACAGTTCCCGCTGCATCAAAAAATCCCAGAATATTATAAAGGACATTTCCCACCCCGGACACTCCCTGTTTGAACTGTTGCCGTCAGGCAGACGGTACAGATCTACAAGGACAAGGACAAACAGATTTAAAAACAGTTTTTACCCCACTGCTATAAAGGCACTAAATGTAGCCGCCAAGGAACGCGGGGACTAAGGGACTGTGGTTGGTACACTGTGAAATCGACAGAAGGATGTAGGGTTGGGTGTATATGCGTGCCATTTTCATATTTCATAATTATTTTAGTTGTTTATATTTTTTAATATTTTACCTTGTATGTATCGTTAGCTTTTATGGTTTGAATGTTGCACTGACTGGTTGACATTTTTAAATTTCGTTGTACATGGTACATGTTACAATGACAATAAAGAAACAATTTTATTCTATTCTATTCATTCTACCTATTTTGGTGTTTAATGTTATCCATAATGTTATTATCTAATTGATTGGATGGGACTCCACAGTTTGCTACGCTGTATTCTATCTGCTACTTATCAGCCCACTCTCCCAACCTGTCCAAGTCCTTCTGCAAAATCCCTGCTTTCTCTACACAACCTGCCCCTCCACCTGTCCTTGTATCATCTGCAAAGTTTTCCACAAAGCCATCAATTCCCTCATCCAAATCATTAATACACAATGTGAAGAGTAGCGGCCCCAACCCCGATCCCTGCATAACTCCGCTAGTCACTGGCAGCCAACCAGGAAAAGTCTCCTTTATTACCACTCTCAGCCTTCTGCCATCCAGCCGACCTGCTATCCATGCTTGTATCTTCTCTCTGATACCATGGGCTCTCATCTTCTTTAGCAACCTCACATGCGACACCTTATCAAAGGCCTTCTGAAAATCCAGGTAAACTACATTGACTCTCCTTTGGCTATCCTGCTATTTACTTCTTCAAATAGTTCCAACAGGTTTGATAGGCAAGATCTCCATAAAAATAAGATGACTTTGACTTATTTTATCGTGGGCTTCTAACCACTCAGAAACCTCATCCTTTCAAACGCCAAAGTCAAAGTAAAAGTCAATTTTATTAATCACATGCACATTACATGCAGTGAAATGAATTCGCCAGCAATAATACATATAAAAAGAACACACAATACACACAATTTAACACAAACATCCACCACAGCATTCTTCACTGTGGATTCTAATGGACTCTAAAATCTTACCAACTGAGATCAGGCTAACTGGCCGGCCTATAGTTTCCACTCTTCTGCCTCACCCCCTCTTGAACAGTGGAGCAATATTTGCAATTTTCCAATTGTCTGGAACCACTCTTATGATTCTTGAAAGATCACAACTAAGTATCATACATCATCATCAATAGGCAATGATTGATTGAAGATGCAAGAAACTGCAATGCTGGTTCACAAATATATGACACACAGTACTGAAGTAACTCAGTGGTCCAGGCAGCATCTCTGGAGAACATGGATGTTCTGTTAGGAAGAAAGGGTCCCAACCTCAAAAGTCACCTATCCATATTTTCCAGCAATATTTAATTATGTTGTTTGTGTATGATAGTAGGTATTTCTAGCAATACACTGTGGTCCATGTAGTAAGATTGCTCCACAGTGATGTTAGAAAGGAAGTTAAGGACATTGATGTTAAAAGACTGTAAGAGCTGCAGTGCACTTTCATGTCAGGATATTTGGCAGTTTTTTTAATTCATAAGTTATAGGAGCAGAATTAGGCCATTCGGCCCATCAAGTTTACTCCGCCATTCAATCATGGCTGATCTATCTTTCCCTTCTCAACCACATTCTCCTGCCATCCTTCCATAATCTCTGACACCTGACACCTGAATTTGATAATGGTGCATATGCTGCTCTTGTCATTATTTGGACAAAGGTGATGGAATGTATATTTCAGGTAACAAATGGGTTACTAAAAATCTAAATCAGATTACAACTCAGGATGCATTAACTCTGACTGACTAACTGACTTCAGAAAGTCATGAGACATCTCCATTGGACTTTGGTTAGTCTGCAATTGGGGTATTATGTGCAGTTCTGGTTGTCCCATTGCAGGAAAGATGTAGACTTTGGAGAGGGTGCAGAGGATATTTTTCCTATTGCAGCCTAGACTAGAGGGTTTCAGCTACAGGGAGAGGTTGAATTGTTTGGTCGGGAATGTCAGAGCTTCAGGATAAACTTGATAGAAGTATATAAAATAATGAGAGGCATTGAGAGTATGGACAGTCAGAACCTTTCTCCCAAGGTGAAAATGTCCAACTTTAGAGGGCATGAAATTTTGGTCTCCTAATTTGAGGAAGGTTATTATTGCTATTGAGGGAGTGCAGCGTAGGTTCACCAGGCTAATTCCTGGGATGGTGGGACTGACACATGATGAAAGAATGGGTCCACTGGGCTTGTATTCACTGAAATTTAGAAGGATAAGAGGAGATCTGGTAGAAACATATAAAATTCTTAAGGGTTTGGGCACCCTAGATGCAGGAAAACATTTCCTGATGTTGAGGGAGTCCAGAACCAGGGGGTCACAGTTTAAGAATAAGGGGTAGGCAATTAAGGACTGAGATGAGAAAAAAAAATTCATCTAGAGTTGTGAATCTGTGGAATTTTCTGCCGCAGAAGGCAGTGGAGGCCAATTCACTGGATGTTTTCAAGAGAGAGTTAGATTTAGCTCTTAGGGCTAAAGGAATCAAGGGATATGGGGAACAAGCAGGAATGGGGTACTGATTGTGGACGATCACCTGCACCTATTTTTCTATGTTTTCTATGTTTTCTATGTGTCTATAAGCTGAGAGTGGGAATGTTTAATAGAGACTAGACTAAGTGGGACCTGTTGGGTCCCGGCTTCACACGGGAGGGCTGGTCCCCCAACGCAATATTCCACCTCTCCACCAATTCCAATATTGGTGGCCAGTGGGGAGGGGTTCTGGAGCGCTAGTATGGTGTTATGGGCCTGAGGAACTGGTTTCCAGAGGGCTTGTATAGACATTGTGGGCCGAATGGATTCTTGGGCTGGCAGCTCAGTCACTGAAACCACTCACACACACTCACACACACTCATTCACACTCACTCACACACACTCACACACACTCATTCACACTCACACACACTCACACACACTCACACTCACATACACACACTCACACGCACATACACGCACTTACACACACTCACACACACTCACACTCACACACACATACACTCACACTCACAGTCACACACACACAAACACATGTACACATACAAACACACACAAAAAAACATGCACAGACACACACACACACACTCACACACACATATACTCACAAACGCATACACACACACTCATTGACTCACACACCATATATATGGCAGTAGACTTTCTTGAATACTCACACGGCTGAACGCGGTCTCTCCACTTTGGGGCTTCCGCATCAGCGTGACCTCTGCACTTACCGGAAATTACGCAATCAGCGCGACCTCTGCACTCACAGGAAATTACGCAATCAGCGCGACCTGTCCACTAAGCGGAAGTCACAAAATGAGCGCGACTTTTGAACCAAACACAATCAGACCTAATAAAGCATTGCAGTTTCAAGCACAGGCAGGGCAGCAGGCCAAACAATGCATTGCATTGTCATTAAGGGCTAACAGATCATTTATTGCAAGTACATTGCAGACTCACAGTTCAGTTGATTCACAGCTTAGAATGAGGGTCGTGGCCTCATCTCACGATCTTGCAGAGTGACTGAGTCACGTCCAGGCATCCAGGGTTTTATAGTCCTGCCCCCCCCCCTCCGGAAGGGTCGTTACCTTCATCGCGGTGATTTGCAGGCGAGAGGATCTCAAGGGTTTTTAAACACTCATAACATTTTTATTTTTCATTGATGGAAAAAATCCTCGGGGCCTGCTCAGCGGAGGAGGACTGTCAGTAAGATGGCCAAGTATCATAGCGATATATGGTAATGTTATTTCTAAAACAATATACAACGCAGACAGGAAGTGGTCAAGATGAGACTTTTAATGATATAGATGTGAGGGACAAGTTTTTTACTACTACAGAGAGTAGTAGGGGCCTGCAACAGATTGCCAGGGGTGGTGGTGGAGGCAGATACCATAGTGGCATTCAGAAACCTTCAGATAGGTATAGGGAAGTGCAAGGAATAGGATATGGATCATATACAGGCTGATGAAATCAGCTTAACTTGGCATGATGTTCGGCAAAAACCCGAAGGGCCAGTTGGTGTGCTGTACTGTTCTATGATATGTTTAACCCATAATGCCGTCAGTTCACTGAAAAATTATCTCTGTTAATGCTTAAAATGTAATGCATCCCATCACTCCCTTTGATGTACAGTTTGCTTTGTTACAGCTATTTTGAAATAGCAATGTTATGGAAATGAGTGAAACAAGTGCTCCCTATAATCAATAATCCCCATATCGTGTCACCACTGTGATGTCAAAGCTTTGAATTTTATTCTTCAGCTTCCCCCCACATCTAACAAATGTTGTCTTATTTATTTCTAGGTCCGCTGAGATTTATCTCGCAGACAGAGTCAGTGGCGGCTTATGCAGGAGACCTTGCCGAGCTGAAATGCGAAGTTACCGGCGAGCCTATGCCTTCCATTCATTGGCAGAAAAACCGCATTGATCTGCAGCTGACTGCTGATGATCTCCGCATGGCTGTTCTCCCATCTGGCTCCTTGGTGATTAGTAAGCTTCAGACAGGGGACAGTGGGTCCTACCGGTGCCTTGCAGAAAACCCCGGAAGCTCAAGGACTGGGAACGACGCTGACCTTCAGGTTTTGTCTGGTAAGAGGATCTCTGGTCTCGGACGTGTTCTGACTGATTGAAAGCTTGATTGAATGGCATAGCAGGGAAACAGGCCAATTGACCCACCGGGTCCACGCTGACCATCGATCGATCACCCATTCACACAAGTACTATGTTATCCCACTTTCTCACCCACTCCCTACACACTCGAGCCAATTTACAGGGTCAAATTAACTTACAGAACCACACATCTCTGCGATGTGTTGGGAAAGCAGAGCTCACAAAGGAAAGCCCCACAGTCACAGAGTCCATACATCCAGAATCCGAGGTCAGGATCGAACCCGGGTCTGCGGTGCCATGAGGCAGCAGCTCCACCAGCTGCACCATTGTGCTGCCCCAAGATTCTATCTGTCGGAACAAAGAACTGCAGATACTGGTTACTAAATAAATCAACACAAAGTGCTGGAGTAACACAACAGGTCAGGCAGCATCTCTGGAGAACATGGGTGCGTGACATTTCAGGTCGAGACCCTTCTTCAGATTTTATCTGGGGTGCTAAACGCTGAATATTCCCATTGAAAGCAGATGCTTGCATCCATTAGTGGTAATTTGCATTATGGAATGCATGTTTTATTTTATTTTACACTGTAACAATTGAATGCATCTTGAACAGAAATGAGCAAATGCATATTTTTCTTCATCAGGAAATGATAAGCTGTGCAATTGGCCAATGTGAGCAGCGTCAGTATTACATACTCACCAGTCATACAGCAATCAGTTGCGTAGTAAAGATCCATCAAAATCATTAATAATAATAGTCCTTTGCACTAACCCCAGAAAACCATATCCATCCTGTACTAATGGAGCTTTTCAATTTCTCCGAGGAGTCGTCCTTCTGACCTTTTCAGGAGACATTTTTAATATAGTGCCACATATAACTGCCAGAAGCTATTTCACTTAAGACTCTGACATTTTGGTCGGCAGAGCAAAGTTTCAGCCCAGCAGTTAAAGCTAAAGTTGAATGCAGGCCCCAGAGATGAAACCACAATGGGCTAATGTGGCAGAGGTATTTTACTGGACATTGCTTTAATGGAAACATTTTCATTAAAGCGGTATTTCAACGGTGCCTTGTGAGCATACTTACATTTGTACAGTAATAGAACTTAAATACACATCTGCGATTCTCACAGGATGAATTTCAAATCTCAAGAGGCTAGCTGTAACTTACCCTGTGGCAATCCAAATCATATTTCACGGCTGTTTATGCCTGACACATCCTTGCACTGAGCAACAATTTCAGCACTAGCCGTAACCCATCAATGGGAACTGGTCCTCAGCCATCGACATTGCTTCTCTTCCTGCCAGTAAGCGGTCCATTCTGTGATAGCAAAACGCAGCTGAGACGAATAAAGAATATCGCTGTGGATGCTTGGCTGCCTTAAGCAATTTATCTGTGCGATGACTTTTTTGTGATACTTGCTGTTTGAAACCTAAAAGAATTCTGAGTCCTGGCCTTGGTGATCGTTATTCATGCCACATAGATTTTATCTACCGAGATGTATACTGGGTCTGAATCGGGTGACGCAAAATCTACACTGGTATCTCTACGTCATGAGTGGCTCTTAGTGCAATGTTATGTTTGGAATGCCACAGAGATTTATTGGACTTGATATTTTGGGAAAGGGTGAATCCGTGTGTTTGCCAGGGAGAGTCCAGAAGTTTCACACAGAGGGTGGTGGCTGTATGGAACGAGCTGCCAGAGGAGGTAGTTGAGGCAGGGACTATCGCAACGTTTAAGAAACATTTAGACTGGTACATGGATAGGACGGGTTTAGAGGGATAGAAACATAGAAACAGTGGGTGCAGGAGTAGACTATTTGGCCCATCGTGCCAGCCCCACCTTTCAAGGTGATTAAGGTTGATCATCCAGAATCAGTACCCTGTTCCTACTTTTCTGGGTAAAAATTCAATGCCGAATGTAAAGGCAGGACATCACCGGCAACTTTTATTTAAACTTGTCTCCAGTAGCTAGACGGATTGACAGAGTACAGATGTGGCCCAAGGCAACCCAGCGTGTGAAAGGGATGGGGGGTCTGCAGTATATAAAAAAACGGGGTTGAAAAGCTATAGCAGTAAATGGCTTCAGGGGCATCTCTATCCTCAACAATGGGAGGGCCCAGCATTTGAGTGTAAAGAAATGAAGCATTTTCAGTCGTGTTCAACCTGAAGTGCTGAATGTACGATCCATCCACCTTTTCGTGTTTTCCTGAGATCCCCCCCCCCCCACCCCCGATCACAAAAGCCAGTCTCCAGACATTTTGATTCATCAAGAATGATGGAGATAAATGATGGGATGCAGCAAAGACAATGGGATCATTCAACATCTCAGCTGTGCTACTGATGTTCTGTGTGCTGAAAGCCGAACACAGGACAGACCCAATCCTTTTGCTTCACTTGTCCTCCATCAATAGCAAAAGTGATGGAAGCTGTTATCATCAGCACCATCAACTCACCAATAACAGAACCACCCCATGCCCAGAATCGCTCAGTTCCAGACATAGTCAAAGAGCCAAACAGCATGGAAACAGGCCCTTCAGCCCAACTGACCCATGCCACACAGGATATTCCAGCTAAACTGGTCCCACCTGCCCATGTTTGGCCCATATCCCTCTCACACAAGGGTTACACAAAAAGCTGGAGAAACTCAGCGGGTGCAGCAGCATCTAAGGAGCGAAGGAGATAGGCGATGTTTCGGGTCGAGACCCTTCTTCAGTCTGGTCAGGGATCAGGGGAACGTTTTCACAAATTTCACTGAACCTTTACTATCCATGTATATGTCCAAATGGTTTTTTTTTAATGTTGATCAGGCCTTAATCCAAACATGCAGCAAAGAGCAGGAATTCTACAAATCATCATTCTGTGACAGCATCTCACCTTCTCACAGACTGCTCTGACATCAGGACACCATTTGACTGAGTATACATAGATTCATTCTACTCTCACCCGGTCATTCCTTCTTCTCTCTCCTCCCATCGGTCAGAATGTCCAGAAGCTTGAAAACGCACACCACCAGACTCAGGAATTGTTTTTCCGCCTCTTTTATCAGGCCTCTGCATGGTCCTTGCATATGCTATTGGGCAGCACGGTGGCTCAACGGTAGTGTTTCTGCTTTACAGCTACCAGGGACCAGGGTTTGATCTTTACTACGGATTCTGTCTATATGGTGTTTGCAGGTTCTCCCTGTGACCTGCATGGGTTTTCTCCGGGATCTCCGATTGCTTCCCACACTCCAAAAACGTATGGGTTTGTACGTTAATTGGCTGAGTATGATTGTAAATTGTCCCTAATGTGTAGGATAGTGTTAGATTACGGGGATCGCTGGTCGGTGCGGACTCGGTGTGCTGAAGGACCTGTTTTGTCGCAGTATCTCCAAACGAAACTACGTTAGGGTACAGTCTATTTGACTCAAAGTTTGGAATTTTTTCTATGAAATTGATGCGGTACCTTGCCGAGAACTGTATTCTGCAAATCAAAGCTCTCTATCTTTCTCTTTGACCTACCTATTATTTTTGAGTTTGGCTTGATTTAATTTATGTATAGTATTATCTGATTAGATTGGATTACACATCACATTCCTTTGTCTCTTGTTCAAAACTGCATAAATTTTGGAATGAAATTTCTGGAACTTTTACAAAACTATTTAACACAAAATTGAACCCCAATACAGAACTGATTATCTTTGGATCAATCTAAGAGGGAAGTAAATGAACTATATTCCAAGAAGCTCTTCTTAATTACGGTTTAATAACAGCAAAAAAACTTATACTCAAATTTTGGAAAAAAGCAACCACGCCAACGTTCAAAATGTGGATTTCAAATATGTCAGAAACGCTACATCTTGAAGAAATGAGATTCCTCCTACTAGGCAAAGTAAACCAATTCTTAAAGACTTGGTCTCCTTTTATCAACTTTTTACAAGCATATGGTGCAACATAACACAACCTTAGAAATTAAATGGTTCAGAACCGGGTGACGGATGGGCAAAAATACGAAATGGGTAAATCTCTCCTAATTTCTCTTTTCTCTACTTTCTCTTTTTCTTTCAATCTTTTTAGCTTTTCATCTCTGTTCTTTATTTCTTTCGCTATCTGTTTCTACTCGCTTGTCTATCTATTCCGACACTCTTTATTTCTTTTTTCTTTTTTCTTATCTGTACAAGAATGAAAATATGTATGTATGTATTAGGTACTCAAGTACCACACTATTGTACTTACTTCTAACAAAAAAAAATTAATTAATTTTAAAAAAAGATTGGATTACACGTGACAATAATATACCTAAACCCAAACCTAAATGTTTTAGTAGGTTTAAGATTATTATTGTCACAATTATCGAGGTAGAGCAAAAAACATTGTTTTGCATACTATCCAATTAATACTATACAAAAACACAATCAAGTCAGATGTAACTTCCTCATTTTGAACATTAGCTGGAAAGACAAGGATATTTCACAAATTGAATAAATTCCCCTCCAAGTTACATCACTCTAAATTGGAAATATCATCTTTTTATTTTTACTGGGTCAAAATCACTGAACACTTCAGCAAACTTCACTGTGGGAACACATTCAAAATGCAGAATGCAACAATTTAAACATGCCACTCACGACCTGAGAGGAAATGAAGAATGTATTATAAATGCTGACTTGACCCAAGCCACCCAAATATGAAAGGAAGAATGAATAAAAGCCAATTGAGCCCATGTGCAGGGAAATATAAAAGATTTAAGGGAGCTTTAGAACCAAACCATAGGGTGGCACAGTGATGCAGCTGGTAGTGCTGCCGCCTCACAGCGGTACAGAACCAGGCTTGACCTCAGGTGCTGTCTGTATAGAGTTTGCATGTTTTCCTTGTGAATGTGTGGGTTTCTTCTGGCATCCCAAAAATGTGTGGGTTGTAGTTTAATTGGCCTCTGTACATTGTCTCTATTATGTAGGGAGTGGATGAGAAAGTGGGATAATATAGTTATAGCATGAATGGGTGATTGATGGTCGGTGTGGCTCGATTGGCCACAGGGTCCGTTTCCATGCTGCATCTCTGAACTAACAAACATACACCACAGAAACAAACCCTCCAGTACATCGAATCAGGGCTGACCACCAAACACTAATCTGATATTATTCCTTTTTTCATGCTTCCCATCAATTTTCCACCAGCTTCTACCACTTACCTGCACACTGGGAATAATTTACAGTGGCCAATTTACTTACCAACAAGTGTGCAATTGCAATGTAGGAGGAAACTGGATCTTAGGAATGAAAAACCACACTGTTTGTTGGAGGAATGTGCATTCTCTGTTTCAGCTGCAAATTTCGCCACAGCCCCTTTGATGCCTTTATTCGTCAGTTGTACAGATAATATGAAACGGAGGCCCCGGCAGTGATCCCTAACATCTAATATCACTTGTTAGATGTGGCCACCCAGAGAAAGATCAATTGATGCCTCTTCTCTTCTTCCCGTTAGCCAGCTAATTATGTCAAGATGTTGCTTTCCGAACCTTGAGCTTTCATTTCTCCAATAATTTTTGATGCAGGACTTTATTAAAAGCCTTCAGGAAATCTACGTTTTCAGTACATCCACCAGTTCCCCTTTACTCACAGCATATGTTACTTCCTCAAAGACACCGAAAAATCGGCCAAACATGATTTCCCTTTCACAGAACCATGTTGACTTTGCCTGATTATCTTGAATTTCCTATAATATCTTCAATAAGAGTTTCTGATAACTTTGCTATTACAGATGTTATTGTGCTTGGCCTATTGTTTCCTGCTTTCTCTTCCTTTTTGAATATAACATAGAATGTGGAACAGTGCAGCACAAGAACAGGCCTATTGGCCCACAATGTCTGTGACGAACATGATACTAAGTTAAATTACTCTCCTCTATCTGCATTTAATCCATATTCTTCCATTCCATCCGTTCACATCCCTGCATATCCCTGTTGCTATGTAACAGCCTCTTAATTGCCATTATCGTATTTTCTTCCACCACCACCCCTGGCAGCATGTTCTAGGTGTCCACCACTCTTTGT
This sequence comes from Raja brachyura, assembly GCA_963514005.1. The sequence goes on from OY740781.1 coordinate 32,333,860, forward strand.
ATAAATGATTTGCCCTGCATATCTCCTTTAAATTTTGCCCCTCTCGCCTTAAGGCTGTGCCCTTTGCTCTTTGACATATCTGTCCAGGAATAAAGATTCTGACTGTCCACCTTATCTACGCCTCTCATAAATGTATATCTTTTTACCTCCTCAATCCTGCACGTTCCAGAGAAAATAATCCAAGCTTGTCTAACATCTCATAGCTAATACCCTCTAACCTGGCATCATTCTAGTAATCCTCTGTACTGCGTCCTCTCCAAAGCCTCCAAATCCTTCCTGCAATGGGACAATCAGAATTACACCCATACTACAAACATGGCTGAACCAAAGTCCTATAAACCTGCAACAGGACCTCCTAACTCTCATACTCAATGCCCTGTAGGCATACCACACGTCTTCTTTACCATTCTATCTACGTGTTGCCACTTTCAGGAACTATAGATTTTGACTCCAAGATCCCTCTGCACATCAATGGGTTCTGGCATTAACTACATATTTTCCATTTACATTCAACATCCCAAAATGTGGACCTCACATTTGCTCAGATTATACTCCATCTCCCATTTCTCTGCCTATCTCTGTAGCTGATCTATTTTCCACTATTTACTTTCACAGTCGTCCGCACTGTCCAAAGGTCCACCAATTTTGGTGTCAGCTGAAAATCTACTAACCATCCCATCAACATTTATGTCCAAGTCATTTATATGTAAATAAATATATATATCATAAGCAACAGGGGTCCCATCACAGATCCTTGCTCAACTCCACTGGTCGCAGACCTCCAGCCAGAATAACACCATTCCGCCACAAATCCTCTGTCTTCTGAGAGTAAGCTAGTTCTGATTCCAAACGAGCATGTCAGGGTGGATCTCATGCATCTTAATCTTCAGGATCAGTCCACCATGAGGGTCTTTATCAACTCAATTCAAACCAATCAAATAGTCCGAGGAAGGGTCCTGAAATGAAATGTCACCTATCCATTTTCTCCAGAGATACTGCCTGAGCCGCTGAGTTACTCCAGCATTTTGTGTCTAGCTTTAGACTTTATCTAATGTCTTACTAAATTCCATGTGGACAATATCACTGCCCTACCCTCATCAATCACCTTTGTCACCTCCTCAAAAAAAGTCAATCAAAGGATAAAGAAAGTACATTCATTATGTTCTAGTCCAAGTAAGCTTTCCCCAGATTTGGGAAATTTGGAAACATTTCAATCAACACATTACCATTAGACAATAGACATAGACAATAGACAATAGGTGCAGGAGTAGGCCATTCGGCCCTTTGAGCCAGCACCACCATTTAATGTGATCATAGCTGATCATCCACAATCATACCCCGTTCCTGCCTTCTCCCCATATCTCCTGACTCCACTATCTTTAAGAGCCCTATCCAGCTCTCTCTTGAAAGCATCCAGAGAACCGGTCTCCACTGCCTTCTGAGGCAGAGAATTCCGCAGACTCACAACTCTCTGTGAGAAAAAGTGTTTCCTCGTCTCCGTTCTAAATGGCTTACCCCTTATTCTTAAACTGTGGCCCCTGGTTCTGGATTCTCCCAACATCGGGAACATGTTTCTTGCCACTAGCGTGTCCAAACCCTTAACAACCTTATATGTTTCAATAAGATCCCCTCTCATCCTTCTAAACTCCAGAGTGTGCAATCCCAGCTGCTCCATTCTCTCAGCATATGACAATCCCACCATCTCGGGAATTAACCTTGTAAACCTACGCTGCACTCACTCAATAGCAAGAATGCCCTTCCCCAAATTAGGGGACCAAAACTGCACACAATACTCCAGATATGGTCTCACTAGGACCCTGTACAACTGCAGAAGGACCTCTTTGCTCCTATACTCGACTCCTCTTGTTATACAGGCCAACATGCCATTCGCGTTCTTCACTACCTGCATGCTTACTTTCATAGACTGATGAAGAAGGACCCCCAGATCCCGTTGTACTTCCCCTTTTCCCAACTTCACACTGCCACCCAGCTTTGTGTCATCTGAAAATTTGCTAATGTCACTTTGAATCCCTTCATCCAAATCATTGATGTATATTGTAAAAGCTGCGGTCCCAGCACCGAGCCTTGCGGTACTCCACTATTGCTGCAGTTATTATTTTAATAAGATGAGGTCCATTTGGATTGGTTACCTGTCAACGCACAGATCCAATAATTTGCTGAGTGCTGCTTCCTCAGTGATTGTAATTTTCCCGAGTTCCTCCCTCATCCCAAATCTTGATTTTCAGCTATTTCTGAGATTTTACTTCTATCCTCTGTAATGAAGGATGCAAAACACCTGTGAAATTCAGCTGCCTCTTCTCCTCATTTTCCACTAGTAATTCCCTCAGCATGCATTCTCAAATGACGCAATGGAGAAGCTTCGTACCTGAAACTCCCCTAATAGTTTTGATGCCTGCAGAGCAGCACTCACTGCTTTGTCAGCTCTCGAATATGGCAAAACTTTTAAATGTTTCTGAATGTCGGAAGTGCCATACCAATTTCTTAACTGAAGGGCTAATAATTGTTCAACATTTAAAAAATAATAAAATCAACAGCATTATTTAAAACATTTAAAAATCATTATTAGTTACAAAGAAAGTACATATATAAAATATGTATTTTGAAAAGGAACTGGCCTTCTTCCCTATATCCCTTGTAGACTAACAGCTCGAATGAACTAATGGAATCTGCAGCAGACATAATCTTGCACAAGTGTTGAGGGAACTCAGCAAAACAGAGCCTCACATTGCAAAGCACATGGAAAATATAACAACGAATGCTGCATAATTTTGGGGTATGTGTGTTTGGGATGTATGTGTCCGTCAGACCAAGATGCCCCGAACTTTCCTGTGCAACAACTTACTGTAAAACCATCATTAGAATTTGCAAAACAATTTTTCTTGTGAAGCAAAAGTTAGCTGTGATCTACAGACATTTTTCACGTCTACAGGTTAGTTTGTCATTTATAACTCCCTTCATTCTACTGTCATAGTACAGCTGCAGAGGCAATCTAATAATGTCAGTGGTTTACATGTTCATTCTGCATTAGATGAAATAATTCATCACTTACACTTTTAAAAATAATCAGTCCACTGAGACCTTACAGCTACAACTTACAGTCAAATGAATAGTGTATCAGAAGTAAAAGCAGGATGTGCTGGAAACACCCAGCAGGTTAGGCAGCAGCTGTGGAATAAGAAACTGTTAATGTTTCAGGTTGAAATTCCTTCCTCGGAAGTTACAAAATAGTAGAGAAACCTGTACATAGTGGAATCTACATGGCAAAGAGCAAACTGCTGGAGGAACTTAATGGATCAGGCAGCATCCGTAAAGAAAATAGAAAATGTTTCGAGTTGGGAGCCGCCTTCAGCTTAAATACACAATGCAAATTCAACTAAAGCATTTCACTGTACCTCGGTACATGTGACCATAAAATGAAATCAAGTTTTTGAATGGTGTTGATGGTTAAGGCGGTGATGGATATCAATGAAATGTGTGATAATTATCTTTCTTAGATACTTATTATGTTATATGTTAGTATTTTAGAGTCATACAGCTATGAAATAATAATGTTATCTCTGTTTGCTTTGTCGTTACCTTCTCTCAACTAACAATGATCTATTCTACAATTTCCTTGATCTCCATTCCCATTGTCCTGTTTTCACACCTTATGCTTCCTTATCTATACACTTTCTTATCTATGTACCTCCCACTCCCATGACATCAGTCTGAAGAAGGATCTCGACTCGAAATGTCAACCATTCCTTCTCTCCAGAGATGCTGCTTGTTCCGCTGAGTTACTTCATCATTTTGTGCGTATCTAGGAAATAATCACCTCTGCACTCTTTCCAACTTAATAACATCCTCCCTGCAGCAGGATGACCAAAACTGAATGCAATATTGCAAATGTAAATTGCTCATTCTAAGCTTCCCCACGTCTAGTTTCAGTCAAAACTCACTGAATCAAGCACTTGAACAAACCACAATTACAGTTCAACTACTGTACCTATCCCACGGGGGGTTTGATCCTCGTATCTGCCTGATCAAGCCCTCCAGGCCTCGCTCAAACAGAGACACTCCAGAAGGTCACACAGTTCCAAGCGTTCTCCCAGAAGATCAATGCATGTCCTCATGGCAGTGGACTATTATAGGTCCCGGGACCTCGAGGGGCCAAACCACATGGGGTTGGTCTCTGAACAATCCAATTACAGATATCAATAAACGCCATACATGACTGACATTTTCCTAACCCAATAATACAGCAGCTTAATACATTGTATTCAAACAGGACTTCTCAAGGAAGCCAATTTAGAAACATAGTCCCTGATCTGCAAGAAACCCAGACAAGGCTCAATATCTCATTTAATCAACACTCGGCTAAGTAGAACTCTGCAACATTATTTACAATTATTTACAAGGTGTATGTCTGGTTTGCAGCCATCCAATCCATTCTATGCATTTTGCACCCAATTGACAGGGTCTGCAGATGTTCTTATTCTTTTCTTGCAACTTGAATCTAAGCTCTCGACACATTGGCACCACTCCACAGCTTGTCCCAGTTCAGCACAGAGCAATTTCAAATTGACCAAATCTCCCAGCACCCCTGAAGCTTTTACCCCATTTTAAAGTCATAGCCTCTCCAATTTTGGACAGGATTAACACAAATACAGTCTCATCAACGTCGTGTACAATTGTAACAAAATTTCCCAACTTCTATACTGAATGCCCAGACTTACGAAAACCAATGTGCTGGAAGCCTTCTCTACCACCCTGAATTCACCACTTTCAGGGAACTATGTACCTGCACTCTTAGATCCATCTGCTCTACAACACTCCTCAGGTCCCTGCCATTCACTGAGAAGGTCCAGAAGGTTTGACTTTCCAAAGTGCAACACCACATCCTTAACGACATTAAACTCCAGACAAATTGACCGCTTGACAAATAATGTATTTGATTAAAGTGTCAAAAGTTTACTTTATGGCACGATTAAGAAAAAGGATACATTCAATGCTCTTAGCATTTAAAATAAGAGTTATTGCCTTTCAAAGTAGAGCACTGTTTGATGCCCAAAACTGCTTTGGAAGCTGCTCTGTGCAAATCCACTTTTAAACTGACAGCTTCATCAATTTTTTAAATGTTAGCTTCTCCAAAAAGGCATCGTTCAACTTTAAATATTTTATTTCGTAAAGCATATGGTTGAATATTGTACAGCATATATTTGATGTTAGAAGGGTATTAGATACTGTTATTAGCTGTAACATGCTGTTACACATGCATGTACATAAGGTGGGAGAATGGGGAATGGGAATCTGATGTTCAGAATGTGCTGCAAAGGTTTAAAACTGCCTATGTTTTGCCAGAAACTCCCATCATCTTATGTTGCTGTTGCCATGATGTGGGTGGGAGCATTTGAACATTATTTTGTTTTGGCCGGGTGCTACATTCGCAATGGAATTTGGAAAAGCAAGTTCTCATCACTGACTGCAGTAGTGGTGCTGATTCAATTTTAAGATGGAATTTACATTCAAAACATTTAACTACTTTAATCTCATGGTGTTCAAAACCAGCAAATTATTTTTGAAGTTCAATCATTGTTGTTATATTGGCATAAGTTCATAGTTTCCTATGAAGGCAAAGGCAGTAGACAGTTTCCCCACAGCAAGGTTTAGTTTAGTTTGGAAATACAGAGTGAAAACAGGCCTTTATATCCACCGAGTCCAAGCCGACCACCGATCCCCGTATTACATACTAGGGATAATTTACAATTTTTACCGAAGCTAATGAACCTACAAACATCTTTGGAGTGTGGGAGTACGTCTTTGGAGTGTGGGAGGAAACCAGAGTTTCCTGAAGAAAACCCACGCAGGTCACGGGGAGAACTTACAAAAACTGTACAAACAGCACCCGTAGTCAGGATCCAACCTGGGTCTCTAGCACTGCAAGACAGCAACTCTAGCGCTGCGCCACCCGTAATATACTTAATAGAAGTATATTAAATTATGAGAAGCAGTGGAGGCCGGTTCCCTGGATACTTTCAAGAGAGAACTAGATAGGGCTATTAAAGATAGCAGAGTCAGGGGATATGGGGAGAAGGCAGGAACAGGGGACTGATTGTGGATGATCAGCCATGATCACATTGAATGGGCTGCTGGCTCGAAGGGCCTACTCCTGCACCTATTGTCTATTGTCTATCGTCTATCGTCATAAATATTGTTGCAGTATTGTCATAAATATTGTTGCAGTATCTGCCTTAATTACCTCCTCTAGCAGCTCATTCCATATACACAGTGCCTCCACTGCCCTCTGAGACAGATAATTCCATAGGCTTACTACTTTCTGTGAGAATAAGTGTTTCCTCGTCTCTGTGCTAAATGGCTTACTCCTTATTCTGGACTCAATCGTTCCTCATATGACAGTCCCGCCATCCCAGGGATCAATCTAGTGAACCTACGCTGCACTGCCTCAATCACAGGAATGCCCTTCCTCAAATTAGGGGACCAAAACTGCACACAATACTCCGGGTGTGATCTCACTAGGGCCCTGCACAACTGCTGAAGGACCTCTTTGCTCCTATACTCGACTCCTCTTGTTATAAAGGCCAACATGCCATTTGCTTTCTTCACTGCCTGATGTACCTGCATGCTTACTTTCATAGACTTACGTTTTGACCATCAGACTGTGGGGAGAGAGAGGGTGCAGGTAATTTAAAAGATAATTGGACAGGCACATGGATACAACAGATTTAGAGGGATATGGACCGTGTAGACAAATGGGACTAGCTTTGATGGGGCATGTTGGTTGGCATGGATGAATTAGGCCAAAAGGGACTGTTTCCGTGTTGTGTGATTCTAATTCAAGTTAATGTATCTTATTGACAGGGAAGTGTCTGAGCCAAAAGAACTTCAATAATCAACCTTAGTCCTAAGAGGCGACTTAAATATAAAGTAACCTTGATGAGATGCATGCCCTTTCTAATCCTTAATTTCTTATGGTTTCTGGCACTCAAGGATCTATAGTAGTTTAAAACTATTCTTTTTTAATTTTTATTTTAGGCATGAAATATCTAGAGACCAAGGCTGTATTATTTTGAAGCACTTGGCAAACAGAATCAATCAGAGTATTGACCATTTTGACAATCTAGGCAGCTGCTTGTAAATTCCTTGCTAGCTCACCAGTTTAATGCTCATGAACCTTTACTGTGCTGATACACTCAGGCAATTACAGCATGAAGTTTAAAGGTCATTTCAATGCCCAGAATCTTCACATTCTCCCATCTATCAGACATTAGCTGTCTCAATTTTGCTTCTGGTCGTTAGCATAATAAAGGGACTTGGCTCCTGACAGTGCTGTTTGCAAAATATTGCTGCTCTTCAAGCCTTTTCTTTTGTTCTGACCTATTTGCCTTCATCACATATGGCTAGTTGAATTCAACTTTTATTTTTCAGCCACAAGCACATAAGCAACCTTCTAGCCTCTTACCTTTTAACCTTTTAAATCCTAGCCTCTTGGTTCATGCCTGAAATAAATCATGCAACCAGCAGCTGAGAGTCCAGTGGGGGTATTGTATCTTTAAATGAGTGATAAGCAGTCTTGCCCAGGGCAGCCAGAGATTGGGAGAGTCTAGGAGCAGAGGGCGCAGCCTCAAAATAAAAGGATGTCGATTTAGAATGGAGAAGGGAGAAAATGCTTTAGTCATAGGGTGGTGAATCTCTGGAATTCATTGCCTAGATGGCTGTGGAGGCCCAAGTCATTGGATATTTTTAAAGCAGAGCTTGATAGATTCTTGATTAGTAAAGGCGCCAAAGGTTATGGGAAGAATATGATTGATACTTTATTATCACATGCGACATGTCACAGTGAAATTCTTTCCTTTGCATAACATACATAAAGTATGCAAAGCTTTGTCACGTATAGGGCGCCGATTAAGTTATATTCTTCAATGTAGTCCCAAATGGACACGCTAGGTTCTCAACTGCACCCCCATGTCGGGTGCCCTCTTTGTTCTCGGCGGTGCATCCTCGAGAGAATGAGGTTGAGAGGGAAAGATAGATCAGCCATGATTGAATAGTGGAGTAGACTTGATGGGCTGAATGGCCTCATTTTGCTCCTATGGTTTATGAACTTAGGTGCAGTTTGTATGGTGTTTGAACATTCTCCCCGTGACCACACGGGTTTCTTCCGGTTTTCTTCCACATTCCAAAGATATGTGGGTTTGTAAAGCCGGCGTAGAATTGCCCTGAAACTGGAAGGAGTACATGAAAAGGTTCAAGGTTCAAGGTTCAAGGTTAGTTTATCGGCTACATACACCAATTGGTGGAGTGAAATGCTTCTTGCCATGCAGCACATAAAATAAAGAATACAGATATAACACTAATAAAGAGATTTAAACATTGAAAAAAACATCCCCCCACAATGGTTCCCATTATGAGGGAAGGCACAATGTCCAGTCCCCAACCAATGTCCACCCATAGTCAGGCCTATTGAGGCCTCCATAGTTGCCTTCACAGAGGCCCGATGTTCCAGGCCGTTCTCGCCGGGCGATGGTGCTCCGGCGTCGGGAGAATCCTCTCAGCGGCTTGGGACATCCGGAACGGCCGCCTCCAACTGGAGTCCGCGGCTTCCGAAGCTGACAAGGCTGCGCTGAATGGAGCTCCCCCACTGGCTCCCGATGTTGAAATTCAGCGCCGCCGCCTGCAGCCGGCCGCTCCACAGACCCGCGGCTCCGCGATGTTTGTCTCGGCGGTCTCAGCTCACCGGAGTTCCAGCGCGGCGACCCAGGCAAGGCATCACCCGCTCCGTCCCGTGATGGCGCTCCAGCGCTCCGCCACTGCCGAAGCCGAGGTTCTGGGCGGTCCCCTCAGGAAACGCCGCTCCAGGCCCGCTGGTAGGCCGCGAGGACGGGTCGAAGATGCAGCCCGGAGAAAAGCTGCCTCTCCGAACAGGTAGGGACCAGGAAAAGCAGTTTCCCCCTCCTCCCCCCCCCCCCTAACCGCCACATAAAAAAGAATAGGCTCCAAAAACAAAACACTTTAACACACTAAAATAAAGAAAAGGGTGAAAAGGGTGAAAAACATACAGCTGCAGGCTGGGCAGCATACCATACAGGACGGCGCCCCCTAGATTTACTAGTGTGGAAAAATGTGGAACATGGAACTAGCATGAACGGGTGAGTCATGATCGGTCTAGGTGCACACACACTAGGGATAATTTACAAATTCACCAAGCCAATTAACCTGCAAACCTGTAAGTCTTTGCAGTGTGGGAAACCGGAGATACCGGAGAAAACACACGCAGATCATGGAGAGAATGTACAAACTCTGTACAGACAGCACCCATAGTCCAGATGGAACCCAGGTCTCTGGCACTGTAAGGCAGCAACTCTAAAATGCATGTGTCTTTCTGAAATCCAGCAACTATTCCATGTCATTTTTTTGGCATTAAAAACAAAACTGTGAGCTCAGACTGAATTATCTAAATCTTGGATGATACAGCATTTGATATTAAACAAGACTTGTTTACTTCTTGTGCATTTGTTGCTTGCCATTTGTTGGTAGTCATTTCTTGCCAGTTACTTTACTGCTAATTCAAAATGCGTTGAATCTGCATTCGGATCAAGCTTAGACAAAATAGAGATTCTAGGCTACTTTCTTAAAATGAATAGCTGAGAAACAAATTAAATTTTTTTTCTGATTCCAAATCACAAAATGCTACTCATATTCCATTCCGTTTACAACCCCCATCGTAGCTGAATCCATCTGTGCTGCTTGACTCCCACACTATTTACGGATAATGTGTGGACTCTTATACATCAGCGAGACCATATATGGGCGATCGTTTCGTGGAACACCTTCACTCAGCCCGCGTGAACCAACCTGATCTCCCATTTGCTGGACACTTTAATTCTCCTTCCCATTCCTACGCAGACCTTTCTGTGCTCCATTCGGTCTCCTCCATTGCCAGATTGAGGATAAATTCAAATTGAAGGAACTGCATCTCAATAGTAGACAATAGACAATAGGTGCATTAGGCCATTCGGCCCTTCAAGCCAGCACCGCCATTCAATGTGATCATGGCTGATCATCCACAATCAGTACCCTGTTCCTGCCTTCTCCCCATATCCCCTGACTCCGCTATCTTTAAGAGCCCTATCTAGCTCTCTCTTGAAAGTATCTACCGAACCGGCCCCCAGCGCTATCTGAGGTAGAGAATTCCACTGACTCACATCTCAGCAAACTCAGCAAAGATCAACAGCAAACAGTTTGCTTCTTGATGTCCTTCACCCTGTTCTGAATTACAGTCCAATGGTGTAAGAATGTTATTTATTGGTATTGGTTTATTATTGTCACGTGTACTAAGATAAAGTGAAAAAAATTAGCTAGAGGATGGTCCTGACCTCCCATCTACCTCATTGGAGACCTTTGAACTATTGTTAAGCAGACTGTTTCAGGTTTCAGTGTTATATCTTGCACCAAACCCTTTACCCTTTATCTGAGCACCGCGGACGGTTTGATTGTATTAATGTATAGGCTTTTCTTTGACTGGATAGCACGCAAATAAAAGCTTTACACAGTAGCTTGGTACACTTGACAATAATAAACTAAACTAAAGTAATCCAAGTTGGATGTTTTGTGTTTAAGAAGGAACTGCAGATGCTGGAAAATCGAAGGTAGACAAAAGTGCTGGAGAAACTCAGCGGGTGCAGCAGCATCTAAGGAGCGAAGGAAATAGGCAACATTTCGGGCCGAAACATTACCTATTTCCTTCGCTCCTTAGATGCTGCTGCACCCGCTGAGTTTCTCCAGCACTTTTGTCTACCTTAAATGTTTTGTGTGTTATCCAGACAATCCACACCATGGTTACAAAAGGTAGCATAAAAGAGCAGAATTTAGTGTTACTGCTGAAGAGAAAGTGCAGATATAAAAGAGTGCAAACGAGGTAGATTGGAAGATGGGAAAATTCATCCCAAGCATATGCGAGGTCTGTTCAAAAGTCTGATAACAGTGGGGAAGAAGCTGTTCTTGAATCTACTAGGAGTCCATAGTTTTCAGCTTTTGTATCTTTAGCCTGATGGGAGAAGAAACAGAGAGATTGAACAGTGGTACTTGATTATGTTTGCACCCCTCCCGAGGCAGCATGGTGTGAATCTGAGGAAGGGTCTCGCCCCGAAATGTCACCCATTCCTTCTCTCCAGAGATGCTGCCTGTCCCGCTGAGTTACTCCAGCTTTTCGTGTCTATCTTCGGCAGATTTGCATGATGGACAGGGCTACATTCAGAACAACTGTAATTTCTTCCAGTCTTGGCCAGAGCTGTTGCCATGCCAAGCTGTGTACCATGCCATGCCTTCTGTCGTGGGGTAGACTGACTCCCCTCCCCAATTTTTGCACATCCTCAATCCTTTCTACTCATTACCTTAATTTCATGTTTCATGTATCTTGTGTTTTATGACTGTTGGGCCTCCTGGGATAAATAAAGTTCTATTGTATCATATTGTATCGTATCCTACCCCAATAGGATGCTTTCTGTAGCAATTTGTAAGTCATTGGAGACATGCCAAATCTTTTTCGCCTTGTGAGGAAGTAGAGGCGTCGGTGTGCATTCTTGGATGTAGCATCAATGTGGTTGAACCAGGGTCAAGTGTTGGTGATGTTTACATTTCAGAACTTGAAACTCTCGACCATTTCCACCTCGTGATGTGCAGGAAGGAACTGCAGATGCTGGTTTTTAACTGAAGATAGACACAAATTCCTGGAGTTACTCAGCGGGTCAGACAGCATTTCTGGAGAAAAAGAATAGGAGACGTTTCGGGTCGAGACCCTTCTTCAGACTGAGAGTCAGGGGAGAGGGAAACAAGAGATAAAGACGGTGATATAGAGAGATATGGAACAAATGAATGAAAGATACAAAAACGTAATGATGATGAAAGAAACAGGCCATTGTTAGCTGTGGGTTCAGTGAAAACAAGTTGCACCTAAATTGATACAGGCTGGAGTATGTCCTCCACCCTGCTTCGTGAAATTGATGATCAACAGCATGGTGTTGATGACATTGATGGAGAGGTTGTTTTCCTGACACCATGCTACTAAAGGGCCTGTCCCACTTGGCGGTTTTTTTGGAGAATGTCGGCATCATTGACTGTCGTATCAGGTTACCGAAAAAGTTGCGACGTGATGTGGCGTGACGCAGCGTGATGGCGTAATGATGCGCGGTGTTTCCTCGAGTGTCGCAACATTTTTTTGCCGCCGCTGGATTTCAAAATGTTTAAAATCTTTCGGCGACTCTGTTACATCAGTCAATTACGCTGGCCGGCGCCAAAAAAATCGCCAAGTGGGACAAGTCCTTAAACTCTCTATCTCCTTCCTGTGCTCTGTCATTATTGTGAATAATTGCAATCTTAAGGAGTCACTGGAGCGGCATAACAATGAAAGGATGTTTAGAAAAATTATTCTTTTAATGTCGAGCAACAAGGAGAAAGAATATCTCTGTTGGCTCAAAATTAAACAATGAGCATGAGGAAAGTTGGCATTTGGGATTCATTGTGATCTGTGATCACCAGAAGCTCATTGTTTTAATTTGGAGCCAAGAAAAATATTCTTGCTCTTCATTGCTTCACATTAAAGGAAGCATATTTTTAAACATACTTTTCTTGTTAAGCCTCCAGTGGCTCCTTTAGCTTACAAATTATAATGGTAATCCTGAACAAAGTTTTATCAGTGCCTCTGGTGCAAATTAATTTATGACTTGTGTCTTCAAGCAGGCATATTAGTTCCTTTATTAGCTATTCAACAAGCTTAATGCATGCCAGATAGCCACAAGGAGAGTCATTCTAAAGTTTCAAACATGAATGTGTTTCCAGAACTTTTCAGAAAGTTACCCCCCTTTCTTGATTGTGAGGATGGGATGGAAAGTTTCAATTTAGTTTAGTTTAGAGATACACCGCGGAAATAGGCCCTTCGGCCCACAAGTCCGTGCTGATCAGCGATCACCCCATACATTAACACTATCCTACACACTAGGAACATAGAAACATAGAAATTAGGTGCAGGAGTAGGCCATTCGGCCCTTCGAGCCTGCACCGCCATTCAATAGGATCATGGCTGATCATCAACTCAGTATCCCGTACCTGCCTTCTCTCCATACCCTCTGATCCCCTTAGCCACTAGGGCCCCATCTAACTCCCTTTTAAATATAGCCAATGAACTGGCCTCAACTACCCTCTGTGGCAGAGAGTTCCAGAGACTCACCACTCTGTGTGTGAAAAAAGTCCTTCTCATCTCAGTCCTAAAGGATTTCCCCCTTATCCTTAAGCTGTGACCCCTTGTCCTGGACCTCCCCAACATCGGGAACAATCTTCCTGCATCTAGCCTGTCCAACCCCTTAAGAATTTAAGAATCTGAAGAAGGGTCTCGACCCGAAACGTCGCCCATCTCCTTCGCTCCTTAGATGCTGCTGCACCCGTTGAGTTTCTCCAGCTTTTTGTGTAACCCCCCCTTAAGAATTTTGTAAGTTTCTATAAGATCCCTTCTCAATCAGGGAGAAGGTACAAGCTCTGTGCAGACAGCAACCGTAGACAGCATCGAACCCGGATGTCTGGCGCTGTAAGGCAGCAACACCACAGCTACGCCACCATGCCACCCCGAGGAGGGCTGGATAGGCTGTGTTCATTGTCCTTTGAGCAGAGGAGGCTGAGTCATTAAAGCCATAGATAGAGTGGGTAAGGATAAACATTCCCCCTTGGTGGAGGCATCTAACACCTGTTTGTTAGAGACAATTGGTCTAAGTTGAGGACTAAGAAGGTTTAAGATTTCGAAGAAACTATTTTTAAAACAAAGGGGATTGCATTCTACAACACACTCCAAAGAAGGTGTGGATGTGGATACTCTATTAACGTTTGTATGTGGATGACCACTTGAATTGCCAAGGCAAAGAAGATAGCAGGTAACTGGTAACAGGAATAGGTGGTAACAGGTAGCAGGTAACCTGAAGACAATCAAACAAGTGCAAGTAAATTAGGTTAGTATAAATGGGAAACACAATGATGGGTCTAAAGAAGGGTCTCGATTGGAAATATTGGCTATATTTAAGAGGGAGTTAGATGTGGCCCTTGTGGCTAAAGGGATCAGGGGGTATGGAGAGAAGGCAGGTACAGGATACTGAGTTGGATGATCAGCCATGATCACATTGAATGGCGAAGGACCGAATGGCCTACTCCTGCACCTATTTTCTATGACCCAAAATGTCACCCATTTCTTCTCTCAAGAGATGCTGCCTGTCCCCCTGAGTTACTCCAGCATTTTGTGTCTACCTCTGATTTAAACCAGCATCTGCAGTTTTTTGCCATTACATTGTTGGGAAAAGGCCCGTGTAGGTCAATGACTCCATGATAATTTCACCCTTTTAATGTCGATTGGAAAAGGCAGGTGAGGCAAAAACAATAACATGCTGGAGACATTCAAGACATTAGACAGTGTCTATGGAAAGAGGAGCATGTTTCCAAGATTCATTTTTTTTATTATTCCGATTTCTAAAGTTGCAGGTGGTGATGAGTTTCGGAAAGGTGAGACCATTGTTCAGTGTTAGTTTTGTGGTTATTTTTCTGAGCTAGTAATTCAGATAATTAATAAGTACAACTAAATAAGTTTAGTTTTAGTTTAGTTTAAAGATACAGTGCGGAATTGGGCCCTTCGCCTGGGACTCTGGCATTCTACCACTGTAACTTTCAGCAACTCAGCAGCTCTACTGCTGCGTCACTGTGCCGCAGTGAGGCGCGTGGAGGTTGAATTCAGTTTTGTCTGAAGGTGGCATAAATAAATGAGATTCCACAGCTATCAGATTGCCATAAAGTACCTGATAGTTTCAGCAATCAACATGTAAGGGATCAAACCCATAATTGATGCCAAGACCAACGAGTTTAATGCTGCAGTGACTGAACATGACACTGTGTTGAATCTGATTAGAAATTCCATTCAATCAGGCATCACAACATAACCTTCTATATTACACAATGAATGCTATCCTTTTGGATAAGTTCAGTGTGTCAAGAATTAAATGATAGATTATATGTCTGATTGTCTTTTTTGGTAGGTGCCCATTTTTGGACTGGGAACTGTTGGTCATGTAACATACTATACTTCCAGTGACCTGACACTTTGGCAGCATCTTAATTGAATATCACAGTTTTTGTCAAAAGATGATGACCTCTATTGTCAGTCTGTTGCTTTATTCATATTTGTCCAACCCAAATTCATCCCTCTTTCTTCCTGCTCCCGTCTGGCAGGAGGTACAGAAGCTTGGAAGCTTACACCATCAAGGCAGGAACAGCTTGATGGTGTAATTGTAAATTGTCCCAAGTGTGTGTAGGATAGCGTTAGTGTATGGGGATCGCTGGTTGGCAACAACTCGATGGGCTGAAGGGCCTGTTTCCATGCTGTATCTATAAACTAAACTTAACTAATCGATTATCCTTTTTCACATTTCATTGTGCCCTCTGCACATTTTCAAATTGTGCTTCTACAACCAGGTGCATATCATCAACATTCACAGCATTGAGAAAAAAAAATCCTAATTTGAGGAAGGACATGGGGAGAAAGCAGGAATGGGTACTGATTTTGGATGATCAGCCATGATCATATTGAATGGCGGTGCTGGCTCAAAGGGCCGAGTAGCCTACACCTAGGCCTATTTTCTTTGTTTCAAAGTTTCTACATTTCTATGACATCTCACTTATAACACTTGCTCATTGTCAAAAGTGCCATCATTGGTAATCCACAGGAAACTGGAATTAGCTCAGATTAGGACACAGTGGTGCAGTAACTCAGCGGGTCAGGCACCATCTCTGGAGGTGACATTTCAGGTCGGGCATGACGAAACATCACCTATCCATATCCCCCAGCTGATCCTGAAAACCATCATCTTGAGTACCTGGTTTCTACATTTTAGCTCAGACAAGCAAAGGTAAACACTTTAGTCAGCATGGATGCATTGGACTGAAGAGTCTGTCTGCATGCTGTGTAACTCCATGACTTTATAGCTCATTGCTGCTAAATGAACCAAACCTTTTACAGCAGTGGTAGTTTTATATATATTTTCGACACATCACTTTATGTAAAGAAGCCTGAAGGGAGTCAAGCTTTCTCTGAAACTAATTTGGTCTGTATTTGTCTCTGGTGGTTCATTTGATGGATCATAAGTGTTCCTACATGTTGGAATAATGTGACAGCTCATGAAGTGGGTAAGCCAATCTGACATTATATGTTGCTAGCCATAATGATAGCTGGCCTGCTGTGTCCTTAAAGGCACTCAGTCATTTGCTGGAATGCTATTCAGAACACATAGCTGGGTATATACAGTAAATTGAAGGATTTGCAAAATAGTAGAACTTATGCCCAAAAAGAATCATTTAAGAAGCAGCTGGTGGTAATGATTGCGGAGATGTATGACTTTCTTAATGAATAAGCCAAGATGAAGTGATCTGCATTCGTATTGTGACACGGTCCATTTCAGGAAACAAATTTCCTCATTAGACACTTTCTGTCCTCCAAAGAAAGCCATAATTTGCAATTGAAGATCATGGCCCAGAAAAGTCATGCTTGGGCTTTGTGCTGGAAAGAGGTCAAGATTTAGAGTAAAAGACACAAAATGCTGGAGTAACTGGCTGTCAGGCAGTGTTTGTGGAGAACACGGACATGCAACGTTTTGGGTCAGGACCTCCCTTCAGACTGAAGATAGGCACAAAAAGCCAGGGTACCTCAACGGGACAGGCAGCATCTCTGGAGAGAAGGAATGGGTGACGTTTCGGGTCGGGATCCTTCTTCAGACTGAAAGTCACAGGAAATGGAAAATGAGAGATATAGACGATGATGTAGAGAGATATAGAACAATGAATGCAAAAACGTAACGTCCCGAAACTTCACCCACTCCTTTTCTCCAGAGATGCTGCCTGTCCTGCTGAGTTACTCCAGCTTTTTGTGTCTATCTTCGGTTTAAACCACCATCTGCAGTTCCTTCCTGCAGCTCTCTTCAGACTGATTGATCAGTCTCAATCAAGAGGGTCCCGACCAGAACCGTCACCTGTCCATGATCCCCAGAAATGCTGCCTGACCTACTGAGTTACTCTGGCACTTTGTGTCTTTTTTTTTTGTTCACCAACAACTGCAGTTTCATGGACCTCAGGATTTAGGTTGGTTGGGAAAAGGTTTTGTCGGTGTGATTTGTAGCTTGTGTGCGCTACCTGAGGAGAAAAAAAATATTTCCTTACATGATAGTTACCATGCAGCAGCTTGTATTCCTCTCAGCCATTTTATGCCTGATTGATTTTGCCTTTCATCCATATTCTCACAGTTCATTTGTGGCATGCAATTGTTTTGTAAATATATCCAAAGATTTTTCCTCTACATCTGTGTCTGGATATTTATTCCACATATTGACCACACGTTACGTGAAGATGCATTTACAGCTATCTAATCTATTCTAATTTGAAGCCGTATAACATCATTCTCCAAACACAGTACAATTTAGGTTAATTTACTGAGTTAATTATTTTCATATCCTTAGCAATCTAACGTAACTGAATAAGACTATTCTCCACATTCCTTCTTTATAGACTCCATTTTTGTTCAACACCTGGGATGGCTCTTCACTGCACAGCACAGCACATCAATGACCACATCATATTAAAAGTGCAGTCTGATTTGACCAAAATGATGTTTGATCAATATTTCCTCTAGCTTAGATTCTCCCGTTTAACATGAAACATGGAACTATACAGCACAGGAATAGGTCCTTTGGCCCACAATATACACTAATCTCCTCAGCCTGCATGTGATCCACACCCTCCATTACACAGTGGCCCAGCAGTAGGGTTGGTGCCTTGCCGCACCAGAGACCTAGTTTCGATCCTGATCATGGGTGCTGTATGTACAAAGTTTGTTGGTCCTCCCAGTGACCATGTGGGTTTTCTCCAGGTGCTCCAGTGTCCTCCCACTCTCCAAAAACATGCAGTTTTGTACGTTAATTGGCTTCTGTGATATTGTCCGGTGTGAAGGATAGAACTAGGGTACAGGTAATTGTTAGTCGGCGTGAACATGGTAGGCCAAAGCGTCTGTTTCTATGCTGTATCTCTAAACTAAACTAAACTGTCACGAGGCTTGGCATCTAATTATTTGTGTTGATTGCTGCTCTACATTGATCTCATAATGTTCGGTCTCCTCAGACTCCTAAACATTGCTCAGCTTCATCTTTAGCCACCTCAAGAATATTTAAAAATTAAGCATGTTATCTATTTTCTGTAATATTTGCAGCAAATTTGCAATGATGACCTGGGTTAAGTTTCAACTACTTTCAATTTCACCACTTACACTAGTTATCTAATTCATGGTGTAATTTTTGGAAGGCAATTAATAGAGTGTTTCACCCACATTAGGGGAATCAAGTGCCAGAGGATATAGGGTTAAGGTGAAAGGGGAACAATTTGATAGGATCCAAATGGGCCTGTCTCACTTAGGCAACTTTTTAGGCGACTGCAGGAGACTATGCAGTCGCCACATAGTCACCAAATATTCACAGGTGGTTGCCGGGGAGTTGCCTTCATGGTCATGAGGAGTTCCCACGTTCTGGGAACTAGTCGCGGCCTCATTATGGTTGCCATGAATTTTTCAACATGTTAACAAATTAGCGGCAACTAGAATGAAGCCGCCATGGAGAGTAGCGAGAATTCTCGAGCCATAGGTGGGTCGCCAGGAAGTCCTAGTGGGTCACCAGGAGGTTGAAGTTCTCATAGGTTGTAACCGGTGTTGACTGGTGAATTTCATTGGCTCATTGGGAAAGAAAAGGTAAGCAGTATTTTTCAGAACAAAGGATAACCGACCGGTAATGTTAAATGTCCGCCGATCTTCACAGCCATGTATCTCTGGCTTCCTAAAAGTTGTCTTCACTCCTTCTGGTCCCATCTCCCCCCCCCCCCCCCTCTTTAAAGGACTTATCATGCACTGTGCTTTGGCCATCTTTTTACAGCGCCAACCTTCCTGTTCATCGTGGTGTGTGTCTGTTTCACCTTGGCTTTGCACTGTGTGAATTTTTTAGACAGGGCTTACCCCGCTTGCCCTGTCCCCGCCTGCATAACGGGCTGGTGAAGGAAGCGATGTGTTTCGCCGGCAGTCCGCTGAAAAATCGCCTAAGTGGGACAGGCCCATAGGGGTAACTCTTTCACTCAGAAGGTGGTAGGTATGTGGAATGAGGAAGTAGTTGAGGCAGGTGTAACAACATTTAAAAGACACTTGGCAGGTGCAAGGATAGGAAAGGTTTAGAGGAATATGGATCAAATGCAGGCATATGGGATTATCTTAGATGGGGATCTTGTTCAGCATGAACAAGTTGGGCTGAAGGGCCCGTTTTCATGCTGTATAAGTCTATGATTCTCTATGTCTCTCCTGTTGTGTATCATTAACAAATTTGGTCATCTTGCATCGACATTGGAATCCCAGGTCACATGGATACCCAAGGCACATCATTCAGTACTTCTCCCTCTTTGAGGTTATTTTTCTGATGAGTCCTTTAACCTTTCACATATTTTAAGATTGTCCTAGTCCCCTTTCATGTTTTTGGTTAATTTATAATCTTTTCTGTGGAACTTTGCAAGGAGCCTGTTGGAAACTGAGATATAGCATTTCAAAGGACGTACCACAACCAACTGGGGTGTCACTATATGAATATATTAGATCATTGCTCAGTTATCTTCTCTAAGGATCTTCTCTTTATAATCCACAATAGATTGTTTCTTACAGGATAGCATCAATCTTATTTGCAATTAATTATATAGGATTTTTAAAAATCACAATGTTAATTACTTTGTGGTGGCACGGTGGCGCAGTGGTAGGGTTGCAGCCTTACAGCGCCAGAGACTCGGGATCGATCCTGACTATGGGTACTGTCTGTACGGAGTTTGTACGTTCTCCCCGTGACCTGCATTGGTTTTCTCCCGGAGCTGTGGTTTCCTCCTACAATCCAAAGACATAGAGGTTTGTAGGTGAATTGCCTTTGGTAAAAATTGTAAATTGGCCCTAGTGTGTACGATGGTGTTGGTGTGTGGGTTAATCGCTGGTGCGGACTCGGTGGACCGAAGGGCTTCTTTCCACGCTGTATCTCTAAACTAAACAAAACTAAACGTACGGGTTGGTAGGACACGACAAATTTTCCCTTGTGTATAGGGAGTGGTTGAGAAAGTGGGATGACATCGAACTAGTACGAACGGGTGGTCGATTATTGGCATGGACTCAATGAGCCGAAGGGCCTGTTGCCAAGCTGTATCTCTAAACTAAACGTCTTCTTAAATCTAGCATTAAGGACCAATTCAGTCAGTCCTGTGCCTCTCTTCTTTTCCACAGCAGCACAATTACCTTTTGTAGGAATTTATCCAGTTCCCTTTGAAATGATCGTATATCTGCTTCCATGCAGAACTATTCAGATCTAAAAATAATTAGTTGGGTAAAAAATCCTTATCATATTTATTTGACCATTATCATTTCTTCAGGAAAATCACTATTTATACCTGGGCAAAAATAATGCATAAAATAAATGTACCAATTCAAATTAGCACCTTATGTGTATTGTCAAGTAAATGTACGATTTTGCTATCTCAGTCCAGGTCATTAAGAAGAAATTAATTATTGGACAGAAAGCACCTTCGATCACTGCGGTGGAAGCTGACTTGTTAATTACTGTACAAGCAGACAATTGAATCCTGCAAAAATAAATCAGGAATAGAAACATCTGTGGATGAGAATTTATCTCCTAATACAACCATTACCTTTTCAAATCAAAACATGACCACAATTAGTTCCGAGACACTTTCAGTTCCTTTCATGATGACATTTTTCATGACCTTAAACATTCCCATAAAATCAGAGAAAATAACAGTCCTCAGTTATCTAACCCCTGGTGAAGAAATAGAATTATTCACAAGGTAAACATTGATACAGTTAGGTTCAACCAATTAAAAATGTTATGTCTTACGTAAGGGTCTTGTTAATTGCATTGCTCAATAATTACATTTATCTTATTTGGAGGAACAGCATAGAACATGCTGGATGATAAAGGGCTCCATTTGAGCTGATGGGAATGCATAGTGGTAGAACCCCTGCAACCCTGAAGGCACAGTCAAGGAACTCAGGTACAGTGAAGGAACAAAACTTGGCAAAAGAACCTTGGGCTGAAAAATAAGGGTGGATTAGTAAGGGATAATAACTTCCCAGATATACACTGGGAGTGTCATAGTGCCATTAGAAACATAGAAAATAGGTGTAGGAGTAGGCCATTCGGCCCTTCAAGCCAGCACAGCTATTTAATATGATCATGGCTGATCCTCCCAAATCAGTACCTCGTTCTTGCTTTTCCCCCATATCCCTTTATTCCATTAGCCCTAAGAGCTATATCTAAGCGCTAGATGTAGGTATGTTGCAAAACTTACCTTGAGCAGCGCTGCAGTTCTACCGCTCCCCGTGTGCGCGACTTTGGCGCCTTTCAGAGGGGGGCGGGCTTAAAGTGCCGTTTTTCCACAGGCAGGGATAATCGATGAATGTCGGGCGATTTTGTTGCGGAAGAAAAATCGCTCCGACATTTCATCAATGAAGGTATTTTTAAATTACTCTAAATTATTTGTTAACTAGAGTAATTTAAAAATCACCTTCAAAAGCCATGAGCGCAGACAACCGGAAGGATTTTGCGGAGGGGAGAAGAAAAGGTAAATAGTTTATTTTTATATTAAAAGTTGGTTTTTCGGGAGGCTTTAATAATATTTTTATGTTGCGAAATGGGGTCCCAAAAAATGTATACAAAAATGTATTTTTCCTCCCGACTTCACTGTTAACCGCAACGTTCTAATCCACCGCATTCCACTAAAACCCACTCGCTAGTTGATTTAAATGGCCATTAATTTACAGGAATCAAACACTAAATTCCTTCCATTTGGCCCAGAAATTCATGAAAATGAGATTTTAAAATTATGTTATATTGTGGATTATTGTGTGAATGTTATTTGGACACTTAGGCAATTTAAAAAAAGTTTATCTTTTCTTAAGAAATGGATAGATGTTTAGATCTACTCATTGAATTTTGTAATTAGCTACAATTAGATAACTAACTAATTATATGCTTTAATTTCAGGTAATCCAAGTAAGATCGTTTAATATTTGTTTCAGAATGCATCAATCTATAATAACTGAAAATTTCATTGAGTTCTCTTAATTTTTAAGAAAGTTATGGGCTTTTAACTTTTCCAGATCACAGCTTTTGAGTTAAGTCAATTGAAAGGCAATGGGGAGCAAGATGCTAATTTCCGAGTGTGAAAATGGCCATTACTTTCTTAATACTGAAGATATGAAAGTAAATTAGGTGTCAAATTAAACTTCTTTTTATGCTTTATCTGATGGGATAAATTGCAGACTTGATTTTTTAAATCTCAAAATTTTGTAACATTGCTACTAGATGTTCTCTTGAAAACATCCAGTGAATTGGCCTCCACTTCCTTGTGTGGCAGAGAATTCCACAGATTCACAACTCTCAGTCCTAAATGGCCTACCCCTTATTCTTAAATTGTGACCACTGGTTCTCCCCCAACATGGGGACTATTTTTCCTGCATTTGGCCTGACCAATCCCTTAAGAACTTTATGTTTCTATAAGATTCCCTCTCATTCTTCTAAATTCCAGTTAATATAAGCCCTGTTGATCCATTGCTCAGACAGGGTGGAATTTGTTAAATGTTTCAGGTATATGTTTCCTTAGGCAATATGTAGAGGCCCCTACACGAGAGACAGCAAAGCTTGATCTACTCTTAGGAAATTAGAAAGGGCTAGCGTTTGAAGTGTCGATGGGTAAGCCTTTTGGGAACAGTGGCGACTGTTCAGCTTTAAAATAGTTAGGAATAAAGACAGGGTGGACCCATGAGTTAAAATTCTGAATTGGGGCAAGGCCAACTTTGATGACATGTGACAGGAACTTACTCAAGTCGATTGGAATAGGTTATTTGTAGGCAAAAGAATGCCCGGAAAGTAGGATGCTTTTAAAGATGTTATGACAAAGGTTCAGGGTATGCATGTTCCTGTTAGAGTGCATGGCAAGGCAAGGGAGTAAGGAAGCTTGGATGATGAAATTGAGGCTCTGTTCAGGAAAAAAAAGGAGGCTTGGGAATAGGTATAGGCGGCTGGGATCAAGTATTTCCCAGGAACATTTAAGGGAACTAAAGAAGGAAATCAAGAGAAAAAAAGGGAGCAGGAGATAACTGGAGAGTGTTGTAGAGGAAAAGTGATGGAGTGCAAGTACACAGTTCCTTGAAAGTGGCATTACATATAGATAGGGTGGTCAAGAAAGCATTTGGTACAATAGACAATAGACAATAGGCTATAGGTGCAGGAGTAGGCCATTCGGCCCTTCGAGCCAGCACCACCATTTAATGTGATCATGGCTGATCATCCACAATCAGTACCCCGTTCCTGCCTTCTCCCCATATATAACCATATAACCATATAACAATTACAGCACGGAAACAGGCCATCTCGGCCCTTCAAGTCCGTGCCGAACAACTTTTTTCCCTTAGTCCCACCTGCCTGCACTCATACCATAACCCTCCATACCCTTCTCATCCATAAAAGCATCCAGAAAACCTGCCTCCACCGCCCTCTGAGGCAGAGAATTCCACACTCAGAACTCTCTGTTTGAAAAAGTGTTTCCTCATCTCCGTTCTAAATTTGCTTACTCCTTATTCCCCATTAGGCTTCATCAGTCAGGGTATTGAGTATAAAAATTGGGATGTTATGTTACAGTTGTACAAGATGTCGGAAAGGTCGCATTCGGAGTATTGTGTTCAGTTTTGGTTACCCTGCTGTAGGAAGGTTGTGGTTCAGCTAGAAAGAGTACAGAGAAGATTTATGATAATGTTACCAGGACTTGAGGGCCTGAGCAATGGGGAGAGGTTGGACAGGTTAGGATTTTATCCTTTGGAGTCCAGGAGAATGAGGGGTGATCTCACAGAGATGTATAAGATAATGAGGGGAATGGATAGGGTAAATGTACAGAGTCTTTTACACAGTGTAGGGGAATCAAGAACCAGCGGGCTTAGGTTAAGGTTAAGGGGAAGGTTTAACAGGAACCCTAGGGGCACCATTTTCACACAGAGGGTGGTGGGTATATGGAAAAGCTGCCAGAGGGGGGTGGTTGCGGCACGTACTATAAAAATGCTTATAACAAAGTATAACAATATTGAAAAGCATTTGGAAAGGTTCATGGATAGGATGGTTTTAGAGGGATACCAGGGATATAGGATGAATGCAGGCAGGTAGCACAAGTAGATGGGACATTTTTGGTCTGCAGGGGCAATTTGGGTCAAAAGGGCCTGTTTCCATGCTATATGATTCCATGATTCTAAATGCTGTTGTGTAGTCAGAAGAGTAAAACAAGCCCAGTGAAACAGTGGATGTTGCAGGTGGACTTGCCAGCATGTGCTTGGTCCACTGCAGGTCATCATAAAGAATCCCATGACAGATGCTGAACTGCCAGCTGTTATCAGGCAACTAAATCATCCTTCCACAACCAGAAAACAGTACTGAACTAGTATTTGCCTCATTGGTGACCCTCAGACTATCTTTGATTGGACTTTACTGGCTTTACCTTGAACTCAACATTATTCCCTCATCATGTATCTATGCACTGTAAATGGCTCGATTGTAATCATGTATTGTCTTTCTGCTGGCTGGTTAGCACGCAACAAAAGCAACAAAAGCTTTTCACTGTACCTCGGTACACGCGACAACAATCTAAACTGCACTGCCGACATTTCTTTACTAACCTAAGACAATGTGGTGAACTGACTTCATCTCACTCCAGTGTTTTGTGTCTATCTTTGGTTTAAACCAGCATCTGTAGTTCCTTCCTACACATCCGTGTTTGATAATGTTTGTTGAGGAAGGTGTGTGGGTTGGTTGACAAGAATAGTTTATTTCTGTTCAGCAAGTAATAGATCCTTCTCATCCACCCATGTCACCAGAACGAGACAGATGAGCCTCAGTTTAATTTATGCCTCACGGGAAAAAATCAAGATATTTATAGTATAGCAATCCCTGCAGATCCAGCCAACATGTCTTTTGGGAGCTCAGTATAATAAAAGTTTCCAAAGAAAGTTTTTGGAGTTGTCTAGCATGGAAACAGGCCCTTTGCCACAACTTGTCCATGCTGATCAAATTGGCATTCTGGGATAGTCCCATTTGTCTTTCATTTGGCCCATATCCCTCTAAACCATTCCCATCCATATATCTCTCCAAAATAGCATTGTAAAACATGGCCCTATATTATTGTGTTTCGGGTCGAGACCCTTCTTCAGACCACATTGCTCCTTTCCATTGACTCCATCTACTCTTCATGCTGCCTCGGCAAGGCCATCAGCATAATCAAGGACCAGTCTCACCCTCTTCTCCCCTCTCCCATCAGGCAAGAGGGACAGAAGTTTGAAAATGCACGCCTCCAGATTTAGGGTCAGTTTCTTCCCATTAGGCAACTGAATTGTCCTAACACCAGCTAGAGTGCAGTCCTGACCTCCCATCTACCTCATTGGAGACCTTTGAACTATCTTCAACCTGACTCTATCTTGCCCTAAATGCTGTACCCTTTATCCTTTATCTGTACACTGTGGACGGCTTGATTGTGATCATGTGTAGACTTCTTTGATTGGATAGAATGCAACAAAAACTATTCACTGTACCTCGACACACATGGTAACAATAAACTAAACAAATCTATCCAGAGTCAGGTATAAGACAAATTAGATCAGCACTCAGATGGAAAGATGTGGTGGGAAATAAGCAGGCACTGAAAAATGGGATTGGCTTGGATGGGCGTTTTGGTCAGCATGAATGCGTTGGGCCGAAGGGTCCGTGTCTGTGCTGTATGACTCTCTGACTTTGCCTCTCAAAATCCCAAGTGAAACTGATGAGATTTTATGGTAATCCTGTAGTTCCATATTTTTAGTCCTGATACTGTTTCTTTACTATAGATTTATTTAGTTAACAGAACTTAATTTCCCAGCTGCAGCCTTGGGTCTTCAACCTCTGCCTCAAAATATCTATTCCATCTTCCTAATCCCTACACTTTGATAATAGACCAGAATGAGAAGTTTCAAAAATAAATAAAAGTCTGGTGCGGCATGTTGAGACTCATTCACATGTTTGGTCTTGTTGGGGAGCATTCTTTTCAAGTAATACCCTTGACTATAGCATTAAATATATTCCATTATTTTACAGAACCTGGCATGCACAGACAAGTTACGTTCCTTCAGCGACCCCTGAACACAGCTGTCCTGGAAGGACAAGATGGGGTTATGGAGTGTTGCGTTTCTGGATTTCCAGCCCCAACGATCACATGGAAGAAAGGGGATGAAATTGTTCAGATCAGGTAATTGAGTCCATTATGTTTCTCTCCCTGGCCCTGGCTGAACAAATCAATGAGAACCATTAAGATCTGTATTAAAAAGATGAAATTGCATGGCCACTTCATACCTCACCATTTAGCAATTCTCTTCCCGCAGTGTGTAAAGAGCAAAGGACAACCTTTGTTCGTCTTCCGTGTACTGAATTCACTATTCATCACACCACCGCTGTTCTTTCCTTCTTAGCCAGAGTTGTTCCAGCGTGGTTTTGAATGTTGAAAATTGCAACTGGTCTGTTGTTGCACATAGTACCATTTCTCAGAATCTTTTGTACAGCAGGCAGCCAACTGTAATTACATTTCAGCAACATTTATCCTTGTTACTGCTTCTCCCCTGCTGCATCCCTTGAGGTGCCACCGCGTGCACAAAATAAACAAATTCTAATGAAATCACGAATCATAGATTGGATCAATTGCAAAACATAGAATGGAAAATCTGTTGCCATTATCTCAGAACATGGGATAACTAACCTAGGCTGGTTGGAGCATTCATCCCAATGAATGTCACCTTTGCCTATTTTAAGACTTTTATACACCATAAATCAGCATGGAGGTTATTCCACTGACTTCTTTGCCAGTCATTTTGTGCATGCATGTAAACAATTTATGAGCTAATGAAATAACGTTGGACAAAGATGCAGCTAGAATAGTTTCTATACAATACATTGATCAAAGTCATATATCTATAGCAAACATCCCACCTAAATATGGTGTGGTATTGGCAGTACATTATATTCTGGCATTGAAACATATGTGGAGCATTTGGCCTTTTAAGCCTTTGACAAGGTATGGAGCCATCTCTCACATTTCTTAGACTTCGTTCAACCTCTCCCTCCAAAGAGAACAGAGGAACAGTTCCCCTTTCACACGACTGACTCCTGGATCCAGCGTATCATCCTTGGCCATTCTTCTTCCCCCAAGCTCCCCATCAGGCACTTCCACCTATATTCTTCATACCGCCTTTATTTTACATTCTTCTCTCCTTATTTGACACCCTTTTGCCTCTTTTATCATTGCTAGCCTTTGGCACTTACCCCACCCATCTGAAAATTGAACTCCCCTTACCCGTATCCACCTATCACTTGCCAAGTTCCATCCCATCCTCTCCTCTTTTCTAGTCTTCTCCCCTAACTACACAGCCTGCAGAAGGGTCCCCAACCTGAAATGTTGCCTTTCCATGTCCTCCAGACATACTGCATAGTCCAGTGTTCACTTTGTGTTCAGCTACCACTGCTTTTTTTCGTTGCTCACTTATTTTACCAATTCTGAAATTCTGACAAGTTTTCAAAACACTTCAAAGTCTTAGGAAAAAGCAAAATAAGTTGATTCTATTCCCAGATATTGGAATCTTATCACTAATCTTCTTTTCATAAAATCAACCATGCTGGATTTACCGACCAGATCAACTAGCTTCGATGGGGAGGAGATAGATTTCCCTTTCATGTCTTTCTTTTTTTGGGAAGCAATTGAGAATCCAGCAGAAAGGTCAGCCAGAATGGTTGCAATGACTCATGTTCTGGTGTTCTCCCAAACCTTACCACATCACACAGACTTCCAAGCTTCCAAGATGGCACCCAACACAGGCGACTATTTGCGTGTTGGCCACAGAAGCAGATTTACAAACTCATATTACAATCACTCCACACCGTTAAATATCTATTCCTACAGCACCACTTCCTACTTTTCCAACTATAATCACAAAACATTATTTCCTTATCATGTATCTTATACACTGTAAATGGATTGACTGTGATCATGTATTGTCTTTCTGGTGACTGGTTAGCACTCAACAAAAAGCTTTTCACTGTACCTCGGTACATGTGACAATAAACTAAACTGCACTGAACAGGCTGGTTTGGACCAACCTAACTGGTTTACTAACTGGTTTGGACCAACCTAATAACAAAGTGGTTAAGAAGGAACTGCAGATGCTGCAAAATCGAAGGTAGACAAAAGTGCTGGAGAAACTCAGTGGGTGCGGCAGCATCCGAAGAAGGGTCTGAAGAAGGGTTTCGGCTGGAAACGTTGCCTATTTCCTTCGGTCCATAAATGCTGCAGCACCCGCTGAGTTTCTCCAGGACTTTTGTCCACCTAATAACAAACTGGCTTCTGTTTAAAAAAAATATGCAAATCATATGGAAGATATGTCTTTGAGTTCTATTTAGTAGATAATTGTCATGTTCCAGGTCCAAGAAGTACTCATTAATGGCTGGAAGTAACTTACTCATCAGAAGTGTGATGGAACAAGACTCTGGGTTGTACACGTGTGTCGCCAACTATGAGAATAAGACGTTCAGTGCCTCAGCAGAGTTCACTGTGATGAGTAAGTCTAATTTGATACTTCATTCATTAAGCAATCCAGTCATGGAGCAGCTCAAAATATATAAAAACATTCCAAACACCAAACGTTTGTTCTATTACGTTTTCATAATTGTATTTATATAGACGAGCAAATGGCTAGCATGATTGTATAACCATTAAGCCATCATGATTTGTGTAACATTTACTGATGGCAGCTGAGAGCTTATTAGCATATTTACTTGAAGAGCACAAAAGTTGACTCTGTTGAGTGTAATTTGTATTTTGAACTCATGCTAAAATGAAGCATTTTGATTACAGGTTCAATTTCAGTGATAATGGAGGGAGAATTAATGGTGCAAAGCATTAAACTGCATCGGTGAGACCGTAATTACAAATCTTAAACCAATGCATTAAAAGACTGAGCAGAAATATTATATCAATTTACATTTGAAATCAAAATGGAGGGAAGCTATTTTTACTCATTTGCGATCCAGCCATTTGTTGAAGTGTAGCCCAGAATGCCAGAGTAGGGACAGGTGTTCCTTAGCACTGAGCTGTAACAGAGTGGGGTTAATTTCCGATTTATCAGGCTGGGTGCTACATAGGGAAGATGCGATGCAGGGACCGAAGAGAAGTGACACATTATACATTATTTTCCTTTTTTTTTAATTTAATGTAAAGAAAATTGGACAGGCATTGTTGTTGGTGTGCATGTTTTCTCATCTATCTTCATGCTCTGTTCAAGTGTGCATCATTCTCAAGCCCCTGAGTTGGCAGTCAGTGGGCAAAAGCCGTTTATTGTATAGGCCTATGTCGGAGTAACTCAGCGGAACAGGCAGCATCCCAGGAGAGAAGGAATAGGTGACTTTTCGGGTCTCAACCCGAAACGTCAGGGATCCCATTCCTTCTCTACAGAGATGCTACCTGTTCCTCTGAGTTACTCCAGCATTTTGTGTCTATCTTCGGTTTAAATCAGTATCTGCATTTCCAACCTATACAATTAACCGACCAGTCGGCATGTCTTTGGGATGTGGAAGGAAACTGTAGGGGTAAACCAAAGGCTCACAAAGAAAACATACAAACTGCACACACATCTGAGGTTATGAAAAAAAAACACTCATTGGAGCTGTGGCTGCAACATTAATTGCTGTACCACTGATAGGAACACTGATAAATCGACAAGCAGAACCTCAAATGCAATAATTATTACATTGTATAAATAAACTAATTAAGGGGCCTGAAGTTGGCAGTTGCAGTATAATGTTGGCATATGTGAAGTTTCCACTTTGGTGAAAACAAATCATTATTGAAACTAAACGACAGCAAAATGATGCAGTTGAAAGGAATCGGGGTGGGGTGGAGGGGAGGGAGGGAGGTGCATGAAGTACAAAATGTCAGCATGCGGGTACAAGAAGTAACTATGAAACCTAATGGAATATTGGACTTTAAGGAAAGATGTATGGAAGGTAAAAGTTTTGTTTAGCTTTACAGAGTCTGGAGAGGCTGCATTTGTTCCCTGTATTTAAGGGAAGATGTGCTTGTGGTGAAGGCAATACAGAGAAAGTTCACTAGATTGATTCTTGGGAAGTAGAATTGATGTATGAAGACAGATAACGCAGATCAGACCTTCATTCGTTGGAGTTCAGAAGGATGAGAAGTGATCGTACTGACATGAATAAGATCTTGAGAGGATTCAATAAGATTGTTGTGGGGAGGATGTTTGGGATTGGTGCGGAGAGGATGTTTCAAATTGGTGCGCAGAATATTGTTCCCCTTGTGGGTTGCCGAATAGTAGGGGGCATAGTTTAAGAATAATCGGCTGTCCATTTCAGGGGGAGATATTAAAGAGGAATATTTTCTCCAAGAAGGTCCTGATTCTTTGAAGCTCTTACATCAGTGGGCTGGCAGACATTTGAATGACAATTAATTCCAGGGGAACAGGAGAGAGCAGACAGGTGGTGTTAAGGCTAAGATCAGCACGATCTTATTCAATTTATTCTTATGCCGTGATCTTATTCTCTGTGATCTTATTCACTGTGATCTTATTCAACTGGGCGCAGCGGTAGAGTTGCTCCCTTACAGCACCAGAAACCTGGGTTTGACCCTGACTATGGGTGTTTGTCTGTACGGAGTTTGCACGTTCTCCCCATGACCTGCATGGGTTTTCTCTAAAATCTTCAGTTTCTACCCACACTCCAAAAACATACAAGTTTGTAGGTTAACTGGCTTGATTTAAATGTAAATTGTCCTAGTGTGTAGGATAGTGTTTATGTGCAGGGATCGCTTGTCTATGTGGACTTGGTATGCCGAAGTGCCTGTTTCCACGCTGTATTTCTAAACTAAACTACAATAGAGCAGGACTGTAGGACCTCTGGCTTTCTCCTCCCCCTCTTTATTATGTTCTGTTGAGCCAAGTGCAAAAATCAGAAACAGAGAATTTGTGGCTCACGGAATGGCATGGAAGAACTACTTTTCATGTCATGGGTCCCTGGCAATGGTACTGCGGAAAGTGAGAGCAGACATTCACAATGGAACCGGTGACCTAGCAAATAATACAATTAAGGCTGTGGATAGGGCTATAAATAAGTCATGATGTTGAAGGCTCAGGTGAGAAGAAATTTAGAAAGTTAGAGAGAGAATTGGATGCACATGGTTAATGATCTGATTAATGAGAAGCAGAATGCAACCAGTACGGACAAATGCAGCGACAGGAAAGGTTAAAATAGACAAAAATGTTAAGAATAAAAATTAAAAACTCTTTCTTTGATTGCATGAAGACTTCACAGGAAGATGTATGAATTGATGGCACACAGAGATGAATAGATTATAGACAATAGACAATAGGTTCGGGAGTAGGCCATGTGGCTATACGAGCCTGCACCGCCATTCACTGTGATCATGGCTGATCATCCCCAATCAGTACCCCATTCCTGCCTTTTCCCCATATCCCCTGACTCTGCTATCTTTAAGAGCTCTATTCAACTGTCTCTTGAAATCATACAGAGAATTGGCCTCCACTGCCTTCTGAGGCAGAGAATTCCACAGATTCACAACCCTCTGCGTGAAAACGTTTTTCCTCGTCTCCGTTCTAAATGGCTTACCCCTTATTCTTAAACAGCGGCCCTTGGTTCTGGACTCCCCAACATCGGGAACATGTTTCCTGCCTCTAGCGTGTCCAAACTGTTAATAATCTTATATGTTTCAATAACATCCCCTCTCATCATTCTCAATTCCAGAGTATACGAGCCCAGCAACTCCATTCTATCAACATATGACAGTCCCACCATCCTGGGAATTAACCTGGTGAACCTACGCTGCACTCCCTCAATAGCAATAATGTCCTTCTTCACGTTTGGAGACCAAAACAGCACATGATACTCCAGGTGTGGTCTCACTAGGGCCCTGTACAACTGCAGAAGGACCTCTTTGCTCCTATACTCAACTTCTCCGGTTATGATGGCCAACATGCCATTCGCTTTCTTCACTGCCTGCTGTACCTGCATGCTTACTTTCAGTGACTGATGAACAAGGACCCCCAGATCCCATTGTACTTCCCCTTTTCCCAACTTGACACCATTCAAATAATCATCTGCCTTCCTGTTTTTGTCACTGAAGTGGATAACCTCACATTAATCCACATTAAACTGCATCTGCCATGCATCTGCCCACTCACCCAACCTGTCCAAGTCACCCTGCATCCTCATGGTATCCTCCTCACAGTTCACACTGCCACCCAGCTTTGTGTCATTATAGAGACAACCTAACCAAAGCTGGAAACCAAAGATCATAGACCGGAGCAACATACTCCACTCCTGCGTAATCCAATGCATTGAGGTGTTGTACATAACGGAGCGTAACGGTTGCCATCTTTGAATGCTCAACCTGACTCCCTGTTTCATTAACATACCACTCGCCAATGGAAAAGTAACAACCTGGTGAAATTGACTTTAGATCTTGCTGCTTAAAAAATGCAAGAATATAAGATGTCATACAATACCTATAAAAATTATAGCAGATTAAATCTTTTAGTATTTTCAATGTCAAGATCTGGATGATTATCTTTGGAAGCATTGATCTACCATGGTGTTTGGGGTTAAGAGGCTGGAATCGCTCCATATCTCATTCTTTCTAGCTCCCTCTCCCTCTCTTCCCTCCCCTCCCTCTCTCTCTCTCCCCCTCTCCCCCTCTCCACCTCTCACTGCATCTCTGTCTCTTGCTCTCTCCCTCTCTCCCTCTCTCTCTCTCGCTGTCTCGCTCTCTTGCTGTCTCTCTCTCTCGCTAGCTCTCTCTCGCTCTCCCACCCTCTCATCTCGGCATTCCCAGAATTATTTGGCGTTTTGTAAAGACAATTGCATCTGCAGTTCCTTCCTATTGAAGAAGAACCTTGGCCCGAAACAACTCATAATCCATTCCCTCCACAGATGCCACCTAGCCCGCTGAGTTCCTCCAGCACTCTGTTTTTTTAAATTTAACTCTGAAATTGAAGATAGGCACAAAAAGCTGGAGTAACTCAGCGGGACAGGCAGCATCTCTGGAGAGAAGGAATGAGTGACGTTTCGGGTCGAGACCCTTCTTCAGACAATCACAAGTACTCTCACTGACGAGAGTTCAGTTCAGTCTGAAGAAGGGTCTCGACCCGAAACGTCACCCATTCCTTCTCTCCAGAATCGCTGCCTGTCCCGCTGAGTTACTCCAGCAACAGCAAACCTAGTCAGGATCGAACCCATGTATCTGGTGCTGCAAGACAGCAACTCTACCATTGCGCCACCATGCCGCCCAAACTATATGCCAAACTTTAAAGTGCTGAAAAAGTTGCTGAAGGAAGTTGCTATGAATCTAAGTGTAAGAAGGAAATGCAGATGCTGGTTTAAACTGAATATAGACACACAAAATCCGGAGTAACTCAGTGGGACAGATTCAGCTTTTTGTGACTATCTTTGCTATGAATCTATTCAGTTTCCTTCAGTTTTAGCACGGTATTGGAGAATACTTTTATTTATATGTAAATATTTAGAGCATATGAATTCTATTTCCATTCCTATACACTACATATACATTACCATTTACATTTGCCACTAGCTTCTACTTAATATTAGCAACCTGTTGTTGCAGTAGTTGTTGTAGACTGCACATGTTTCTTCCTGAATCATAAGGAGAAATTAGCCTCATATAGGGGGGTTGCACGTAAGGTCACTGGGTCATAGGGCTTGACGCACGGAGCCGCTCAATCCATCTGGAGGACATCCGTAACTTCCCGTATATGTTATTAATACAAGGAACAAGTACTTTCCTACCTGTTAAAAACGCCAAAATGTAGGATTTTTGCGCTGTAAAAAATTGTGGAAGTCATGGTAAGTGTGAGAGACATGTACCCAACTTCAGAATTCCAAAAGTGAAGCGAAATTAAGGTAAAGAGAAGCGAGAGCTGAAGGGACAGCAACATCTAAAGTGCTTGGCGAACATTGGCCGTGCAGATATCGGAATTGAAAATATTGGGAATTATCGCGTTTGCTCACTGCATTTCATCAACAGTAAGGCATTATTTGTGTTTTTTCTTGATTCCTTTGGTATCTAAAATGTCTCAGAAGTGATATATCTGGCTGTAAATTTTGCTTCAGAGGCATTTTCTTTTTGTATATAAAAACACACTTGAGAACCATGGGCAATTTAAAAATTTTACAGCCAGACTTATCACCTGAAAGTTTTTAGATGCCAAAGGAATCAAGAAAAAACACAAATAATGCCTTAGTTGATGAAATGCAGTGAGCAAACGGCCAATGTTCGCCAAGCACTGTGGTTGTTGTTATCCCTTCAGCTCTCGCTTCTATCTACCGTCATTTCTCCTCACTTTTGGAATTCTGATGTAGGCTAAATGTCTCTCACGCTCATCCCGATTTCCATAATTATTTACAGCAAAAACTTGTCAATTTCGGCGGGTTTTAACGGTCTCTACACTGGAAACAATGGTAAGTGCTTACCTGTACTCCACTTGGCGTAGCGTAGCAACAGTACGGGTCATGGGTCGTGACCCGACTGCCATGAAACCTCCCTATTTAAGAAATAACTAAGAAATATTGTACCCGTATAGTCTTCTCTGGTTGAGTATGTACATAAATTGATGTAAAACGGCTACATTTGAACAAAATTATTTTATTCTCATCGATGTGGAGCTGCGTTCTGAGAACTCTGCTCTATGATCTTTGCTGAGAACAAAGCTGGCAAAGCATTGTTTCTCTTTTACAATATGTATGATGCACATATTTAAGTCCTGGTTTTCAATCACTGATGTGACATCTGGTCAGAGTTGGAAACAGTAACTATTGAAAACACACACCCATAAATACTGGATAATTGTAAGCGACATCTGCACCGCCGCATTTATGAACGTTTCATACAATAAAGCTGATATAAGGTATATAGGGTGGGTATCGATTAATTCTAGACAACAGATTAAAAAAATAATCTAACCCCATTAATTCACTCAGGGTGTATTATTATGTGCTCTACTGTATGAAGGGTACAGCAAAACGCGCGCTTCCAGAGTTGTCTATCATGTTGTTTCTTCAGCAGACCTCGAATTTATTTTAAGAGAAAAACATAAAGTGTCGGAGAACTCAGCAGGTCAGTCTTGATCTATGGAGTGTCCGAAAAAGGGTCTTGACCCAAAACGTCACCTATTCCTTCTCTTCAGAGATGCTGCCTTGCCCGCTGAGTGACTCCAGCATTTTATGTCTATCTATGGAGGGAATGGCTTGGCGACGTTTAGGGTCGGGTCCCTTCTTCAGACATTTTTTAAGGTGTTGGGAAAGATCGAAAATTTCACGTATTTAAATATGTTGTTAC
The DNA here is from genome assembly GCA_963514005.1 of Raja brachyura. Next base: position 32,369,470 of record OY740781.1, read on the forward strand.
GAATATAATGTGGGAGAAAATTCCTTGAACCATAATTGCCACATACATACACAAAAGTAGAAATGTAGAAAGTTACAGTGTGTAAAAAAATAGATATTATGAGCTTTGCAGTCTCCTTGTACCAATCAAACAGCAAGTTCAAAATTCTATATTTTGAAAATGGGCGAAGCAAAAAGTAGCACGTTCTCTCAAAAGGCTTATCCTAAAATAATTGATCGGAAGGGTGTGATTTTCAGTCAGGACGTCTGTATCATTCAGCCAGTGAGCTGGAGATGTAGATGTGAACGCCATGACGGGAATCGCGAGCCCATTAAGATGGCGCGCAAAATTACCCATGACGTGCATTTTCGCCGAGTGGAGTATCTCTATGATCATTGCTGGAAACTGTCTCAGAAAATCAGGAAGGAAAACTCTGGGTGGAGATGAGATGTGACAAAGAAAAAAAGTCAGCAATGGAATAGTCTATAGGTTTCCTAACAGTGGTTTTATTGTTGGAAAGAACACTTTTCCAGAAATAGAGCAAGTTTCTAATAATGGTACTGTAATGATAATGAGTGACTCTAATCTTCAAGTAGATTGGGTAATTCAAATTATCAAGGGTATTCATGAAGAGAGGTTAATTTTAGATGGTTTCCTAGAATAATACATTGTAGATCCAATAAGGATAATGATCTCATGAGAAAGGATCCCTTAGGAGAGAGTGCTCTTAAGATAGAAAGTGAAAAACACTTCTGAAATGAGGGACATTAAAAGCAAATGCAATTATGAAAAGAGATGGCTAAAATTGATTCAGAAATCATATTTAAGAGATATGACAAGCAAAAAAAAGTGGCAAATATTTAATGGAGCATTAAATTATTTTTGATTAGGGTGGTGGGTATATCTGCCAGAGGTAGTAGTTGAGGCAGGTACTAAAACAATATTTAAAAGAAATTTGGACAGGTACATGGATAGTTTGGACAGGTGCATGGACAGGTATAGTATATGGATAGGAGAGATTTAGAGGGATACAGGCTAAACATGGGCAGGTGGGACAAGCGTAGATGGAGCATCTTGGTTGGCATGGGCAAGTTGGGGTGTAGGGCCTGTGTTTCATGTTATATGACTCTGTGGGACATAGTTCTGAGGACCAAAAGCTTAGACATTGAACAAGCACACAAAAGTGAGTTTCCTTGCACAAGATTGTATCAGTGTTTATGTATGTATCGAAAGGCATTTGACTAGTGTACTTCAATGTTCCACTCGCTTCAGCACAGTATATGTTATTTTGGTATCGGTTACACACTTAATGATTTTAACCTATGTGCTGGCGATATTTTCTTTTCCTCAAATGTTGGTTCATGAGCTTTGATGTCTGTCACAAAAAAGGGGTTGGCAATATAGTAGATCAGCAGATTGATTAGCATTATGACACTATTCCCAGTCATAAAACTACGTTGACTCAGTATTGAATTGTATTTTCAAAGTATCCTGATACTTCTTTCTTAACAATGAACTCCAGCAATTTCCCAACCACATGCATTGGAATATAGGTTTTGCTTTCCACTCACCATCCTTTCTTATGTTGGGGTGTCATATTTGCTGTTTTCCAATTCCTTTCTGCAATCTAGGAATCCTGATCTCTAATTAAAATGGTGGCTGAAAGTTACTCACTTCTGTCTCCTCATTTACTGTTGTTTTGACCTTTCCCATCTTCCACTGTGGAAACACCCCAAAGTATTGCTTTAATGCTGCGTTATTAATTACCCTGTCAACTTCTAAAGGATTTCTGTTTACTTTTGCTACTATCTTTTTGCTGACATAGAGGTTCTAACAATCTATTTCTTTTACTCCTTGTTTCTCAAATTCTAATATTTAATACATCAATGTGTTATTTATTCATTGCTAATATCAAAAAATATCAGAAACTAGGTCAGCCATGGTGTTTGTTGAATAGCAAAGCAGGGGCGAGGACCCTTCCTGTCTATATTTTTAATGTTCACACAGTCATAGAGAAATAAGCCCCTCAACCCATTGAGTCCCTGCTGGCTGAATATCTAGCACAGATGTCTACAATAATCTAATCCACAGTGTCATCCAACACAGTGTCATCCAGTGTCAAACAGACACATTGGCACAACTCACCCATATCAAACAAGAAAGCCATCTAATCTAAATCTAGTCCAATTTGCTAATTTATTAGGCATACATACTCAGCTGATTCACGATATAAATAAAATACCCACTGTGAATTATGTCATCATTATCAGACAACTGCTACAAAGTTCGCCCTGATGAATTTCTATCTTGTTTGATCTATACATATCTCAGATTGAGATGATATGCGACCAGTACTGATAGCGTCATAGTCATACAGCATGGATACAGGCCCTTCGGCCCAACATGTCCACTGCGAGCAACATGCTCCATCTACACTGGTCCCACCTGCCTGTGTTTGGTCCATATCCTTCTAAACATATCCTATCCATGTACTTATCCAAATGTATTTAAAATGTTGTGATTTGAGAAAGAACTGCAGATGCTGCAAAAATCAAAGGGAAAATCGACCCGAAATATCACCTATTCCTTCGCTCTATAGATGCTGCCTCACACACTGAGTTTCTCCAGCATTTTTTTACTCCCTTAAATGTTGTGATAGTACCTGCCTCTGGCAGCTTGTTCTATATACATACCACCCTTTGTGTAAAAAGTTGTTCCTCAGGTTCCTATTAAATCTTTCCCCAGGCTCATGTCCTCTGGTTCATGTTCTTGAACAAAGACTCTGTGCATTATTATGTCTATTCCTCTCCTGATCTTATACACCTCAAAAAGATCACCCCTCATCCTCCTGCACTCCAAGGAATTAGTCGTAGCTTGCTCAATCCCACCCCCCCCAAAGGTCAGTCCCTTGAATCCTAACATCCTTGTAAATCTTCTCTGCACCCTTTCCAGCTTTACAACATCTTTCCTATCACTGGGTGAACAAAACTGAACACAATGGATCAGATCTGTATATATCTCACTTTGAGACAACATGCAGCTTGTTGCATCAACCAGCACATTCTGGTCTTCTGACACGTTCTGGGCATTTGCTTGTTATCATGTTGAACCTTGAATTCACATTGCATGACTGAGTGGCGTTGTCACTCTTGGGACAAGGCACATCAGGAGGAGTTGCAGACAGAATCTCAATGGAACAGGTTGTCTCACAGTTTTGATCCTGCATCAGTCAGTGATAATAGGTCTGTATCTGTCCCATTAATCCCTCAAATAAAAAAAGTCCATCAAATTTTGGCCAAAGACACCCAATTACAGAGTTAAAAAAAGAACATTTGTCAATTTTACTTTGCAGTTGCTACAGCTACCTAAATATTTAGAGATACTCACTTGGTAAAGAATGGATTTGAGTTCACTTAGCAGCTTTTATATTGTCAGGATTTATATTGTCCCCACTGCATTTTACAGCTGATGAATTACTTCTATAGGCACTGTTCTTCGGCAGACAAACACAGTGGTCAATCGGCTCATAGCACCAAGAGTGATGAGAAGAGTGCCTTTGCCATTTATCATTCGAGCTGTGTGAGGGAGTAGTGTTGACTGAGACAGTGGGAGCACAGCCATCTTCTTTTTTACATTGTATAAAGGAGTTATTTGCATCCAACTGAGACCTCAATAAGGATAAATTGCACCACCAACAAATTTGCACTGTAGTTGACTTTTTATGAGTAAATGCATCTTAGGAAAGTTTCATACACCTATGAGTGCTTTTTGAATGCCCAGTCCTGTCTGGTAGATGGAAAGACAAGCATCCCATGGGACTATTGGAAGAAGAGCAGAAAAGATTGCTCTTTTATGTATCCCTCACTCGGAACAGAGGGTCTTGCCCCTACTTACACAAAGGCTACCATATTTCCTAAGCTTTAAAAGTACTGAATTGCCTCAAAGGTGTCTTAGAACAGCCTGGGAACAGAATACATATAAGCTTCATAAACACACGTAGATTCTTTTTCATTATAGATTGTATTCACTGGAATTTAGAAGGATGAGAGGGAACCTTATAGAAACATAACATTCTTAAAGGATTGGACAGGCTAGATGCAGGAAAAATGTTCCCCAAGTTAGATTTAGCTCATGTACGAAAGAACTGCAGGTGCTGGTTTAAATCAAAAGTAGACACAATATGCTGGAGTAAGTTACTGCAGCATTTTGTGTCTACCTTAGATTTAGGTCTTAGGGCTAAAGGAATTAAGGGATATGGGGAAAAAGCAGGAATGGGGTACTAATTTTAGATGGTCAGCCATGATAATATTGATTGGCGGTGCTGGCTCAAAGGGCCGAATGGCCTACTCCTGCACCTATTTTTCTATATTTCTATGTTTCTATAGTCTGTCCTTAGTGTTGACAATGTTATAAATTGGCAGTGAACACACTGTGCGTTGATCTTTGTTTCGCATCTTTTTGTGATGAATATGGTCAATTATATCTTGCACAGTCCTTACCCACATATAAGCAGAGGTAGAAATTGGTTTGAAGACCATTTGTAACCTCAGAAAGTTACTTCATTCAACATTGATTCATCTCAGTGAAAGAGAAATCAGCAGGCTATCACACTCTATGAACTAGAGAAGCAGAATGATTGGCAAGTCTTTTGATTCAAGTGTTGCGGTCACAATGAAGAGAAAGGCGGGTCACTTAATCCTCTTCAGACACACTTAAAGGTAAAACAACCTAATGGAAAAAAAGATGAATGTTGTTATGTTATGGTCATTGGTACCTATGACTATTGAAGGTTATCGACAATGTGCAGTACATTGAGAGTTTCTGTAAACCTTGACATTTTTAGCAGAGCTGTGGAGGTTGATACTGATGGGATGGATGCACTTGTGATTCTCAGCCAGTTGAAATTGAATTGCTCTAAACTTCTTGTATTGGGCATGATGACCACTGGGCAGTCATAACCAACTTCAGTTTAAGCAGGGTTTTAGGAAGAGCATAAAACGGAGACCATCTTCTTTCACTTGAGAATCTGGATTGATTGCTGTTGGCAAGTACAGTTAGAGGTGCAGGAAGGAACTGCAAATGCTGGTTTAAACCGAAGATAGACACAAAAAGCTGGAGTAACTCAGCGGGACAGGCAACATCTCTCGAGAGAAGGAATGGGTGAAATTTTGGGTCAAGACCCTTCCTCAGACTGAAAATCACGGGAAAGGGAAACGAGAGATACAGAAGATGATATAGAGAGATAAAGAACAATGAATGAAATATATGCAAAAAAGTAACGATGATACAGGAAATAGGCCACTATTAGCTGTTTGTTGGGGGAAAATGAGAAGCTGGTGTGACTTGGGTGGGGGAGGGATAGAGAGAGAGGGAATGCCGGGGTTACTTGAAGTTAGAGAAATCAATATTTATACCACTGGGCTGTAAGCCACCTAAGCGAAATATGAGATGCTGTTCTTTCAATTTGCAATTAGTCTCACTCTGACAATGGTGGAGACCTAGGACAGAAAGGTCAGTGTGGGAATGGGAAGAAGAATTAAAGTGTTTAGCAACTGTGAGATCCTAAGTAGGTTGAGGCAGACTGAGCAAAGGTGTTCAGCGAAACGATCACCCAGCCTACATTTGGTCTCGCTGATGTATATGAGTCCACAACTTGAACAATGGATGCAGTAGATGAGGTTGAAGGAGGTGCAAGTGAACCTCTGCCTAACCTGAAAGGACTGCGGGGGGGACACTGGACAGTCGAGGGAGGAGGTATAGGAGCAGGTGTTGCATCTTCTGCTGTTGTAGGGGAAGGTACCTGAGGAGATGGTGGTTTGGGTGGGAAGGGTTGAGTTAACCAGGAAGTTGCAGAGGGAACGGTCTCTGCAGAAGGCGGAAAGGTGTGGAGATGGGAAAATGTGACTAGTGTTGGGATCCCGTTGGAGGTGGCGGAAAATTTGGAAGATTATGTGTTGTATGCGATGGCTGAGGGGGTGGAAGGTAAGGACTAGGGGGACTCTGTCTCTGTTGCGACTGTGGGGAGGGGGAGCTGCAGGGTATCAAGGAGACATGACTGAGGGCCTCATCTGTGATAGGAGATTGGATCAAACTGAGAATCAGGGTGGCAAATTGCAAGAAGCAAGGTGGCAAGAAGTGTGGTCAATAGTTGTATGAGTCAGTGGGTTTGTAATAGATGTCAGTCGATATCTTTACAGGAGGCAGTTAGAGGTTTGGATAAGAATTGGAGTGGGCATGACTCCACTACCCTTCAATTTGTCTCTGGCTCTGTCTCTGGATGGTTGGTGTCCATAAAACTATGGTTGGTCCCTATATTGGTGCCAATAAAGCATGAACTAATTCTTTCAGGAGGGGAGGGGAGAAAGTGAAAGGGTAAAAATTATTCACATTTTGAGGGAATGGGCGACTCATACAGATTATAAATTTCATTAATCTCCACAGCACCAAATGTATACATAAAGATGTAAGAAGGGATAAATGTGCAAAATGAACATAAGGACCTTGACTTTTCAGATGCGGAGCAGATGATATTTCCTTCTGGCCACATCACTTCAGCAAGCACTTGTTGAAACGTGTTAAATGAAATTCTGCACTCTCCATTGCCATGGCATTTTCAAACTTTTGATATTTTCCTTCCAGGATAATCAGTTTCCTTCCGAGCTGTGTTGCAATTACAATTAAATACGTTTGGCATAGAAGTGCCCAAGGCCGGAAGAAGCAATTTCATCCTTTAATTCTTATGTATAAATGTTTTTGAATAATTTCCTTCCTGACTAAAAAACAGAAAACTTTAGACAAAAGTTCCACATAGGCCTTAACTTATGCATTGACTTAAATTTCTGTTATTATTAACTGTACTACCAGAAGTTTGGCTGGATTTAACACAAATCCTTAAATGAGATATTTCCAAGCATTGGCCGGGGGACCCAAAAGGTCTCTTTTATGCTTTGATTCTACTTAAACTTTATGCAATTATATATTTTAATTTAAACTGGTATTTCCTTCATTGGCGTGGTTCAATTCCCTCATATTAACACTTATTCAAATATGTGTTGCTTACTTGAAAAGTTCCAAGATGCTGGTTTGTCCATTTAGATGCTTAATCATGTGGGCTGGATTTATGTATAAAAAGGGAAGCAAAAATAATTGAGGCATACTGAGGGTGGGCTCTTATCAAACACTGCCTCCATAGTGGTAAATGGGGACACAAGGAACTGCAGATGCTGGTTTACAAAACAAATGACATAAAGTGCTGGAGTAACTCAATGGTTAGGCAGCATCCCTGGCGAACATGGATAGGTGATGTTTTGGGTCAGGACCCTTCGTCAGACTCAACAGCAAGAATCTCAGAAGGGGCAGCAGTGAGAGAGCAATCCCGTTGGAGAGAGGAGAACAACTTCAAATAGGCTGTGGACCGAGCATCAAAATTGTGTTAAGAAATCAACTTTTGTGACCCATGTCTCGGAACTACATGAAATTTTGCACAGATTTAGATAAAAGGAGGTCATAACTCGTCAGTGCCAAAAGTTGCACGTTAATTAATTAAACTAATTAGAAATTAATCGGAAAAGTAAGCGCCATCTAGTGTCCAATGTGCATATTACACCATAGGGAGCTTGTGAATTTGACGTGAATATGACTGTAATTATATATAATTATGTATAATTATATTATATAAAAATAATATAATGAATATAATTGTGAGAGAGTATTTTGAATGAGACTGCCGCAGAGGTCCGCCTCCTGAACCAACCTAATTAATGGGTGAGAGCAGTTCCTGTGGGTTCCCCCGTTTACTGAACCCCACTGACTGCCATTGTGCAGAGTGAGGGTCATGGCCATAGTGGGACTGGGACAGTGCCAGGTTGGGGGAAGGCTAAGGCTTCTTCCACTGACAGGAAAATGCCTAACCCTAACCCTAACTCGCCCCCCTTCCAGACCTGCCCGTACATGTGGCCCAGTAATGGGTCCACCTCGGCCAGCATGCCCTTCTGATTCATCGTGGTGATGATGGTGGGGAGCAGCACTACCCTACACGCCGCCTGGGCCACCTTAAGCACCCCCATAGTGCCAGCCCCGTCCGTTCGCCCACTCGCTTGCTGCAACACCGGCCTACCGACAACCCGACCAACCACTCGCAGCACCCACCGGCTGTCCGACCACTCTAACACCTACTGGCAGCCGGGCCACTCTCACCACCCACCGGCGGCCCGGCCCGGCTGACCGGTGGCCTGGTCACTCTCACCACCCACCGGCGGCTCGACGCCACGCCAACCAGACTGATCCTCCACAACATCCATCAGTCTACCAATAAGCTCGACCGACCGACTGACCGACTGACTGAACATTTTTATTTAACAGTTCACATCATAACTTTATAAAGATAAATCAATAACAAAATTATGAACAAGGTTATCATTACCGTTATTCCTTGGCATCATTATTATTGTTTTGATGTAATTAAGAGGCAGCCTTGATCCCAGGATCCTCGCGGTCTAGCAACCATAAAACAAAGAGCAGGATTGGCCAATTTGCGTCCGACCTCAATGTCAAACGTGCATTGATTGGACAATTACTACTCGGAATATTGGAAGTTTTTCTCATATTTTAAAATAATGTGGAGGCTTTGGACTTGACGAGTTTCAGGTATGATTTATATAATATTTTTACACAATATGTTAAAAATTCAGGGAGTTCCGTGAGTTGGGTCATGAACTTGAACGAAAAAGCTCCTCGGCCCACAGCGTCACAATAGGCACTCATTGAAGTGATTTGTAAAATGGAGACACAAGGAACTGCAGATGCTGATTTACAAAAAAAGACACAACATGCCAGAATAACTCAGCAGGTCAGGCAGCATCTCTGGGGAACATGGATAGATGCCATTTTGGGTTGGGACCCTTCTTCATAGTCAAGAAGGGAACCAACCCAAAATATCTGAACAAGAGTCTGGGCCAAAATGTCACTTATCCATGTTTTCCAGAGAGGCTGCCTGACCCTACGAATTACACCAGCCCTTTGTGTCTTTCTTTGCACTGAGTTTACCCGTGGTTACTAAGTCCTGAGATAACCTGACATTGTTCTTACCTCTGTAAATATAACTGCTTCCAACACAAATATGTTCAGTTTAATTTAGTTTAAAGATGCAGCGTGGAAACAGGCCCTTCGGCGCACCGAGTCCGCACGACCAACGATCCCCGCACATTAACACTATCCTACACACATACTAGGGACAATTTACACATACATCAAACTAATTAACCTACATACCTGTAGGTCTTTGGAGTGTGGGAAGAACCCAAAGATTTTAGAGGAAACCCATGCGGTCACGGGGAGAATGTAAAAACTCTATACAGACAGCACCCATGGTTGGGATCGAACCTGGGTCTCCAGCGCTGCAAGCGCTGTAAGGCATCAACTCTACTGCTGCGCCATCGTGCCGCAATTTTTTGGGCCTTTTCTTTGTAAATAAGCACCTACAGATCCTTGTGTCTCCTACTCATTCTTCCATGAATAGGGAGAACAGACCTGTGTATAATATTGCAGATGCAGTCTCATCATGGTCCTATGTCATGTTAATGAGGAAGTTACGAGGACTTGAGGGGCTGAGCTATAGGAGAGGTTCGACAACTAGGACTAATTCATGAGAGTATTCATGGACATATGAAATCTCCTCAGTCTTCTAAAGAAGTAGAAGCGTTGATAATCTTTCCTTATGATTGCATCAATATGCTACGCCCAGGACAGATCTTCAGAGCCAGGTACTTAAAGTTGCTGACTCTCTCCACCACTGTCTTGTCATTGAAAACTGGTTTAGACAATAGACAATAGGCGCAGGAGTAGGCCAATCGGCCCTTCGAGCCAGCATCAGCATTGAGATCATGGCTGATTATCCATAATCAGTACCCCGTTCCTCCCTTCTCCCCATATCCCCTGACTCCGCTACCTTTAAGAGCTCACTCTTGAAAACATCCAGAGAACTGGCCTCCACCGCCTACTGAGGCAGAGAATTTCACAGACTCACAACTCACTGTGTGAAAACCTTTTTCTTCATCTCCGTTCGAAAAATGATTTAACCCTCATTTTTAAACTGTGACTCGTGGATCTGGACTCCCGCAACATCGGGAACATGTTTCCTGCCTTTAGCACGTCGAAACCCTTAATAATCTTATATGTTTCAATAAGATCCCCTCTCATCCTTCTAAATTCCAGAGTATACAAGCCCAGTTCTATGAACATATGACAGACCCACCATCCAGGGAATTAACATGGTGAACCTACGCTGCACTCCCTCAATAGCAAGAATGTCGTTCCTCCAATTTGGAGACCAAAACTGCACACAATACTCCAGGTGTGGTCTCACTAGGGCCCTATACAACTGCAGAAGGACCTCTTTGCTCCTCTTGTTATGAAGTCCAACATGCCATTTGCTTCTTCAATGCCTGCTATACCTGTATGCTTACTTTCAGTGATACCCCAGATACCGATGTACTTCCCCTTTTCCCAACTTGACACCATTTAGAAAATAATCTGCCTTCCTGTTTTGCCACCAAAGTGGATAACCTCGTATTTATCCACATTGAACTGCATCTGCCATGCATCTGTGCACTCACCCAACCTGTCCAGGTCAGCCTGCATCCTCATAGCATCCTCTTCACAGTTCACACTTCCACCCAGCTTTGTGTCATCTGCCAATTTTCTAATGTTACTTTTAATCCCTTCATCTAGATCATTAATTTATGTTGTAAATAGCTGCGGTCCCAGCACCGAGCCTTGCGGTACCCCACTAGTCACTGCCTGCCATTCTGAAAGGGACCCGTTAATCCCTACTCTTTGTTTCTTGTCTGCCAAACAATTTTCTATCCATGTCAGCACCATACCCCCAATACCATGTACTCTAATTTTGCCCACCAATCTCCTATGTGGGACCTTATCAAAGGCTTTCTGAAAGTCCAGGTACACTACATCCACTGGCTCTCCTTTGTCCATTTTTCTAGTTACATCCTCAAAAAATTCCAGAAGATTATTCAAGCATGATTTCCCCTCCGTAAATCCATGCTGACTCTGACCGATCTTGCTACTGCTATCCAAAGGTGCCGCTATTTCATCTTTTCTAATTGACAATAGCATCTTCCCCACCAACGGTGTCAAGCGAACTGGTCTATAATTCCCTGCTTTCTCTCCCCGCCTTTCTTAAAAAGTGGGATCCTCATCCTTTCTCTTTTCAAGTCAATAATCAGCTTTGTGGTTCTTACAGACGCTCAGGCATGATTCAATCAGACGACCAATTTCCCTCCAATAATCTGATGCATCGTGACTCATAAACTGTCCAACAACAGTGGTGTCCTCGGCAAACTTAAAGATGGCGTTGGAATTGTGATTGCCTATGCAGTCATGGGAATAGAGTCAGTAAAGCAGAGTAGAGCAGAAATAATCCTTGTGTGCGAGGTGATCGCTGGTTGGCGCCAAAGGGCTTGTTACCCTGCTCTATCTCTAAAGTCCAAAGCCTAAATCGTAAAGTAAAGTCCTGAAACCCTCCGAGATATGTATTCCCCTCAAAGTAAGGTGTTAATGTAATGTTGAGCTGAAAAAAATTGCCCAGACCCTATTGTCTAGAGTTTTATTTGGCCACCTTTAAGACACTATAAACGCTTTGTCATCTGTCCTTACTCTGCGGTTCAGGTAAATTTTCTTCAGCAGTGCTCCAGTGAAGCAACGTTCAAGGGGCTAAATGCATTCAGATTGTTGATTCTGTCAAACCATTCTTCTGCAAAACAGGAGCGGAAACTGACAGTGCAGCCTGCACTCAAAGGTCAGCGCGTCCAATCAATGTTTCAACTGGTTTATATTTCACACGATCTTTCTTCAATTTCCTTTGTTTCATCATTCCTCTAGTTCTATTTTGTAATTCTCAGGCTTACCATTTAATTTTCTAAATATTTCTTTTTGTTGCCTGAGTCCCCATTTAATGAAAATATTTTGCTATGATCTCTTTTTTCAACGTCATTACACTGATCTCAACTCGAATGCTTCATTTTTGATCCCTTTGACTAGTTTCACTCTATTGTGGATTCGCAGTTAAATCTTTATATACCACGCTTTATCACTATTAGTTTTGCTTTGATTACTTGCTTTCTTCGCCATCATTTTCTTCATTTAAGAAAAGCAATTTCCTATTGCCACTCATCATATCTTCTATTAGCCACATGCATGTAGAATAATTTTCCTTCCTTGGTACACTTTCCAGGCAATGTGGACACTGGGCATATCGCTGCCTAAGGTTTTGACCATAGACCATGAAACATTGAATGGTACAGCACAAGAACAGGCCTTAGGCCCACAATGTCTGTGCCGAATGGAAGCCAAGGCTAGCTTTTATCTACCTGCTCATAATCCATATCCCTCTCATCCTTGCATATCCATATTCCTATCCAAAAGCCTCTTTAATGCCATTATTATATCTCCATAGTGCGTTCCAGGCACTCACCACTCATCTATACTATCACTAAAACTCTCATCTTGACCACTCCCGGTTTGCGCTTTTTCTAAATTTGCACAAAAAACGGAAACGTATATAGCTAATATTTCTTCGCCTCCTTACTCACCGTTCTCCTCTGCTCCAAGTGCACCAACGTTTGTTCCGATCGGTGAAATAGTAGAAAAGTTATGAAGGTTTAAATAATCTTGAGATCGGCAGATTGGTCTTCTCGACTGTCAGTCACAATGAAGGCAATGCCCCTTCCAGCACCCAGGGGGAATAAAGCCCCGGAGGCTGGACTGCGTCCGTGAGTTGCGGGTTAAGTTGAACTTCAAGCCTCTGAGTGAAGTCGGAGTGGGACTGGGTATCTACTGAGTGAGGCCGAAAGCTGAAGGTGCAGGGTGAGAAGAGTGCGAGGTGCATCTGCTGTGACCACCCCCCTCCCCGCACTCCCCTTCCCCCACCTCCCCTTTCCCCACCCCCTCTTCCCCCACCTCCCCTTTCCCCACAACCCCCTCTTCCCCAGACCCCCCCTCCCCACACCCCCCTTCACCACTCCCCCTTCCCCACACCCCCCCTTCCCCACCCCCCTCTCCCAACCCCCCTTCCCCACAGTTGCAAAGTCTATGAAGTAAAGCTTCAAAAATAAAACTTCAGTCTGAAGAAAGTCCCAACCCAAAACATCACCTAACCATTTTCTCCTGAGACGCTGCCTACCCATGTCCTCCTCAGTCTCCTGGATAATCCTGAGGTTCTCTAACTGCTGCTCCAGTTCCCTATGAACTTGTCTTCCCATACATCCCTTACATGACTTAAATGAAAGGAAATTATTGGCTTTAGCATGAAGCCACAGAATATTTATTGCATTGTGTTTGCATCTGTTGCTGGGGACACAACTGGTAATGCAGATCATGTACTGTTTAAAAATGAAGGATTGGAATGGCTACCTTCAGTCATCAAGGTGGCAAAAATGTTGTTGATAATCTCCTTCAGCCAAAGAATTACAAGCCATTTATTTCAAATCCAATTGCTTCTTTTCAATTTTCTTGGCCAGTTTATGCTGTGTGATATTTATCATTGCACCTATGGTGTCCCTTGACTTAATCTTCCAACAGCTATTTCATCTAACCCTTTTTAATCATTTAATTCATTGTTCTTCTTCACTGTGAATATTGCAATATCTGTTTCATTGATTTTTGTTCCATCTCTAAACCCATTCTGTTTTTAAAAAAAAGTATAATTAATGTTCCAGTACTCATCCAGCATATTTCTTCCAATTGTTTTACCTCTAATGCTATGTTCATGGCTCCAGATCAGCATTGCTGCACCTCATTTGCAAGCAGTGCTACATTCCCAGGACTATTAAGTGTACAAACGTTAGAGCAATCCAGGTCATATAAGCTAAAATCGGCAAAGTCCCCATGATCCATCCCACCCTCACCCCATCACCACTCTCTCGCTGAATATTAATCAAACAAAGAGACAAAATATTTCTTTGCATTGGATCACTAGTCTTTCATTGTCTTGATATTTCAAATGACTAGAGAGCACACAAGGAGAAGCATTGATAATCATAATTGTCCAACTTTCAAAGCTTGTACGGTTCTCTTCCTGTTTTAACACTGTCAGTGTTTCCCCTGGTTATAACTCTTTGATACTTTAACTGCATTAAGCATATAAAATAGAAATTTATAAGAGCTGTAAATTTTATTAGGGCGGCATAGCGGTAGAGTTGCTGCCTTACGTCGCCTACAGCACCAGATCTTTTTTTTTAATCAAAACATTTATTAATTATTAATATTAATAATATTTACAATTCAATAAAACAAAACAGAACCCACCACCATAAAACAAGACAAACAACTCTACTAAATAAACAACCATACAACTATGTTACAATCCTTATTGAGGATACATTCAACTCCCTGCGGTGCCCAGCAGTCCTGGAAATTCCCCAGGGTGTCTGTGGACAGCGCGTAGTCCATCTCCAACACCACCCGGGCGCGGACGTAACCACGGAAAAGGGGCAGGCAGCTGGCTGGGGATTTCAGACTCCTATACATTCTTCCCAGTGGCAGGAGTGCAATGAGAGCATGGCCGGGGTGGTGTGGGTTGCTGATGATGCTGGCTGGCCTTATTGAAGCTATGTGTCCCGTAGATCCCTTCAATGCCGGGGAGGTCAGTACCCATGATGACCGGGCAGTGTCCACCACTTTTAGTAATCTCCTTCATTCCTGGGTATGCCAGTTCCTGTCGCAAGCTGTGATGCAACCAGTTAATATGTTCCCCACCGTACACCTGTAGACGTTCAAAAGAATATTTGTCGACATACCGAATCTCCTCATTTAACAGGCTTTCTTTATGATTGCATCAATGGTCTGGGTCCAGGACAGATCTTCAGAGATATGCACATCTAGGAACTTGAAGGTATTGACTCTCTCCATCATTAACCTTTTGGTGAAGCCAGGTTCGTGGATCCTCGGCTTCCCTCATCTAAAGTCAACAATCAGCTCCTTGAAGGTAGCGTAAAATGCTTGAGAAAGTCAGCAGGTGAGGCAGCATCTGTGGAGCGAAGGAAATAGGTTGCCTCTTTCCTTCGCTCCATAAACGCTGCCTCACCCGCTGAGTTTCTCCAGCATTTTTGTCTACGTTTGTTTTTCCAGCATCTGCAGTTTTTTCTTAAACAATCAGCTCCTTGATCTTGCTGACATTGAGAACAAGGTTGTTGTTCTGGCACTATTCAATCAGACAATTGATCTCCCACGCATACTCTGACTCATCTTTATTGCTAATTAGTCCAACAATGATGGGGTCACCGGCAAATTTAAAGATAGCATTGGAACGGTGTCTGGCTGCACAGTCATGGGTATGGAGTGAGTACAGCAGAAGACGCAGCACATAGCTCTGGGGTCCACCTGTGCTGATGGTTATCCAGAAAGAAGTGTTGTTTTCGATTGGTACTGATTGTAGTCTGATATTGAGGAAGTCAACGTTGCGTAAGGATGTGCGGAGACCCTGTTCCCTGAACTTCGTAAGTTTGTAGGTGGTGCCAGTGTTGAACATCGAGCTGTAGTCTAGGAACAACAGCCTGGCCTACCTATACTCATTATTCAAGTGATTCAGTACAGAGTGAAAAGCCAGTGAATTTGCATATGACATTGACCTATGGCAGTAGGTAAATGGTAGTGGGTCCAGATTCCTGCTAAGATAGGAGTTGATGTGCGCCGTAACCAGCCTTTCAAAAGACTCCATCACCATGGATGATAGTGCCACTGTTTGATAGTCATTGAGTCATGTCACCTTCACCTTCTATAATTGATGATATTTTAAAGTGGGAATCAGCTTCTTTCTGGATAACCATCAGCACAGGTGGACCCCAGAGCTATGTGCTGCGTCTTCTGCTGTACTCACTCCATACCCATGACTGTGCAGCCAGACACCGTTCCAATGCTATCTTTAAATTTGCCGGTGACCCCATCATTGTTGGACTAATTAGCAATAAAGATGAGTCAGAGTATGCGTGGGAGATCAATTGTCTGATTGAATAGTGCCAGAACAACAACCTTGTTCTCAATGTCAGCAAGATCAAGGAGCTGATTGTTTAAGAAAGAACTGCAGATGCTGGAAAAACAAACGTAGACAAATATGCTGGAGAAACTCAGCGGGTGAGGCAGCGTTTATGGAGCGAAGGAAAGAGGCAACCTATTTCCTTCGCTCCACAGATGCTGCCTCACCCGCTGACTTTCTCAAGCATTTTATGCTACCTTCAAGGAGCTGATTGTGGGAAGTGGGAATCATTTTACATGGGAACGTAAAAACTCCAGCCATTGGAACAAGGTTGTGAGAACCAGCCATGCAGGTTTTGATAATGCGATCAGGTACACCATCACGCTAGATGCTTTCTGACGGTTCAGTCTCACAACGATCTTCTCACGTCGGCCTTGGAGACTGAAATTACTGTGCCATCGGGAGCTATGGGAGTCAGGGAAGGCACATCAGTGTTCTCCCTTTCAAAGCATGGAGGTTTCCTCCACAGATGCTGCCTGACCTGTTCAGTTCCTCCAGCACAATTATTTTTGCTTAAGATCCCATTATTTGCAGTTTCTTGGGGCTCTAAAGTCTGAAGCTGGTTCATTTAGGTCCAAAAATGGCTGGGGTTGGCCTTCACTGCCATCTGTTATCTTCTCCATTCCAAATGAATAGTGCCATCTCAGCCATTGAGGAAGAAGTAATCAGAAGTTAGTCCAAATCCTTCCCCCCCCCCCCTCTCTCCCCACCCACCTCCCATTTCATTTAAAGCTGTTGCCTCAGAACGGCAGATACCCGGGTTTGGTCCTTGACCTGGGATATTATCTGTGTGGAGCTTGCAAAATTTCCATGTCTGTTTGTGTTTCCTCCAGATGCTCTGTTTTACGCTCACATCCCAAAGATGTGGGTTAATAGGTTAATTGGCTTCTGTAAAAAAACTGGTGTTTAGTTTAGTTTAGTTTAGAGATACAGCATGGAAACAAGCCATTCGGCCCACTGGGTCCGCACCGACCAGTGATCCCCACACATTAACACTATCCTACACCCATTAGGGACAATTTTTAGATTTACCAAACCAATTAATCTACAAACACATGCATCTTTAGAATGTGGGGAGAAACTGAAAATCTTGGAGAAACCCCACGCAGGTCACAGGGAGAATGTACAAAACAGACAGCACCCGTAATCGGGATCGAACCCAGGTCTCCGGCGCTGCATTTGCTGTAAGGCAGCAACTCTACCACTGCGCCACCATGACTGCCCATGTGCAGGGAGTACATGGAAAAGACGGATAACTGAACAAATGCGATCGGGTGAACGATGGTCGGCATGGATTCAGTAGGCCAAAAGGCCTGTTTTTGTGCGATATATTTCAATCGATCAATCAATCTGTGTGTTAGTCATTAACTACCTATCTATACCAATCCTTCCCCACAGGACTCAGCCTGCAAGTGCCATGGTGTTTCTAGTGCTCATATAATTGTTTTTGAAAATGTAGTGAGAGTACCTGCCTCCACCAACTGCTCAGGCAGTGTATCTTAGCCTCTATTAACTACCCACTGGATGAAACAAATTCATCTGTAAATCACCAGCTAATGAATACAGTTATACCTATACCTTCTTATCCATCTTATCCTGATCCATGTGTGCTATTTCCCTCAGTGAACTGGGGACATATTCACCAGAACCTTTCCCCTCATTGAATGGAAAAAAATCTATTTGTTGCCCTGGCAGCTCCAATAGTCAGCACCAGAGTACAAAGAGTCAATGGTCAACAAACCTTGTGAATGCCTTTAAATAGAATTCCCCATCACCTTATTTGCTCTGCATGCATGAAAAGAGTATTGGAATCATAGAGCTTTACAGCATGGAAACAGGCCATTTGGCTGAACTAATCTACGCTGACCAAAGTACCTTACTGAGCTAGTCCCACTTAATTGTGCCTGGACAATATTCATCCAAACCATTCCTATCCATGCACTTACTTTTAATTGTGAAAATATGGCTCAATATAACTGGACCTTGAATGCTGACCATGATAACTGACCTTATCTCGGTGCTTTGGCAGTGTGCATTAATGTTGCAATGTGTATGAAATGTGCAGCAACATATTGACGGGAAATCACAACTTAAATTGTGAAGCTGTTGGGGCACCTGTTTTTTTAATATAAATCTCTTAACAATTTTTTAAGAAAATGAGCCTATTTCTTCTTTGATTAGTTGTAATCTCACTTTGATTGGGATATAATTAATAATTAGTTTTAATAGTTTCATCACTAATTTTGCCAAGATTCATTTTGCAGTGGATGTCAGTAAATGCTTAATATAGTAACATCAACACATTGCACCCTGCCTCCATGAATAATACTATAAAGTGCATTGAGCACAAAAATCAGGGGATGAATTTATAGGGAAGTGCCTTTCCTGATGCTTCTCAGTTGGTCTTCATCTTGTGAGATTGAAAGAAAATCTTTTTTCCAGTGTGTCAAGATGCGTCAAACTCCCCGGCAGCTCATAGAAAGAGCACTAGGATCGATATCCCAACAAGAATATTCACAAAAGGCACCAGATGAATCATTAACCCTTCACCGTAAAACTTTATTGAAGAACGATCTGGAGATTGCTATCCAGTTTATTAAGTCAATGCTCAAATAATGTAGTTTACCTAATTGCTTTACAAAGTTTGGATAATATTAGCCTTTACACTGCCATCCTGTATGCAGATGAATTAATGAATTGACTGAATTAACCTTCATTTGCCAATTAGCAAAGATGAAGTTAAGTAATAAAGCCTTGTACAGACAATGCTTGTTAACCTGGGATCATAGTTAACAATACTCATAATAAACACTAAATAGGCAGATAACTAGCAGTAAATTATGAATTGATATGTCATGGATCAAATAGCAAATCTAACGTGTCTGCAATTCAGTAATTTTCAGCTACTGCTTATACATTTACATTTGAGATAGGTGGCAGAGGGAAAGCAAATGAGGCCAGGATTCTTTAGATGACTAACAAAGTTGACAAATCAGATTATTGAATGCAAACATCAAATTACTGGGCAGAAAAAAACAGCAACTGTTCCACTCAGACTGCCCAAAGAATGCCAGCCAGAAGATTATGAATTATTGATTAAAGGCTAAGTGCTTGTAAAATGAAATGCTATGAGACTGAAAGACAGTAGTCTCCATGTGTCAGAGATGCATTTTTCTCCTGTTCCTGTTGTTTCTACTGCGCGGGCAATTTGTAAAATTCATTAAAAATAAGTAGAACTAAAATGAGGACTCAGAGCTAAGGACCAAAATGGTGTATTTTTCTGCCTTGGTTTCCAAAGTAACCCCCTCAAGTCTACTGGCCAATTTAAGTGATACATGTTAGAGGTAGCTATATTGTAAGGTGTCAATGATCTCGTGCAGCCTGCTGAAATTTCTCAGTAGAATTTCATCAGTGGACCCCAGATATTCAGGTGACTTGACTTTGCATTGAGCTCCTTCACGTTTGGAGAAGAGCAGGACAGTTTTCCAAACCACTTATATCAAAGCATATAGAGTATTTTTTCTCAGTGCTGCTTGTAGGAACTTGCTGTTTGCAGATTAGAGCAATGACTGAATTTTAGAGGACCGTCGTCCTTTAAGCTTCCTGCTGTCTGGAAAAAGGGGAGGCTTGAGGTAGTTCAGCCATGATCTTATGATGGTGCAGTCATGAGAGGTCAAGTTGCCTGCTCCTATTTTCCAGCGTGTTCTGGTGCAAATGCGACAAGATCAGTCAGTGTGGTTGGGGAGAGGCCAACACCCAAGTGGCAAATCTATCCGTAGTAGCTACAGGTCTGTCCCTGGCTTGCCTGCACGCTATTGGCCTGCGCTCTCTTATGGCCCCTGATGGATATCGTCCAGTATCGAAGATGGACACAAAATGCTGGAGTAACTCCACGGGTCAGGCAGCATCACTGGAGAGAAGGAATATGTGATGTTTTGGGTCAGAACTCTTCTTTGGACTCATTGGCCGTGGTAGTGAGTCTGGGTTAAACCATGGTCGTGGAGCCAGAGAGCAATTGGAATCACAGAGGGGAGCAGTAAGAGAGGGTGTTGCAGAACTCCCGTCGAAGAGCAGAGGATAACGTCTTCAAAGTAGGAATACCTTGAGGAGCTTTCACAGTGGAGCAGACAACATTTGTAAGAAGGAATTGCAGACACAAAATGCTGGAGGGACACAGCAGGTCAGGCAGCATCTCTGGGGAGAAGGAATAGATGATGATTTCGGTTGGAACCGTTCTTCAGACTAGTAATCTAGTCTAGTATTGAATTATAGAAAGATTACTTCTTTCTAACTCAACATATTTTCCTTGTTCCACTGAACGGCAGCACAGTGGTGCAGCGGTAGATTTAGTGCCTCAGACCCGTGTTCGATCCTGACTATGGGTGCTGTCTATATGGACTTAGTACGTACTGCCTGTGACCACGTGGGTTTTCTCCAGGTGCTCTGGTTTCCTCCCACACTCCAAAGACACACAGGTTTGTAGGTTAATTGGCTTCAGTAAGACAGTGTTAGCATGTGGGGTGATCGCTGGTCACCGCGGGTTCGGTGGGCCGAAGGGCCTGTTTCCATGCCGTGTCTCTAAAGTCTAAAGTCTAAAGAAGGTGGCAAGGTTATCACATTGCAGCCTGCATTCGACCATTTGGTGCTTTTGATTACATCACGGAAAGCAGAGCGGAGAGGCTGGAGAAGTTTACATGTTATGAGCCTAGTCTTGGCTCAGTGGCAGCACTGTCTGAAGTGAGGACAAGAAATTGTGTGAATGGTTTTATTTGCAGCACTGATGAAAGCAAGAAAGTGCAGATGTTATATTTGGCACTTGAGAGGAACAGGAACATACTTTTGCACATCCCAATCTGTAATACACTGTAAGGCTCACTAGGCTTGTCACTTAATGGGTCATATATACCAAAGGATTTTGGAGATAAGTGTAAATGCTAATAGGAGCAGTTTAAATATGGGTTTACCGGATTACAGTAATAGTGTTGATTTGTATTTTCTCTGTTAATCAAATATAAATAATAGATTTGATCGCAGGAGTAGCTGAAAGATGGTCAATTAATTCAATAATCACTGCAGCCTCATTAGCTGTGGCAGCAAATTACAGCAATCACCTAATCGTACTGTTGGCTTTCTAACCACTATCCATCATGTGTTGTAAAAATGCAAATCCGCACTCAGAGGTGCCATGAGGATTTTCTGTTGTCTCTCCCTGAAGTCTAGTGACTCGAATGGTGCCTTTGGTCTGTTACCATTCTGGGAGTGATTTGAGGTTTTGGCAAAAGATCCACCCTGTACTGGAAAAGTTGAGATGTACACACCATTTTCAAGAGGTAACTGGACTTTATTTTTAACAGTGGCTCTAAGCTTTAGATTTTAGCCTTTTAGACTTTAGAAATAGAGCGTGGAAACAGGCCCTTCGGCCCATTGAGTCTGTGCTGACCAGCGATCCCTGCACATTAGCACTATCCTACACACTAGGGATAATTTACAATTTACAGAAGACAAATAACCGACAAACCTGCATGACTTTGGAGTGTGGGAGGAAACCAGAGCACCCAGAAAAAACCCATGTGGTCACAGAGAACATGCAGAGTCCATGCTGGCAGTAGCTGTGGTCAGAATCTAACCTGGGTCTCTGATGCTGGAAGGCAGCAAATCTACTGTTTAATTTAATTTAGAGATACAGCGTGGAAACAGGCTCTTTGGCCAACTGACCAGCGATCCCTGCACACCAACACTATCCTACACACACTAGGGACAATTTACCAAACCAATTAGCCTACAAGCCTGTGAGTCATTGGAGTGTGAGAGGGAACTGGAGCACCCGGAGAAATCCTATGAAGGTCTTAGGGAAAACATACAAACTCCATATAGACCGCAACCATAGTCAGGATGGAATCTGGGTCTCTGGCGATGTAAGGCAGCAACGCTATCGCTGCACCACTGTACTGCTCCTAAGCTGTTAAATCCATAAATATCAGATTTTAGTTAAAAGATGTCTAATTAAACCACCATTAAAATATATGAAATATATTTCAAATATATATGAAACGATATGATACGATATGATATAAATGTATTGATCCCAGGAGGGAAATTGATCTGCCAACAGCCATAAAAACACAAAAACACAAAATACATGAAACCCCCATGAAAATACTACACTTTTATATTAAATTCACATTAATCACCATTAATTGGTGTCAGCACTACTAAGTTAAGAATGGAAATAATTGTCTCCTAATTGCTAACATGTAATCCCAGTCAAATAGTTTACTAACATGAGTGTTTGGAGACTTCAGAAATAGGCTTGACCATTTAACAATCACATATGCTGCCAACATTATGTGGGAATGTGCTCAAAGTCTAATCATTGTGATGAAAGAATTGTGGGTCATCAACAGAAGAAGCTGGAAGAACAATCATTTTCCATCTGGTGTATCTGAATTCAAAGAAAGGATTATTGAGAGATGATTACATTTAGTCCACTGACAATGGTAAAGTGCTCCATTTGAACTCTATACCTGGAAGGATAAACCTAACAGCCTCTGAAAATGAGCTCAGGGGTTTGCTGGGTTTCACACATCAGCCACCAATTAAGTTGCTGATATTGTGCACAGCGTAGATAATATAGAGATGGGATCTGCTCAAGAGGAGACATCAGTCACACAGTCTGTAGCAAGGATAAGTGTAGGGAGCATCTGTGGCGTAAGCTTGCTGGAGGACAAGGACACATGTGAGTTCTACCACTCAGGTCAAGGATAAGAAAATCAAAGAAACAGGTTACAGAAGGTGGTGTGCTTAATGAAATACTGGATGTATTGACCGACCCACCAAGATCTGTGTGCAACATTCAGGAGCTTGGAGTACTCTCAGCACATGAATAACAAAAAAACATGGACATTTTGCCCACAATTGGTCCACAAATGGTGGAGATACTAATCTCCCACCATCAAATGGACCAATAGGAGGCACTGCCTTAACTAGGGGACCTAGAATGATGGTGACTAGCAAAAGGACCAGAGACACACTGGGATTTTGTGTTAGGCAGTGAGGCCATGAGTCATAAAGTCATAAATGATTGGTGCAGAATTAGGCCATTCGGACACACAAGTCTACTCCGCCATTCAATCATGGCTGATCTATCTCTCCCTCCTCATCCCATTCTCCTGCATTCTCCCCATAACCTCTGACACCCGTACTAATCAAGAATCTATCAATCTCTGCCTTAAAAATATCCACTGACTTTGCCTCAACAGCTCTCTGTGGCAAAGAATTCCACAGATTCACCACCCTCTGACTAAAAAGAATTGTCCTCATCCCCTTCCTAAAAGAACGTTGTATACTTCTGAGGCTATGACCTCATGTCCTGGACTCTCCCACTAGTGGAAACATCCTCTCTATATGCACTCTATCCAAGCCTTTCACTATTCAATGAGCTCACCCCTCATTCTTCTGAACTCCGGCATGCACAGACCCAGTGCCAATAAATGCTCATCATAGGTTAACCTATGTGGTTAGGATTTAGAATTGCACTGTTAAGAATATTAGTTGAAGCAGATTCAACTGTTGCATTCAGAAAGGAGCTGGATAGATATCTGAAGTGAAGGAAGGGGTAAGGTTAAGGGGGAAGGGTTGGAAGTTGGAATAGCTGGATTGCTCTTATATTGAGCTATTACGGATTTGATGGACTGAATGGTCTCCCTTTATGTTGTAGGGATTCTCTGATTGTGTGTGCACCAGTGGCATTAGTGTGTGCACACAGGACTTGTAGCCATGTCATGTGCAACCTATGGTTTTCCCTGTTAGCTCATTGCTACGTGCTACAGAGGGTGGTGGCAGCACAAAGGCTGCCACTGGAACAGAGGCTTGCCCAACACCCATGCGAACACAGCAACGGGAGAGAGAGAGGGTGGAATTACATCTATTCAAACAGGGTGAAGGTTTGACTCGAAGAATCCACAGAGTGGTCTACATGAAAAAGAAGCATCTACAAAAAGAAGCTGAGTGTGCTATGAATAAAAGATATCATCACAGTTACCGAATGATTGAAGGGTGTTGTCAGTGTTTCGCAGAGAGAAGGTGAGCAGATAGCAAAACAAATGATAGATGATAATGGACCCTTAAGTGATTCAATGATGGTTTTCCCCACAACAATATTTATTGATACAAATAAAAATGCATCACAGACGGTATGAACAGAAATTTCACCATTAAGGATGATGAAAGTAAATCAAATGGAGCATCATTTGAATAAGTTTAGAAATAAATTTGGGGAAGTGAGGTAAATCACCTTCAATTATGTCGCATTATCTTTGCAGCTCGCAGGTCCTCTTCCAATAAAAGAAAGTAACAAAAGTTTCTTATAATGCACAATTGTTTTCACCAATATGTCTCACTACTTTTAAATTTTAAAATGTGCAAATTTTAATTCTTAGCAGGTTCCTATTCAATCCCTATCTGGAAAACCATACGTTTCAAAGTTGCGCAGTGATTCATGTTAAATAGTTCAATGCCAGGAGCAGTCATTTGCAAGATTGCCTTCCTTGAGTTCATTTTCTATAGACTAGAATATCAACACTAGCAGTTGTATGCTGAACTTTGTACATGAAACATTTCTTCATCTGCTATATTAAATGCAGACTTTAACTAATTAATTGCAAAACAATTACAGCTAAAGTAATGGGCTTGGTTTTGGAGAAAATAAGTCTAACAGCGATTAAAGTCAAAACGGAAGATTCACAGGAGGGATCTCAGAAATAGACCATTTTATTTGATTCATTAGATGCACGGGAAACTGCAGATGCTGGAATGTTGAGTGCTGGAGGAACTCAATGGGTCAGGCAACATCTGTGCAGACTTCAGACTGTTAGTTGGTGGGGTGGGGCAGGACAAAACCTGGCACTTCTTGATTTTTTCTGTTTCCAAATCTGGGTACTGCTAGCTGGACCAACATTTAATGCTGATTGTCCTTGAACAGAATGTGTTGCTAGGCTTTTTATCAAAGTAATTGTGGATTTGCAACCACTTCAAGGAAAAAATCTGATGGGCATTAATTAATCATTTGGCGTTGACACTAGTTCAACAATTGTTTGGCCATCTTTACGAATCACAATTTAAATAACAAGTCAGATTATTAATTGAGAAAGTTCCACAGTTGGCAGGAATTTAATTTTAATTTGCATCAGTGCATTATTAGTCCAGGCTTCCGTGTTTCGCAATGCTGGCAAATTAATCACTGAGCATCCTCCATACAGCTGGTGCTGATGGAGATGAGACATCCGAGACTATAATTGTGTCTGCACAGTTAAAAGCAGGTAAAGGGCCATTGCTTGACAAGGCACGACCATGGTGGAGTTTCCACGGCCAACTCTTGCTGTGCCTGAGCCTCAGATCAGATATATTGGGCTAAATTGGTTTGTCCCGTGAGGGACCGCCCTTGTCCTGTATTTGACTCAGGTCGAGGGGACTGCCGGGTTAGAGCGCCGCATACGACCCGCCTCGCTCTTCCAATAGTAGTGCAGCCCATGGAGTGCAGCCGCAGTGCCTCGCCCCTGGACCCGTGGGTCGGCAGCCCGGCCAGCTGTTCGAACTTCGGACCTTCGCTTACCGCCAACACCACCACCCCTCCTTCTCATGGCTGAACATCGGTTCATGAGTTGGATGGAGTGCCAAAACTCCTCAGCTGGCCCGCCGGCTGGGCTTTGTGTGCAGTCCAGCACCCGGGCCAACTTATCATCCACCCAGCCACGGCCGAGTTGGTCAACGAATTGCCGTCGGGAATTTGTCCCTTATTTTGACCATTTGTCCCTTATTTGGGAGTGAGAAAGTTGGCAACCCTAACTGCGGGTGAGTTCAAATAATGAACCTACCTGAACCTACCTACCTACCATATTCCTGAACTTAATCTGGCACTGTCTCCATGTGAGCCCCTTGAAAGATTGTTGCTGCAGGATTAAACCACATAGATCTACTGTGTGCGACCATGCATGGTCACTTTGCAACACAGCGGAACCAGGCTTTCCACTGTGGAGCAGTATTAACTCCTCCACGGTTGATGGGGAGATTGCATCAGAATTACAAGGTCACATGTGATTGGAAATAATTGAATTTCTAGGGTGGAGTGAAAAATGCAATCACATTTTTCCGTCTTGGTGCTACTATTGCTTTCTGCTGTTTGGCTGTAGAACCAGCATGAGAATAACTTCGAAGGTAGACAAAAATGCTGGAGAAACTCAGCATCTATGGAGCGAAGGAATAGGTGACGTTTCGGGTCGAGACCCTTCTTCGGACTGATTAACTGTCTGTATAACTTCTGTTAATTCAACTGGAGATTTGGAAATGGGGTTGCTTAGCTAGTATTATTGATTGCCTCATTTGATATGGTCAACAGCAGACTAGTTGAATCCACATCAGAGAGCGATATATTAAGGGAAAGGTTAGCTCGGAGACACCTTTTATTTAAAGGTCCCAAGAATGTTGAAGGAATGGCAAGGCCATTGTGGGCAGTACAATATTATGGCAAAGGGAAGAAGAATTGAAGATTTAGATTAATCGAGAATGATTGCTTGTGTTTTTCCAAGGGAATCTAAGATGATGAAGGTGAGGGTCTGCAAATGAAGAAGCAGATAAAAAAGTATTTAGTTCCCCTTTAGTCAGTAATTGAGATCTTACATCCGATTATCACTCGGTATTGCTTTTACTGCTCTTGCCTCTGGATGTTTATTTTTGCCTTTTTCTGCTCTTCTACACTGTTGAGCCCATGAAAACAGAAATGTTTGTTTGTACTAAAATATATGTATTATCTTTCTGCTATATTTTACTACATTATAATGCTGTCTATGACATCTTCCATAATTTTTGGCAGCATATTAACCAGGCAATAATTAACAGGATATTCCTAGGCAATTTCCCACTTTTGTTCAATGATGGGTGTTAGTTGTATTTTAGTTTAGCCAAGAGATACTAGATGGAAACAGGCCCTTCAGCCCACCGAGTCCATGCCAACCATCGATCACCTGCCACACTGTTTCTATTTTATCCCACTTTCACTTCCATTCTCTGCACACCAGGGGTACTTTACAGAGGTGATTAATAGTGACTCGCCTACACCAACTTAAGAATGGTTAAAAATGGTTTATAAATCCATGGCATTCCACAAAGCCACAACCTTTCAATAAACATAAAAAATATCCATCGTCTGATCTCGTCCATAATTTAGATGATCTGATGAAAATCATTGTACTGAAATGCTACACTTGTTTCTCAGCTGACCCACAGATGCTGTCTGACCTTCTGAATATTTCCATCCAGTGATATTTATTATTTCAGCATCTTTAGCGTTTTGCTTTTGCACTCTTTCAGTTCCTTGATCAATTTTACTGCCGTTGTAAGTGAATATTGCTTAAGCATAAGCAGAGAAAAAGACCATCGAATTTGGTGTCATTTTCTGTTGCTGGTGTGAAGATAAGTCCCACATAATGACCAACTGCAGAGACCTCTACATACACTGCCCAATTATTTGATTCCTTGGACTGGCTTAATCGGTTGGATCGACTTTTCTTATTCTGCTTTCTTGAGCGGAGTAGGCAAGGTCCACTAATAGAAAACTCTGCCTGGGGAGAAATAATGAATAAACCCTGCTGTTTACAGGTGGAATTATTCTTGTATTTGATGGTGTCACTGAGGACTGCTGCTGGTTTAATAAATGGAAGGGAGATTTGTAATTTTCAGAGACACTTGTATTGTGCCAAATACTTCTCAGTATTTGGCACTCAACAAGCATGGATGCATTTTGTACTGAAAAATTAGAATTCCATTTACGTCAATGAAACTGAATTTCAGATGTGGTGAACAATGTGCAGCCAATCTTACATTACATGCATATGGTGTAAACAAAGCAAAAGGACACAAAGTGTTGGAGTGACTCAGCAGGTCAGGTGGCATCTCTGAAGAATATAGTGCAGTTTTGGATGGGGATCCTTCCTTCAGGCTGAGACTTCAGACTATCCATGTTCTCTACAGATGCTGCTGACCTGTTGAATGACTTCAGCACTTTGTGCATTATCCAGCATCTGCATTTATTTGTTTCTACATCTGGGCTGAGATGTAGATGGACAATATCGACAATGGCTTTGCCACAACTTAACCGATTACAAAATGACCATGTCCCTTCTGTATGCACTTTTGCCAGAGCAAAATATCAAAAGGCATTGTGGAGAAGCATAATCAAACAAAAATCAAAGAGCAATTAACAGTGAATTATAGAATTGGGACAAACGACAAAAAGGTAGACTGTAAACAGCATCTTAGAGAAGAGCAAGGTTGAGGAGATTTACGAGAATCATCCCAGAGATGATTGGGTTAGTATATGAGGAGCATTTGATGGCTCCGGAACTGTACTCACTTGAGTTTTGAAGGATGAGGGGAATCCCATCGAAGCCTCCTGGATAAAGAAAAGCCCAGATAGAGTGGACTTGGAGAGGATGTTTCCAGTAATAAGAGAGTCTAGAACCAGAGGGCATAGCCTCAGAATGAAAGGATGTACCTTAAAAATTGAGATAAGGAGGAATTTATTTAACCAGAAGGTGGTGATGAATCCATGGAATTCATTGCCACAGACGGCTGAGGAGGTCAAGACATTGGATATTTTAAAAGTGCCTATTGATTGGTTGTTGATTAGGAAAGACATCAAAAGTTACAGGGAGAATGGGGTTGAGAGGGAAAAAATAGATCAGCCATGACTGAATGGCAGAGTAGACGCAATGGGTAGAATGGCCTAATTCTGCTCCTATGTCTAATGGCCTATGGTCTTATGAGCAGCAAGAAGATTTAGGGAGGCAATTACAAAGCTTTCCTCCCAGAAAAAAACATTTTCCTCACAAAACCAGTTCCTCACTGCAGGGTGTCCAAATTCTCAACTGCATTCATTGTCATAAGTGAAAGGAGCAGATCTAGGCCATTCGGCCCATCAAGTCTATTCCGCCCGTTCAATCATTACTGATCTATCTGTTCCTCCTAATCCCAATCTCCTGCCTTTTTCCCATAACCCCTGACACCTGTATTAATCAAGAATCTATCTATCTCTGTCTTAAAAATATCCATTGACTTGGCCTCCACATTGTGGTTCAACCTATAGAATTTGTCAAATTTGGTTTTAAAATACTCCTTTTAGCACCTTGGAAAGTTTAATTAGGTTAGAGAAATTTGAAAAATGCAGATTATTCTTGTCAGAGTTGTTGCCATGGTGGATCAGTGAGCAGAGAGATGATGGCCATTTGGGTATGCGTCAGGAGGCAGCGTGCATTGAGTTTTGAATAAGCTCAATTTTATGTCAGTATGCTGAAGTTATTACTAAGATAAATTGGGCACTGGGGTACGTCTCAAGGATTTGGATTAAAGTCAGAACAAATTATGCTGGCATTTATGAATCAGTGGTGAGTTTGTATCTGAGCCCGGGCACGCAATTTTTTTCATATCACATTGGCTCATAAAAAGGATATTGATGAATTGCAAACGGTCAGGAGAAGCAAAGTCAGGATAGTTTTAGGGGACAAAGTTTAAGAAGAAGTGCTGAAGTTTTTCTTGAAGCTGTACACAATCAAGCAATGCCAGTACAGGAGCAACACGAGGAATGCTCCACATTCTGTGCCAGCATTTGATGTGGAAAGAGCAGTTTTTTTCATATCTTGTTCGATTTGTTTTAATAAACTGCTCAGCTAAGTTATTTTAGCACATTAATGTTCATTCAATTAATCATGATCTAAAGGTATCCTAAATGTCACAATATTATTGATGGGGCTATGTTGTGAATGTAATCTCTTGTATTTGGGAAGAATGAGCAAACTGCTGAAACCTGCTATGAGTTTTACCCGGCATATTAGGTAAAGCCAGAGAGCTATAGAGCATGGAAACAGGTCCTTCTGCCCAACTCTTTCATGCTGACCAAGATGCCACATCTAAGCTTGTCCCGTTTCCTGGCATTTTGCTCACATATTCCTCAAAACCTTTCCACTCATTTTCCCCATATTCCTCGAAACCTTTCCTCTCCATGTTTCTATCCAAGTGTCATTTAAATGCTGCTTAATTTAGTTTAGAGATACAGCGCGGAAACACACCCTACAGTCCACCAACTCTGCGCTGACCAGCGATCCCCGAATACTAACATTATGCTACACACTAGGGACAATTTACAGTTTTTAGCCAATGAACCTACAAACCTGTACAAATCTTTGGAATGTGGGAGGAAACTTGAGCACCCGGTGAAAACAAACGCGGTTACAGGGAGAAAGTGCAAACTCCGTACAGACAGCACCCGTAGTCAGGATCAAACCCAGGCCTCTGGCACCATATGGCAGAAACTCTACCACTGCGCCACCGTGCCACCCACACTACCACCATGCTGTTATAGTACCTGCCTCAACTATCTTCTCTGGCAGCTTGTTCCATACACACACCATCATCTAAATGAAAGAAGTTGCCCCTCAGCTTTCTATTAAATCTTTCCCTTCCCACTATAAACCTATGTCCTTCAGTCCCCTACCTGAGTAAATTGTTTTTATGAATCACCACCACTGTGAAACTGCATGAATCACAGTCATACAGCTTGAAACAGATCCTTCAGCTCATCACATCCATGCCAGCCCATGTACATTAACATAACTTGGTCTATAGTGTTTTATGCCTTAATGATTTGAGTGCTGATCTATAGACTTAAACATTGTGAGATTCTCTGCCTCCACTATGCCAACAGGCACAAAGAATAAAAACTAGCCACCAGCTATTGTTTATACAAGCAGGATGCATTTATTTTTATTGATAGAAACATAAATTTGCGCCAGTAAGGATATATAAAAAATAACGATTCACACTGTTAAATCATCCAACAATATTAACCAATGCAGTTCATCAGGATTATATAACGGTCATGAATATTTATTGGTGGGCTATCACACACATCCAGTGTATAAACTGAAGCAAAATGGAGGATTAATGGTCAACAAGAGGTGAACTAACAGGAAAACTCTTTCTTTAACATTGGGATGCAAGGAGTTGCTGATGCTTGAATCTTGGGCAAAACAGAAAGTGCTGGAGGTACTCAGTGAGTCAGGCAGCATCTGTGGTAGGAATGGACAGATGGTGTTTTGTGTCGGGACTCATACCCACGCTTCCATCCATATTGCTCCCAATGGTGCTACATTTCACTCCACCTCTTCTTTCCTTAGCCTTTGTCAAATGTCGGAGGTTATGTGGAGAAGGCAGGAGAATGGGGTCAGGAGGGAGAGATAAATCAGCCATGATTGAATGGCGGAGTAGACTTGATGGGCCAAATGGCTAATTCTACTATCACTTATGATCTTATGATCTTTCTGACTTACCCCACACATTCACCCCCCTCACCTATATCTACCTATCACTTGCCAGAGTTTTGTCCCGCCCCCACTTCTCTTCCAGCTTTCTCCTCTTTATTCTATTCATCCGCTGAGGGGTCACGATCCAAAATGCTGCTTGACCATTCCATTCACAAATGCTGCCTGACCTGCTGAGTTCCTGCACACTTTGCTTTTGCACTTTCTTTAATGTCCTCCCTTTGTATCTCAGAGACCATTGCATATTGTTATTCAACACAGACTTTGTTGACTGTATGGAGCGTGTTTGTTCCTCCCACAACCACACAGGTTTTCCGACCCATGTAAATTACATGCTGTGAGTTAATGGGCCGATCGGTGTCCAGATTGACTTTGGACATCGCATCCGAACATCCAATGTAGCGATGTACACTATAGATCCTGCACGGTGTATGTGGGTGGCAGGAAAGTGGATGATCTCATGGGATTCTGTAGGTTACTGGTAATAAGTGAAGCAGTAGGACTTCTGAGAATGCTTTGAGAGCCAACCATGATCCGACGGGCAGAATGATCTTCTGCATCATGCGAGTGGCACTGAGTGAAAGTATGTACTCAAATTATTTCATTTAAAACAAGAAAGAATTAAAACAAATTAAACAATCAAAACAAA
Organism: Raja brachyura; assembly: GCA_963514005.1. The sequence goes on from OY740781.1 coordinate 32,401,511, forward strand.
TTTAGATGAAACCTGCAACATGCTATGAAGTGTGCAATAATATCTGGTCTCTTTAAAGTATTTTTCTCTTCTACATTAAAAAAAACCACCAAGCATTTCAAATGGTTTGGAAATTGTGAGGTCCACATCATGACCTCGTAGCTCTGGTAATGAAGGCAGGTTAAAGCAAGAGCAGGCCAGCTACTGAGATCAGACATGATGATTTGAGCCCTCTCCAGGAAAAAATGTATTCTTGAGGAGCTACGAGACATCGAACAAAAACATTACAAAACAGCAATAGGCCGATCGGCCCAATGTGTCTTCACCGAACATGGTGCCAATTTAAACTGCCTCTGCTTGCACGTTATCTATTTCCCTCCATTCCCTGTATATCTATGTGCCTATATCAAAGCTTCTTTAATGCCCCTTCGCCATTAATCCTGACAGTGGGTTCCATGCATCCACCACTTTCTGTCCGGCACATCACCTCGAAACTCTGTTCCACTCACCTTAAGGCTATGCTCTCTAGCCCTTGACATTTCCACCCCAGGAATATGGTTTTAATTGTCTACCCTATCTATGCCTCTCCTCATTTTTTTATACTTCTATCAGGTCTTCCTTCAGCCTCCAACGTTTCAGAGAAACCAATCGTTTGTCCTTATAACTAATATCCTCTAATTCAGGCAGCATTCTGGTAAGCCTCTTCTACACGTGCTCGAAAGCCTCCATATCCTTCCAATAATCAGGTGACCAGAACTGTTAACAGATTGCCCCTCGATATCCAATGTTCCAAAGAAGCTTTATGTCATTGTACATCGATGAACAGGGAGCATTCCCCTTCAACAGTTCAATCTGCTTCAATTAAAAACATTCTGGTAGCAAGGGCAAAGTGCCCGAGCACTGCAATGATAAGCACCTAGTGTTTAGTTTAATTTATTATTGTCACATGTAGCGAGGAACAGAGAAAATATTTTTTGTTGCGTGCTTGTCAGTCAACAAAACAATTGCAATCAAGCCGTCGACAGTGTGCAGATACAGGATAAGGGGTATATCGTTTAGTGCAAAGTAAAGTCTGATTAAAGATAGTTCAAAGGTCTTCAATGAGGTAGAGGGGAGGTCTGGACCGCACTCTAGCTGGTGAGAGGACGGTTCTGTTGCCTGATAACAGGTAGAAAGAAACTGCCCCTGAATCTGGTGGCATATGTTTATAAACTTTTGTACCTCTTGCCTGATGGGAAGTGGGGAGAAGAGGGTGCGATTGCGTGGAACATATCTTGACTCCTGCAAATCCTCATATGGTGAAATCCAACGTTTGTAAGTGGGTCAACTCAAATTGCAACACTGTGCAAGATTTTGACTGACAATGGTGCAATCTAAAACCCTGAAAACCAAATGCTGCAGCTGCTGGATACCAGAAATAGAACAAGAAACGTTTGTTTGTTCAGGTAGCATCTAAGGAGATAAAAACACGGTTAAATTTTCAGTTCAGAGATCTTTTAGGTAATCTTCAGTAGCTGCCTTTTCATTACAGCTGATCTGAATAAAGTCATAGAACTACTTGGTCTTGCAGCAACATGACTTAATTCTCAGTTGCCAAATGCATTGCGTTGCAGAAAAAACGTTAAATGATGCTAGACAGTAAAGATAGATTCATTATTTTATTGTGTTATCATATTTTATCACATGGATCGTTTCACTTTTAACCTGTACTGGTAATTCACTTGCCATTTGTAGGCAGTGTGATTTTCTTGTGTTTAATCATTCATGCTTCATTACCTTCCACCTTTATTTTAATTTTAATATGAGTAAATACCATCAATAAAACAGCAATGGATGATTACCGCTGAACCAGAAAATGCAATCCAAAGACTTTGGAACAAAATCTAGGCTGACACCTCAGTGGAGTATTGAGGAAGAGCAGCACTGTCAAAGGTACAGCCTTTAAGATGAGATATTAAACCAACACTTAAAATGAGCCAAAGTGTATTTACCAAGGAGAAAGACAGTAGGATGGTGGAAATTGGAGCAGTCACTGGAAGTGTCTTGAGAGCAGTCAGGGTTACCATCGAGGAAGTACTGAAGGTACTGTCGTGTTTGAAGGTAGACAAATCTCCAGGGCCTGATCAGATATATCCGAGGACATTGTCGGTAACTAGGGAGGAAATTGCGGGAGCTCTGGTTGAAATTTATGAGTCGTCCTTAAATATAGGAGAGGTGCCGGAAAACTGGAGGGTGGCAAATGTTTACCTCTTTTCATGAAGGGCGGCAGGGAAAATGCTGGGAACTATAGGTCAGTGAGCTTGATATCTGTAGTTGGTAAGTTACTGGAGAATATTCTGAGGGATAGGTTGTACAGGCATTTGGATGGGCAAGGGCTGATTAGGGATAGTCAGCATGGTTTTGTACGTGGGAGGTTGTGTCTCACAAATCTGATTGATTTTTTTGAAGACGTGACCAAAGAGGTTGATATGGGCAGAGATGTAAATGTTGTGTACATGGACTTCAGTAAGGCGTTTGACAAGGTTCCGCATGGTAGGCCGCTCTGGAAGGTTAGATGGCATGGGATCCAAGAATGGATAGCAAATTGGCCCCATGGAAGGAAGCAGAGGGTAATGGTGGGAGGTTGTTTCTCAGACTAAATGCTTGTGACTAGTGGTGTGCCTCAGGGTTCGGTGCTGGGCCTGTTACTGTTTGTCATCTACATCAATGATTTGGATGAGAACATGCAGGGCAAGATTAGTAAATTTGCGGATGATACAAAAGCTAGTGGTTTTGCAGAAAGTGAAGATGGTTGTGAAAGATTGCAGCAGGATCTGGATCAATTGGCTGGGTGAATGGAGGAATGGTTGACGGAATTTAATACAGAGAAGTGTGAGGTGTTGCATTTTGGGACGTCGAACAAGGGCAGGACCTACACAGTAAATGGTACTATGTGGAGTTTGCATGTTCTCCTTACGACCGCCTAGTATTTCCCAAGATGATCCTTATTTACTGTCACATCTTGAGATTAGGTCATTAGGCAAATATAAATTGCTTCTCATGTAGGGATGTAGGTGGGTACTGGAAGAATTTGGGAGGTTGAGAATGTTAATGGGCATGTGGATGTGGAGAGGATGTTTCCACTATTGGAACAGTCTAGGACCAGAGATCATAGCTCAGAATTAAAGTAGAGATTCAAGATTCAAGATAGTTTATTGTCATGTGTCCCAGATAGGACAATTAAATTCTTGCTTTGCTTCAGCATGTTCATTTAAGAAGGAGAAGAGGAGGAATTTCCTTTAGTCAGAGGGTGGTAAATCTGTGGAATGTATTTCCACAGAAGGCTGTGGAGTCCAAATCAATGGATATTTTTAAGGCAGGGTTAGATAGATTCTTGATTAGTACTTGGGTCAGAGTTATGGGGAGAAGGAAGGAGAATTATGTTGGGAGAGAGAGATAGATCAGCTATGATTGAATAGTGGCGATTACTTAATGGGCCGAATGGCTTCATTCTGCACCTATCACTTATGAACTTATAAAATATGTGTGGGGTTAGGAATGCTCTAACATCCAACATAGACATGATGGGCTGAATGGACCTCCTCTACATCATAAAAACATATGATAAATTTATTTCATTATACTTGCAGCAACTTCCTGTGCATAAATTGGCTGCAGGGTTTCACAAAATGCCCTATATCGAGAATTTCAAATTCTAATTTCTTTGGGCGGTAGCAATTTGCGACATCAGGAGGTCATGAACGGGCACCATATTAACGCGAGTCTTTCATTTTTAAAAATAAATGAAACCCAATTTTCTTTTAAATGAGTTACTATTTTAATGAATGCCAAGCAATAATATCAGTGGAAAACGCTGCAAACCTGCCAGTGCTTTTCCATGCCGTGATACATATCTTATTCGCTCATGCAGGCCGGAGTTAATTCTGCACCAAACCCACATTTTGTCTTCTGTCTCAATTAAAATGTAAATTTCAGCATCCCATCTTTGTAATTAAACAAAAAAAGCTTAAGGCAGAAAAAAAATTAAACTACGGCAATAAAACCAGCTACAGATGTTGCTGGGAGTTATGTCTGTGACTCCCTGAGCTCCACATTTAATTTTTGTTTAAAATGCCATGATGCTTGTGATGCTTGTTCACACTATGACGGTGAAGTTCACTTCAGTCGCGGGTTATAAAAGCTGGTATAAGATTATTTATACACTGTACAATAAACAACTAAAATAAAATGAGAGGGGGAGAGAGCAATCAATAAATCAACATACTGCTGCTCCAGTGCAGTACTTTCAAAATCTCTTAGTACATTTACAGCGTAGTCAATTTATTTTATATACTGCAGATTGGGTCCTCAAAATTCTCCGGAATTCAATGGAATTAATTTCTACCCCATTGCGGACTTTGGACTTTGTTTATGGAACTTTTGGGCTACAATGCTGAGAGCGACATTCTGCACTCTGCACCTTGCCCATCCCCTTTGCTCTACCTATTGCACTTGAGTTTAACTTGATTGTATTTACAGTACAGTATGTATAGTATTGTCTGACATGATTGGACAGCATACAAAACAAAGCTTTTCGCAGTACATGTGACAATAATAAATCTAAAGCCTAAGCTAAACCTTTAAGAACTATAACATTTAGGAGAGAGAATAGTTTCATGGAGGTACCCAGTTCCATGAAAACCACAATGATAAAACCTGTCAGTTTGGGACAAGTGCAGGTTTTCACTTCTTGAAAATTGCCAGAACATGCCTTTCATAGCTACTGCACATAGACACATTACAATAGGTGCAGGAGGAGGCCATTCGGTCCTTCGAGCCAGCACTGCCATTCAATGTGATCATGACTGATCATCCACAATCAGTACCCCGTCCCTGCCTTAACCCCATACCCCTTGATTCCGCTTGCCCTAAGAGCTCTATCTGACTTTCTTTTGAATGCATCCAGTGAATCAGCCCCCACTGCCTTCTGAAGCAGAGAATTCCACAAATTCACAACTCTCTGTGTGAAAAAGTGTTTCCTCATCTCAGTTCTAAAAGGCCTACCCCTTATTCTTAGACTGCGGCCTCTGGGACCACATCACCTCGATTCTGGCCTCTCTCCACTGGCTCCCCGTGCGTTTCCGAATAAATATCAAGATCCTTCTTTATGTCTACAAAGCCCTTAACGGGCTTGCACCCACCTACATCAAAAGTCTGTTTACCCACCACACCACCTCCAGGTCCCTCAGATCGGCCGACTTGGGGTTATTGAACATCCCGCGGTCTAGGCATAAGCTCAGGAGCGACCGCGCCTTTGCGGTTGCAGCTCCTAGACTGTGGAACAGCATCCCTCTTCCCATCAGAACTGCCCCCTCCATCGACTCTTTTAAGTCGAGACTTAAAACTCATCTTTACTCTCAAGCCTTTCTTGACATCCTCTGAGGGAGGGCTACATGTATGTATTTATGTATGAACTTATTCTATGAACCAATGTTGTATAACGTTAGTACCTCCACCAATGTAAAGCACTTTGGTCAATGAGAGTTGTTTTTTAAATGTGCTATAGAAATAAAAGTGACTTGACTTGACTTGACTAGACTCCCCCAACATCGGGAACATGTTTCCTGCATTTAGAGTGTCCAATCCCTCAATAATTTTAAATGTTTCTATAAGATCCCCTCTCATCCTTACAAATTCCAGTGAATACAAGCCCAGTCATTCCATTCTCTCATCATTGGACAATCCTGCCTAAAATTGTAGGAGAACTTGTTCTATTTGATCTTATTTGATTGTGCACACCAGGTTGATTGCATTCGGTGAAACAGGACGGACCATGTAAAGGTTGCAATCTCCCACCCCATTCATGTTCTGAGTTGCTCCAGCACTTTATGCCTTTTAATGTGTACTAGACTAAGTGGAACCCGTTAGGTCCCAGTCACAAGGGAGGCCTGTTCCCCCAATGCAACCCGTTCCCCAAATGCAATATTCCACCACTCACCCATAGCCCCTAACTTTGCAGGCGCGGCTCATTTCCCCTCACCCCCCAGCATTCCCTCCCCCTCCTCTTAATGTGTGGAAGGGAAGGGGGGTGTGAGGTGGGAGGGGAGGAGGGGAGTGTGTGTGTGTGTGTGTGTGTGGGCAGCGATGGGGGTTGTGGGGGATAGGGGTTGTGGGCGGGGAGTAGGGGTGTGGGCACAGAGGGGTGTGTGGGGGAGAGAGAGCTCAGAGAAAAGGCGGGGGTTGTGGCGGTGAGGGGGATATTATGGGGGAAGGGGGCAGGAGCCAGCGAGAGGGACCAGAGGGGAAGGGGCTGGAGCTGGCGGTGCGATGAGAACTCACAACTTCTGGTCCCTCCGAAAAATGTGTCCGGTTGGAAACCTCCACCGGCCATCCTCAGCTCCAGTAAAGACGCGATGGCGCAGGAAGGGGCTGACTGTCACAGGGCGTTGACTGGTAGGAGAAGAGATTTTTAAGATTTTTAAACCTCGCTAACTTTTCCAATAGACTAGCGAAAAATCGTAGCGCTATCGTGTACCATTATTGCGCAAATAGAGAGACCGTGTAAACCGGAAGAGCACACACAAGAGCAGATTTTTAGTTATGTACTAGACTAAGTGGGACTCGTTGGGTCCCAGTCACCATGGGGGGATATGTGGTGGGGGGGGGGGGGGGGGCTGCTAGAGGAAGAGTGTATATGGGCTGGAGGGGTTTGCGAGGGGGGGGGGGAGGAGGAGGGATGTGGGGGGAAGGGGGATGTGGTGTGGGCGAGTTGTGGGGGGGTGGGAGGAGGGGAGCAGGTGGTTTGGGGGAGGGGTGTGTGTGGGCGGGGGTGTGTGGAGGGGATGGGTATGGGTGTGGATGAGGGGTATGTGTGAGCGGGGGGGTTGTGCGCTAAGTGGTTATGGGCAGGGGGTGGGGTTGACTAGGTGGGGTTTGTGGGTCGGGGAGGGGTGTTTGGTGGGGGAGGGGGGTGAGTGCATTGTGGGGGTGTGTGGGCAGGGAGGGGTGTGTGGGAAGGAGGGGTGTGTGGGAGGAAGGGGTGTGTGGAAGGGAGGGGTGTGTAGGAGGGAGGGGTGTGTGTGGGGGGGGGGGTTGTGGTGTGGGGGGAGGGGTGTTGGGGTGGAGGGAGTGGTGTGGGGGCAGGGGTGGCAGGAGGGAGAAAGCTCGGAGAAAATACGGGGGAAGAACCATAGGGAGATGTGGTATTACGGGGGAGGGGGGCAGGACTCAGCGAGGGGGACCAGAGGGGAAGAGGTTGGGGTGCGATGGGGACTTACATTGGGCACTGGTCGCTTCGCTGGTCGTACTACTCCGCCGGGAATCTCCGCTTTCCGTTTAGCGACATAGGAGCCATCTCCGACTCCGTGATGGATGGGCTGAGTCAGGCCAGGCCAGGTCGGGCCATCCAGAGCCTCCTGCAGCTGCAGCAAAGAAGCAGGGAGGAGAAAGAGCTCAGATGTGTGTGGGCTGGGGGATGGTTGTGAGAGGTGTGTGAAAGGGAGGGGTGTTTGGAAGGGAGGGGTGTGTGGGAAGGAGGGATGTGTGGGGGGGGTTGGGGTGTTGGGGTTGAGTGGTGTGGCGACAGGGGGCAGGGGGCAGAGAGCTCGGAGAAAAGATGGGGAAAGAGCCAAGGGGGAGTGTGAGGTATTAAGGGGGAGTGGGGCAGGGGCCAGCGATGGGGACCAGAGGGGAAGGGGTTGGGGGTGCGATGGGTACTCATAGTGGGCACTGGTCACTTCGCTGGCCGCTTTGCTGGCCGTTCTCCTCCGCACGGCTCGCGGACTCACTCAGCACTGCTTGTGGACTCAGCCCCACCTCCGGGGTTTTACTATCCTCGCCCCGCCAGCGGGATTAACAGCGGGTGCCGGAAGGGGTGAGGATAGGCTTCATGGTGAATGACAGGCGAGAAGACCAATCTGCTGATCTCACGATTTTTTTAAACCTTCATAACATTTGTAATATTCCACCGATCGGAACATAACTTGGTGTGCTTGGAGCAGAGGAGAACGGCGAGTAAGGCGGTGAAAAATCCTAGCGATATAGGGTACCGTTTTTGTTCAAATTTAAAGATTACGCAAACCGGAAGATGAGAGTTTTAGTAATAGTATAGATAGAAGATAGATGTTGCAACCTGATACAGCCAGTCATTTGGTAAATGTGCAAAAGAGAGCATTAAAGGCCTGTCTCACAGTGCGAGTTGACCCACGAGGGACCCCGAGTTTGCACTCGTGGTAATCACGTACAAGTAACGTAGCGGGAACGTCGGATCTCGCGCGCGCAACTTAGTGACTCGTGGCGCTAATGGCAGGTACACGTGAAACTTGTCAACTTGTGAAAAAATTCAAACATGTTCAAGGTTTTCCACGAATCAAATTTACTGTTCAAGTTAAAAATTGAAACCTTTAAACTCGTTGTAATAACGTAGTGGCCCATGCGTTTACCTTATTGACTTGTGAGTCTACCGTGGCACAGTCAATGGAAACTTTTCATTTCCCAGGTGGGAATAGAGTTACCCGAGGCCAGACTCCAATAGTAGCGGCACTGAAAGTGACAGCAAAAGGCGGGAGCAGGAACCTTCATTTGAATTTGCACTGAGGTGAAATGGATTGTCATCCATGATCATAAAAAGTCGCATATTGGATGTAGTGGGTTTAGTTACGGGTGACTGTGGCTACCGATCACTGTGACTGTGATCCGGGAAGGGGGGGGGGGGGGGTGGGGGGACACTCTATTCACTTTCCCACAAGCATTTCCCAAGATTGTCTAATATTTTGTTGACCTCATGTACATTCTTTCAATATTTATTTTACACCACGTATTGTGACTTTGTCAAGACCCTTCTGGAAGTCCGTATTCAGGTTGTTAATGTTTGCCCTCAGCATTCATTGCTTTCAGAAAGATGCTTGCTACCGACAAACTCGCCACGATGATGCACAACTACCCGATACAAACAGCATTAGGTTTAGATTTATTACTTTCATGTGTAAAGTTATGTTTTGCATGCTATCCAGTCAAATCAGATAATACTATACATAAATAGAAGTAAACTAAATTCAATTACATAGATCGGAACAGAAACAAAATGCAGATCTTGTCGTTCTCAATATTTTAGCATTGAATTCCAGAGACAAAGTCCAATGGCCACAATGAGGTAGAGGAGAATCGGACGGTTCCCCAACTTATGGAAGGACCATTCAGAAGCCTGATAACAGAGGGAAATAATGCATTCCTGATTCTACTGATGCGCGCTTTTAAGCTTCTGTTTCTTCTCCCGATGGGAGCGGGGAGAGGAAAGAATGGCCCGGGTAGGTTAAGTTGGCTGCTTTCCCGAAGCAGCATGAAATGCAGTTGTAGTCAATGGTGGGGAGTTTGGTCTGTGTGGTGAGACGAAGAGATGTACAGTGGGGGTAGAGTTGGGGAAGTACCACTCGCTGCATGCGGCTCCCACGCTCCCGTCAAACTCACCTGCTTCTGATGCCGGCACTCCCTCTAAAGTTCTTGGGTTCAATAGAAAATGTAGCGCTGCTGTCAAACATATATAAAAATGTGAATACAAGATGCCTTAGTGCATTAATAAGGATATCCAATAGACCGGAACATCTGCTGGAGGAATAAGGAGCTGCAGATGCTGGTTTAGACAAAAGGACACAAGGTGATGGAGTAACTCAGCGGGTCAGGCGGGAGCAATACCAGACCGTCCAGAAACTCGTACTCTCCGGTAGCACGGTTCAGACTCTGAAGATGGGCTCCGACCCGAAACAACAACTGTCCATGTGCTCCGGAAATACAGCCTGGCTCGCTGAGTTAATCCAGCACTTTGTGTCCTTTCCAGAAAATCTGCTTGTTCGTGCGCTACTGAAGTCGCAAGAATGTTAAATTAATGTAGTTTTACCATAACCTGCCGACTCTTCTAAGCCTCGGTTAATGAAAGCAAGGATTGCGTACACGTTGCAACCCACCTTGAGCAAATCATCAAGTGCTCGGTCGATAAGAGCTCGGTGGGTCAGGCAATGGAGTGCGACATTTCAGGATGCGACCCTTCTTCAGAATGACCATTTTTCAACATCGGTCTGAAGAAGGGTCCCAATGGGAAACGACCTCCTCCATTCCCTCCACGGAAGCTGCCTGGCCCCCTGACTTCCTCCAGTGCTTCGTGTTTTGCCCAAGATGGCAACAGTTGCAGCTTTTTGTATCACCATCTTCCTAACCACCACATCTAGCTGTGCTAAGTAGAAACAAATAATAGCAGCTGCTGGTCTATACCAACGATAGACACAAAGTGCCGGAGTAACTCCACGGATCAGGCAGCATTTCTGGAGAGATGTTTCGGATCGGGACCCTTCTAACGAAACAACACCAATCCTTTTTCTCCACAGATGCTGCCTGACCCACTGAGTTACTCCGGCACATTGTGTCTATCTTTTCTCCAGCTGCGATGTTGCCTTCAAACGATTTTTTTCACTTGTACAACAACGTTCCTTGTTGATACGATATTCCCAATGTTGCTACCACTCATTGCACATGTCCTAATTTATCAGTCATCCTAAAGTGCAACACCTCAGACCTATCAGCATTATATTTCGCTTGCCCCTCCAAATATAACTGCTCTGGCACTGGACGGTGCGCATTTTCCCTTTGTAGGTCATATCAATAGATGCGGCCGCGCTGAATTATTTCTTTAACTCAAAGCTGCAGGGTGGAGATGTTCTTTAACACTGTTGCTTATTAAAACATACCTTCATTCACGGTTGGCTCAAGAGTAACGGGAGAGGAACTTGGTAACTCGGGAGAGGAACTTGGAACATCGCAGAAATGACATACCCGTGGGAACTCGGTTAAACACTTGCACATAAACTTGAAATCTCGTACATAACCACGAGCCTGGTGTTTTTCTTTCACTTGGGGTCACCTGTGGGTGAACTCGCACCGTGAGACAGGGCTTTTAGGTTTGCAACCAGTCACGGTCAAAGTGGCAGGTTTGAACGGTACCTTTTGGATTCCTCTGTATTAACCAGCCTCACCAAGTGAAGTAAATTGGATTATTAGCTTTGGGGTCACACCAGTTAGGAGCTAGTAATGTGCTGCGGTCATTTATCTTTGGATATTTGCAGCTCATTTGACTTCCTCATATTTATCACTTGTCTGATTCTGTTTTAAGTCCCTGTATTGATAGAACAGTGTACTGAATGTAATCAATGATCAATCACCTCATGAGTGCTCTTTCAAAATTAATTTTAACCATTCTCCCTGTCAGTTAGTAGACTGTGTGGTGCATTGGGGTGAAACATTATGCACCAACATATCATTGCTTCTTTTTGTACCTTATCCATTGTACAGCAGGTAAAGACACATAACTTAAAATGATTTTCTTCCTCAATATATCACATGCATACCACACACGCACAAACACTCACAAAGTTTAAAAAGCCAGGATGAGGAACTTAGATCTGTCCAGGGTATTTCTGTTGGTAGTCTTTCCATGTGTTTCTTAGTCATCAATTTGTCCAACAGCACTCTTTATTATTTAAATTAAATCTCATTAATTTTCCTTCTCTCCAATTTCCTGTCTGTCTCTTGTGAATGTGCTAATTATGTAATTTATTTCAAGTAGTATTCAAGTAAACACAGGAAAGGTTCATGCTTTTAAAACTTACCTGTAATTGGTGTTTGCTGTTTGGTATCATAGAGTCATCTAACTGTAAAGCATGGAAACAGGCCCTTCAGCCCAGCTTCTCCATGCCAACATTCTGGGCTGGTCCCATTTGCAGCATTTGCCCTATATCCCTCTAAACCCTCCATATTCATGTATTGGTCCAAATGTCTTTCTTAACTACAAATGTCAGCCTCGGTTCAATGGTTGTTCCTGTGCATCAGAAGGCTGTGTCTTGAGTTAGTAATCTATTCTAATAGTTTAGTGCAGTGTTGAGGGAGTGTAACACTGCCAGTGCTGCAGCGTTTCAAACAGACAGTTAAACTGCAAAATATCTGTCCTTTCCAGAGGACATAACGGCTCCCACGACACAATTTAAAAGTCAGCGGGAGGATTATCATGGTGTTAGTAGAACAGTGGCTCAACTGGTAGAGCTGCTGCCTCACAGTGCAGAGACCCTGGTTTGAACCCACCCTTGGGTGCTGTCTGTGTGGAGTTTGCATGCTCTCCCTGTGACCGCATGGATTTCCTCCAGGTGCTCTGCTTTCTTCACGCATCCCAAAGACATGTGGGTTTGTAGGTTGATTGACTTCTGTAAACGTTCCCCTAGTGTGTAGGGGTTGGATGCACAATTAGGATAACATAAAACTAGTGTGACCGGGTAATCGATGGTCACTATGGACAATGAGCAGAAAAGCCTGTTATCATGTTATATCTCTAAACTAATTAATTTGCACATGCTGAAGTCTTCCATTCCCAATGGCCTTTCTGTATACTAAATTATATTGGAGCTTGTTAAAACCAATGCTGAGTCTTGTGTTTCTCACTGCCATGACATAGTGGTTAAACATACTGTAGGACAGGCAAGGGATCGATGAGGACTTCTGTTGCAAAACCATAAGGACTTTAAGCCAAGAAATTAGCACATGTAATTAACATTGAAGGGAGGTTAACAAAACTCACAATATAACTAATTCCTTTGATGTGAGAGTACCACTTTCTTTGCAAAAGACAAATCTATTAAGATAACCGCTTAAAGCAATGGCATAGACATTACCAAAGTAAGAACTATCAAAAGACAATAAACAATTGACAATATACAATAGGTGCAGGAGTAGGCAATTCAGCCCTTCGTGCCGGCACCGCCATTCAATGTGATCATGGCTGACCATCCACAATCAGTACCCCGTTCCTGCCTTCTCTCCATACCCCTTAAAACGCTAACGGCAGGTACTCGGGAAATGCGGTAAGCTCGTGAAGTTTTATCAACATGTTGAAAAATGTCCAAGAGAGCCCCGAGTACCTACAAGCGGCTATTACCGTAATTCTCCGAGTTCGAATCAGGGGAAACTTGGGAGAACTCTTGAATTACCTCGTACAGTGGGACAGGCCCTTAACTCTGCTATCCCTAAGAGTTCTATCTAACTCTCTCTTGAAAGCATCCAGCTCTTCAGAGGAGCTACCGAAGGATGAAACCAGTCAAGCAGAAAGGTGACAACATTGGCTGTAGTGGAAATTACCAATTGCAATTTCAGTGATTGAAGTCGCTTTGCATCCATTTCCCACACACACAAATCAACAGATGATGTTGCAACTGGTGAAATCATGAAGCCTGCTCTGTATTGTGTGGATTCTTGTAGCTGTCAAAGTGTTTGTTCCTCTGCTGGTCATTTTCACTCAGTCGAACAACACCAGCAAATTTAGTGCTTCATTGACGATAAATGTGAGATATATCTGAACTGCAGTTAATTTCGAATGTCACAAGTGAGATTTTGAGCCTGTCATCATTTCTTGAGAATGTGCTTGACAGCCCAGACTTAAACAGTTCTGACAAAGAGTGTCAGCAAATCAAATAATCTATTGCTCTCGGAGCTGAAACAGAGAATATATGATAGAAAAATAAGGTTTATATACTATGTGTTAATTGTTTCCTCCTTGTGTTTAGAATTCTAAAAACCAACACTCTTAAATGATCATTAGGACAGGAACATGCATAGAAAAGGTTTGGAGGGATGTGAGGCAAATGCGCCAAGTGGGAATGACATAGATGGGGCATCTTGGGTTGCCATGAGCAAGTCAGGCCACAGGGCCTGTTTCCATGCTGTATAATTCGATGACTCAATAAACACTTAGAGTATTGTGAAGAGGCATGACCTTGGAAAATCACACAGGCACAGAACTGATATATCTGTCTATGGAACTGATGCAGATCTATGACCTAAGTTACATCCATTAGGACTAACGTTGGGATCCATCTCTGTTATAATGGGGGAAATGCACCCATTAATGCAGGTCTTAAAGACTCATACAATTCAATTCATGGAATATGTTGGCTATTGACCTCAGCTTCACAACTGACAGGAACCTAGCGTTTCTTCCGCCACATGTTATCCACTAATGGTTTGATATGTTGTATCAGGTTGTGCTGGGCTTGTCCGCCAACATAGCAAGACATAACAATGAATGACTTCAGTTTATTTTTTTGTAGTTCGGAGATACAGAGTGGAAGCATGTACTTCTGCCTACTGAGGCAGCGCCGACCAGCGATCACCTGTACATTAGTTCTATCCTACACACTGGAGACAATTTACAAAAGCCAATTAACCAGCAAACCTGCAAGTCTTTGGGGTATGGGGGGAAACCGGAGCACCCAGAGAAAATCCACGCAGGTCACAGGGAGAATATACAAACTCTTTGAACCTGGGTCTCCAGCACTGTAAGGCAGCCACTCTATCACTGCGCCACTGTGCCACCCTAAGATACTGTAAGAAGCTTAAGATAAGAAGCACAAACAAGCAAAGTGGCTGAAATACAGAAAAAGTTATCAGCAGGAAAATTCGTAACCGCATAAAAAATAAACTCAAAGATTATAACATTTGCTCACCTGTCCTTCCACTGATTGACCAAAGAACTCACGCTTCTTTGAGAAGAGAAGGTTAGATTAGTGTTAATTGAGGCAAATGAAATTATAAAGGATTCTATCAGCATAAATAAGTAGAGGCTGTTTCCACTGGCTGGAGGCACGGATTTAGCAGACAAAAGTACACAAAGTGCTTGGGTAACTCAACGGGTCTGGCAACATCGCTGGGGAAAATAGATAGATGATGTTTCAGGTCCTGAACAGGGGTAACAACTCGAAACATTGCCCATCCATGTTCTCCAGAGATACTGCCTGACCTGTTGAGTTACTCTAGCACTTTGTGTCCTGTTTTGTGAACCAGCATCTGTAGTTCCTTGTTTCTACTACTAATTTAGCAAAGTTAACAACATAATGTAGTTGAGATGAGGAGTATTTTTTAAATAATTGTTGCGATCATGACTCAAAGCTTGAACTGGGAATGGAGAAAGATTCAATATGGATTGGACAAAAGTTTGGAAGGATAAAGAATGAAGCATTACGATGCAAGATTATGGTTAGTGGCGCTTCTAGGGCAGGATCTTCACCAGTTGATTACCCAATCTCAGTTGGCCTCTTTATTGTTATGGAGACCGCATCATGAGGACTGAATAGAGGAGGCTAAATTGGAAGAAGTACAAGCGAACCTTTGCTTCACCTGGAAGGATTATAGGGATATTTGTTTATTTATTCACCTACCGTTTGTTATTAACATTATATTGTCAGCCTCTCCATCAGGGCCCATGGATAAACAGGAAGTTATTCCCGCAGGTATAGAAAGGAACTGTAGTTGCTGGTATTTACCGAAGATAGACATACTACAAAAAGTAGTAAACACTGTCCATCATCGGCTCTGACCTTCCTTCCATCGAGGGGATTTATCACAGTCGCTGCCTCAAAAAGGCTGGCAGCATCATCAAGGACCCACACCACCCTAGCCACACACTCATCTCCCTGCTACCTTCAGGTAGAAGGTACAGGAGCCTGAAGACTGCAACAACCCGGTTTAGGAATAGCTACTTCCCCACAGCCATCAGGCTATTAAACCTGGCTCGGAACTCTGAACATTAATATCCCTCCATCTGTTATTTGCACTTT